>WHPX01001194.1:0-330021 GCA_011057435.1 Actinia equina
CAGGAACAGAAGGGAACAGTTGTTAGTGTAGGGACCCAAAAACCGATCTGAGCACTCCCGATGCGATGAAACGGTACATATCAGACCGTGAGTACCCATTACTGAAAACAAAATTGAAATGAAGGACGAGGAAAGAGAAAGGCTTGATCCAATCCCGGTTTCCGGCTGATCCCGCTATATGATGTAGTGTGAGGTAGAATTGGGATGCGACAAAAGCGTGGAGGCGACACTTGGTAAAAGTTTATCATTATGACATATTTCCGAGGCTAAAACGTAAAATATCCACGAAATGGTTTAAAATAAAAGCGAAAAAATTATCACGATAACTCAATGACACTACGAACATAGAGGATATTACATGGGTGCGCCGAGATATGAAAAGATCTCTCACGAGTGAGCGTAGCGAACAAGTGAGAGATTTTCCACACGAGAAGATAAAATTCGTATCTCCAAGCACCCATGTATATTCTGTTTATTATATAATTATCAATGAAGTATGTTTTGGCTTTTTCAGGCAATTCTTTCCGTGTATTTTTGAATAGCCATCACAATGAGTGTTATCTTCACACGTGGAAATAACATGTTATTTTCACGTGTGAAGATATCAATTTTTCGAAATAGAGAAAAATAGATATTTCATTCGTAATTATATAATAAAACTAATTCTTTTTTTGCTTTTGCCCCTCCCCCCTCCCCTCCCCCACCCTCCACTAGCCACCCCCCACCCCACCCAACTCCCCACCCCCCCCCCCCCCCCATCGCTTTTCTTATGCTTCTTTCCAAATATGGCAAACGGTGGTAAATTCGAAAACAGAACAAGAAACAAAATGGCGGTAGCACAGTTAACACGAAAAAGGCTCCAAAAAGCATCTTTTCGTTAACCAAAATGCTCGTAAGGCTGGGTTAATCAAAACGTATGGCCGTCATAAGTTCAGAACGGTGAGAACAGCGCCTTGGGTGTCTCCGGAGGACGTTTTTTCGTTCACCAGTTTCGAAGAAAGAAAAAAGCTTTGAAACCCCAACGACTATTAGGTAAGACGTACTTAAGGATGTCAAGAACTTTAGTGCAAAACAATTTATTATTACGTCTCATTAGCAGTTTAATTCTCTTAACAGTCCTAAGAGTATACTGTAGCCAATAAACAGCGCGGGAAAGCTTATTAAACAAAATGACAAAAAACGTATAGATAAGATTATAGTAAGCTTATAAGTTAACTCTAACGAAGCGGTCTCACAGTTAAAAAAATCATTAATTTTTCAATATACTTTTATTTATCATCTATGAATTTTTAAAAAAAATAATCAAGTTTTATTCTAAGTTACAAATTGCTTGTTTTCAATCATTCTAAAGAGAATGAGATAACAAAGAAAAGGCGTCCATGTTGGATGGTATAACAAGAGACTAATGGCGAATCTTTTGTTAAATTCATCCGATATTGGCGTCTGTAAAAACCATCAAAATACTAAATTATAAGATTACTTTTTTTTCTTTCAGAAAAACTGCTTTAACGACCTTTACAAATCTTCCCAAATCACACTGGAATATTCCAAAACACAAACTCCCCTCCAATGATGACAAAGAAAATGCCCCAATAAATGAACAGAATAAAGAAGGGAAGATCATTTCAAATATTTCAACAAAGAACAATCATTCCACGCCAACTATCCTGCAACAAAACCATGTCTCAGCAGGCTTCTTATCAAGCCTATCGACCTCCTCACCAGAGGATTTGAGTGTAGATGAAGAATCCTACGTTATTCTTCGGAAACATTCAAGCAATGCACTAGAATCTTTCATTCCAGAAACTCCTGAATTGATTACAGTCAATCAAGAAAATGGTACGAATACTCCTTCTGAAGAATGTTCCAGTTATTTTTACCAAAATTTCAATTTGTCTGGAAAGAGCTTGCCCAATTCAAGTATGAAACTAAGCAAAAGCAGTATTTTAAAGAATGAAAGTAGTGTGTCTCCACTTTATTCGTCCTTTCGGTCTGATACGTGTTTATCTTCTGCCAAAAAACCATTACAAGCATCGCAAGTAGCAAATAATAGCTTTAGTAGTGATCCATCTTGTTCGACTAGTACCCCAATAATCAGAGCTAACTCGCAGAACTCTCAGCTAGTGACTCTAAGAGGCCAAAATAAGCAACAATATTCTTCCAATCCAAACAGGGATTTTTCACTTTCAGACTGTCAGGTCTTTGTGCAGCCAATGAAACTCACTCCAGATCAGTACCAAGCAGCTAGATTATCCCTTGAGCATCATAATAATACATCAACAAGCAGTTATTTTACTGTTTATTCAACCAAGGGGTCTCCTGAATCTGATCTGTCGAAAATCAGTGATGCACCAAATTTTGAAACTCGAGAAACTAAAAAAAATCCAAGAATTTCTTCAAGTAGTGGAAGTACAGATGTAATGGTTAGAGATTGTGTAGTTTCATTAGAAAAATTAAAACTTTCACCTTTGATTGGACAAGAGGGAAGAAAACGATCAAGTGGGACTTTCACTGTTTCATGCAACAGTAGCTATGCTAGTGCTTCATCAGATGACCTGTCAATGCCTTCAACTCCACCCAGAAAACAAGCTTCACACATGTCTTTTGTGGTAAGGAACAATTAAATTTACCATATTTCTTAACTGAGTTTATATATTTGTTGTTTAGTTTTAACAGGGGCTGTTGGTTCATTCACCATTTTCCATGCATCAGTTCTCTGTAAGGTTCAAATCTTAAAATTAGTCCTTTGAAACTTACCATAGCTCAAGTGAATGCTTTTTGTATGACCAGTGAAGCAATACATGTATGGACATTGGTGATCGGATAGAAAAAAGGTTTGGGTAAGGAAGACAAGAGAGATGGGTTTCCAATAAAATGCACTCTAGCAATTAACATAGCGGCTATAATATTACCTAAAATGTTGACCTGCAGTATTAGAATGCAGGCACGTGAATTATTATTTTTTAAATACAGGGCAAAATTACTTGATGGTGATTGGCTAATAAAGGAGGGCATTTTTTCCTTGAGGGTTTTTTTTACCTCAAAGTATTATTGTTGTCCAAAGTTTTGATAGAAAAGAGCACAATGTAGTGAAAAACACATTTGAACTCTGAATGAAATTATTTGAAACCATAAATATGTTATATTAGATAGTTCAGGGTGATTTACAGTGCAAGCCGGGGCTTTATATTTTTCTCTTAAAGTCAGGGGGTTTTTCATTGAATTTTGCCCAGTATATGATAGACGGGTAATCATATGGTTCCTCCTAAAATTAAGGGTTATTGTCACTAGTGTTTTCAAAGCTTTGTAATAGCCCATTTTGTTTTGTGATGCTTTGTGATATCATTTTTACCAACAAACAAAGTATGGTTTCTTGAGAAATTAAGGATTAATTTCACCTTTTCTTAAAGCTCATGCGCGAAATGAATCCTTAATTTACCGCCCCTGTACAATCTCCTATGCTAATGCCATGAGAACTATTTTAGCTTTAGCTTTTTTATATATTACAGTTCTGAATTCTTTGTCACCAACATCAATAATTTTATTTTTTGAACACAATAAATCATGTGTTCCAGTAAAAAATCCTTGAAATTTTACTTTTTTGTGACATAAATGTACAGCTATTACAAAAGAAAGTTGATTTAATTTTATTTTTTGAACACAATAAATCATGTGTTCCAGTAAAAAATCCTTGAAATTTTACTTTTTTGTGACATAAATGTACAGCTATTACAAAAGAAAGTTTAATGAATGATTTGTTGCATGTCGCATACATGTTTCATGATGAATATTGCATACCAAGTTTGAAATGCACTATATGGGCAGGATGTAAACACCATCGCTTGTGAAAGGTCACAACAACGTGGAATTTTCCTAAACTTTGTCTAAGTCACATTTTCCCAACATATAAATTCTTCTGTTCTGATATTATTTTACTATATTACATCTTAAGCTTGGAAAGCAATATGTAGAGCATGCAACAAAACCTTCACTAACATTTTTTTGAAATATTTTTTGAGTCTTTCATTTAAAGTTACTGCGAGAATCAGCTCAATTTGATACTTTTTTTGAAATAGCTGTATTATGATGTAGAAACAAGGCTTAAGCTACACATCCAATTAATCACTTTTGGTTTATCATTATAGGAAGCACTGACTCCTGCAAAAATAAGTCCATCTGCAAGAGAACTGTCTGCCTACCAGAAACTCTTGCTGGAATGTGAACAGGATGCACCTATGAAATTTAGTGAATATCTTAAACCAAGGTACACAATGCCAACTTGACGCTGTTTCATTTCTGTATAATTATGTAGTACTTATCAAGTTAAATTCTTGAGACCAATAACAAACTTCATTTATTTATGAAGCGCTTTTTCCTTTAAGGGCATTAGGCTGAAAATGAAAAATTGTGCCGAAAGTGATCAATATTTTAATATTAATTGAAAAAATTAATGTCGAAGTTAGGTTTACAACTTATCAGATTAATCATATTTGGCTGCTTGATTAGCAGTGCTGTGTATACTATAATCTGCATGGTACCCTTGACATGATCAAGTACAATCAAGGTTCTAATACTTAATTGTCCATGATTATATTCTTCCTTAGTTTAATGAAAAAATGTGTCAAGATCGGAGAAGGCGTCTATGGTGAGGTGTTCAAGACAATCAATAAATACAAACAGACTGTAGCTCTAAAGGTATGTACAGTACTAACAAGAAGGGTCAGCTACTACAATGTACTACACATATTACATACTGTATTATATTACTACTTATCTTTTTATATATATAAATATCATAATAATACATATCATATAATGTAATTTATGTTATGAAGAGATTTGGAAAACAGTACATAATTGACCAGTTGCCTACACCTTACAATACAATGTACAGTACTGTATAAAGCAGCCATATTTTTTCGAGTCCTGCAGAGAGAGAAAAATACAGCTTCAAAAGTACATGTATCTGGCTATAATCACTGACATCAGCAAAGAAAACGCATTCAAAATCAGTTCACAAACTGTATGTGTATTAATGCTCTGTAATTTCACTCAAAAATGGTTGTAATAAAAAGGAAATTGAGTGTCATATGATAAAATACGATACAGTACAAAGTGATATATGTGTAGAACATACTTTTTATGACAGTACACGAAGCCAGGAAAAAAGGTCCTCAAAACTACAGTGAAAATATTATAAAAAATAGATATCAAATACACACAATTTATGAGTATTTACAATTATTAAGAAAACTCTGTGGACCTGTTCAACTTTGATTCTGCTATCAATAGCCAAAAACCATATTAATAGCAAAACGTTAAACTTTATAGTAATTTGAATGTTTCTTGTAGATTATCCCAATAAATGGTGACTTTGAGGTAAATGGAGAGCCTCAAAAATCTTCAGAAGAAATCCTCCCTGAAATAATAATATCCAAGTAAGTTTGTATGTCGATATAATATCATATATCATATTGTATCGTTTATTATTAAAGGGGCACTTGGATGAAAATGAATAAAAATTGGAAATGACTTTAAACTTAGCTAAACGTATCTTTATGGCCCCAATAGTAGCCAAACATCATACTTTCTTAACAAAAAATGTAGCGGATAAAAATTATCAGTTTTATTCAGCATCTAAATTTGGAGTAAATGACGTCATTTACCCAACCCTATTGTTCTTTCTGCTTTTGAACCAAAATATCTCAATAGCAAGTGGCTCCCAGGCTAAAATGTTCACTAATCTGGTTTACATGATCATAATTGAGTCATATTATCCGCATATGCTTCAATTATTCGGACTTTCAAAAATTGGGGTGTATTCATCCAAGTGCCCCTTTAAAATATTTGATTAAAAACAATCTTTTGAATTACAAGTTTGTTTTGACAGAGTGCCTCTGTCATTAGTTACAAGGTGATATGGTAATAGTAAAGGAACTATATTATGAAAATGTAAAGGGAATGTGGCTGATTATTAACAGCTGAAGAATGAAACAAATGATAATAAATCAATAAAGGCAGTTATCCCAGAAGCTGCACAGTTACTAATATATATGAAGCAACAATTTATTTTTTGATTTTCACAAATCTTTTTCAATTTTCTCTGTTGTGCCATAACAAAACTCACCTTACAACAACATCCAATATCTATAATATTTAACATTATTTAATTTTATTTTTATCAAAATGCTTTTTCTAGTCAATAAATCTAATTGCATAATCTTTGATCTTCTAGGGAGTTGAGTGCTTTGAAATATTCTGTAAGTATTTGAACCATACTGTATTTTAGTATTTGGATTATGATTTACTTTTGTTTATATACTCATCTCTGTTGCTGTGCTTGAAAAAATATACAGCAATTTAGTTTTATAAATTACTATTAGTTAATATTATTAATAACTGAAATTTAATTTTAGGAAGAATTACAAGAAAATTCAACTCCAAATTTCATAGATGTTAACAGGTATATCTTCAAAATGTACAGTTGGGTTACCTGTGTTATCCACAGGAAGCCCAGTAACAATATTTAATAACCATGTTACTGATCAAGTTATAGCAAAATGAATTTTTATCAATTTGTATATTCGTATAAAGGTACATGTTTGTTCTAACACTTGTTGTAGATAATGTTCATTAATTAATTATTCATTAATTCAGAGTTAGTTTGGTGCAAGACAAGTATCCAGCTCACCTGATCAGAGAATGGATGAAATGGGACAAAAATAACCAATCAGAAAATGATAAACCTGGTAATGTCATCTTAGTCACAAGTCTGTAGTCCCCTTGCACTGAGTCCCAATATAATTTGTTCTGGGAGACAAAACAATGTATTTTTTGCATAAGAAAAAATTGCCTATTGCTTTGTCCCCCAGACCAATTCCTCTTGGGACTCAGTGAAAGGGGTCTACGGCATGTATTTGATTGCTCAGTGCTTGACATGCAAAGTAGTTCTTGTTTCTACTGTAAACTATTTGATATGATCTGTTTCAGAAGTAAATAAGAAAGTCATTTTAAATTCTGGTCTTCTCCCAAAAGATATATTTTGCAGCAGTTATTAGAAAGTACTAGCTATAATAATTACTGTAAACATCTATATTTACTGATAATCTGGCAAGTCTCATCCCTTTATCTTGATTTCTTTACAGATATATTCCCTTCAGACCAGTTTTTCCTAGTGTTTGAATTTGCTAATGGAGGACAAGACTTGGAACACTTTGAGTTCATTTCCTGTTCTGAAGCCATCAGTGTGTTACAACAGATAACCCTGTCCCTTGCCGTAGCTGAAAGCAGTCTTGAATTTGAACATCGAGACTTACACTGGGGAAATGTCTTAATCATTCGCAATGACGCGCAAGAAGTAAACTATTGTCTTAATGGACAAGCAATAAAAATAAACAGTTATGGGGTGCATGTCAGCATTATTGATTTCACACTCTCACGGTTGAGAAAAGGCAAGTATGTTTGCATGTCAGCATTTTAAAAGTCCATAAGTAAAAATTCACAAAATCACTGTTAATGAATCTACAAGATTCAATGTAGTAAGGTGCTGATTTTTTTCTTAAGTTTACTTTCTAGAATTTTATAAAATCCAATCAAACACTTTGCAAGGATCATGTAAATTTGTGCAGAGTTTCCCTTTAAATTCATAATGAATAAGATTATACTTTTATAATCTTCTCTAGCTTAAATTATGTTTTTCCATATCACACCATGTATCATTCTCTACTCCAGTTCCTTCATTTAAGTTGTATCCATATTCATGTCTTGCATAACCATTAATGATACATTAGGGAATCACTCATGGTCTGAAATGGCTCATGTCTTGAAGACATACATTAGGTCAATTACTAACTGAAGATATATCCCTCATAGATGATGTCACTGTATTTTGTAATCTTTCTGAAGACGAGTCACTATTCACTGGTAAAGGAGATTACCAGTTTGAAATATATCGTCAAATGCGTGAGATAAATGAGTAAGTAGAAACTTTTGTCCTTTGCATTGGTTTAATAGGCCATTTGCATTATGGCGTCATTTACTACCACTACCAGACTCCATTGAACACTGTCTTTTGTTCTGTTAATTAGCACCAATTGTCTCACTATTCCTATGAGGAACTACAAATTTGAATAAGAAAGAAAATTCTCGAAGCATTTTGGTAGTGGTAGTAAAATGACGCCATAAATGCAAATGGCCTATAATCTTGGATTATTCTGACTCTTACATTAAACCCATCATGATATGTACTGTAGTGTGAAAACTGCAGCCAATGGGGAGAGAGTACAGTCAATAGGGACCTAGAGCATAGGCCAATCACATGCAGCTTCCCATCTAATAATTAATGTTAGCCAAGCAGAATAAAAAATTGTAAAAGTGAGGTGTCACTTTTCCTCTTGAAGTTATGGATTTCCAGGCAACCATTAAATGAAATAAAAGTGTAATTAATAATCGCTTGATAAGAGTAACACAATATGATTACTGCAGTTTTCAATATTCTGTGAACTCAGATATTTCAATGGCTTGTTGTGAATTTTTTTTTCACCTCTTCCAGTCAAGAACATAAAAGGTACCAATTATTTTTGATTGACGGCAGCAGCACTTGCAGCTCATAACTACCAAGTTTGTAGAAAATCGAAAATCCCAGTAAATTTGATTTTATATTTTTGTTGCAAAATTAATCAACCTGCCACACATGCTGCAAAAGGTATTTGCAAAATTATTACCAGTTTCCAGTTCGCAAGACTAATAATCAGAATACTTTAAATGAAATATTGTTTTAATCAGCAGTAAGTTTTAGGTTCCCCTTTTTAGCTTTTAGTATATAATTATTTTATTCCCCTTAATAGTAGTTTTTTAGGTGACTAGAATAGAGGCATTTAACCCGTGAAATGAAAAAATACTAGTCAACATGTCAAATAAACACAAAAGAAACAATGGAATTAGGGTGTACTAAAGTGTATTAGTCTAATATCTATTTCACAGGTTTAATGACTTCAATCTAACATAATTTTAGGTGATGTTTGCTAAATTCCTCTTTATTTATTATTTGTTAGGTTGTTTCTTTTTTTCCCTTTTGTTTCTATATATCTCCTTTTCCTTTATTGATGTTTAGATTATATGTTAAATATTTGTTTTTAATTGTAAAAGTATATTGCAATTCGGCCAGCCCGGAGGCTGCAGTGATGACTAATGTTCAAAGCTATCTATCTAAAATGGCAGGCATGAGTGTTGCAGGCTAGATGACTTCTCTACCACTGGTACTTTACTTTAATTGTAAAAGTATATTGCAATTCAGCCAGCCCGGAGGCTGCAATGATGACTAATGTTCAAAGCTATCTATCTAAAATGGCAGGCATGGGTGTTGCAGGCTAGATGACTTCTCTACCACTGGTACTTTACTTATGTGTCTAATATTGTTACAATGTGTTATTTTTCAGAGATGACTGGGAGAAATTTACTCCAGTGACTAATGTCCAATGGCTGCACTACCTAACTGACAAGATCAGAAACAAGAAATATCCAAGTGACAGGAAGATGAAGGTCTGGTTACGCAGCTTCTTTAACCAGGTTAAGGACTGTCAGTCTGCACAAGAGGTTGTATACAGTGACTTCTTTGAAGAAATGTAAAAATTCGTTGCACATTTGTTGATATAATATTATACTACTATTACAGTAGAGTTGACAAATGTAAATATTGTAAACAGCCAGTCATCAGCCAATGCTCAGCCAGAACTGGAACTTTCCTGGCAAAATCTTTGCATTGCTGGTCATGACCAGTAATATTGATCCAGAAACAAATAAGGTACAAACTGAGCTGAAAACTAATTTGGCCAGTAATCATGGCCAGCGAATGACAAGACATTATTTTTAGCCTTGGTGGGGCCTTCTAGGGTCACAGTTTACACATAGCACTTGTATAACATTGAAATCTAACTAGCACATAATAATACTAAGTCCATGGGCAAGTTAACTATTACTACACTCAAGGGCAGATCCCGGGGGTTTGAATAGACAACTTGCACTAACAGGTCATGTGACCCTACCTCCATCAAAACCAGCAGCTGTGTGAAAACGAACATTACATAAATAAAAAGAGCAGCTCAACATTAGTAAGAGGGTGAAGATTCAGCTAATGATGTTGGCTATAGAACAAATGGCATTTAATATAAAATCAGACATTTTATGAGGATTTGTATGGTAGAAGTGTTGGCTGGCAACTTCTTGCCATGCAGCACATCTCCTCATAAACATCCTTACAAAACATGGAAATATAATTTTAATGCCATTTCTTCTAATTTTCACTTATGAGCTAAAACTTGGCCACCCTACTAACAATGAGGTGCTCTTTTCATTTTTGATGTTTATTTTGACACAGCTTTTTATTTTAAGAGAGTTAGAGTCACATGACATGTAAGTGCAAGTCATCTTTTGGGAGACTTGTCATCCCTCCTTGGAGTTAAAAAAATTAATAAAATAAGAATAAGGATTGTAATAAGTTCAACCATGACGTCATAAAAACGAAGACAAAGGCGAAATTCGGACAAACAAACTTACAAGTTTACTTTCAACAGATAATTTTCACAGCCGATCGCAGTTGATCGTATAGTTTACATGGGTTATTATTGTAAGCAGCAGATAGGGGGACACGCGAAGCGCCGGCATTGCCAAAAATCACATATCGAAAAACCCCAGGGGGGGGTGGGTTTTTTGGAGCCGTGACGAGGCCCTACAGGGGGTCTTGCGCGATCCGGCGGCATCAGCGATAAGTCCCTATCTGCTGCTGTGTTTGGGTAACGCAAACGGAGGTTAAAATATTCCTTAGATATAGATGGACGCCATCACAAGCATTCAAAACAAAACTGTGCGTAAGCTACGAACTCAGGTGTTGGATCGTCTGGATGCGGACTTTGCCTTCACAACATTTATGGAGGGAGATACAGATGAGACGATGACAGCAGAAAGAGCAGAAAGGATAATCGATTTAATGCCAGAAGGTGATTACCGTCTGGAACTAACTTTCATAAAGTACTTAGACGGCGAGTGGATGATAGAAAAGGGTCGTAATCCAATACGAGCGTCTGGTAAGCAAAGCTTGTTCGTTCTGAATAAGAATACCAGACCTGGAGCGCTCGAAGGAATAGATTTGCTGTTCTACGAAGTAGCATACCCAGTCACCGTGGTTATTTACGGTGCGTATGAGATTAAGAAGCCTGACGTCAAGAAGTTGAAACCAATGCGACATCCTGGCAACTGCGTAGGGAAGCTGGTAAGAGAGTTCTTTTATAAGAGTATATTTTTTTCCCTTTTCCCGGCAACCGTTTTCGGCTACCTTTTTTTGTGTCGTATGCGTGCGTGTAGTGCTTCGAAAGGGGCTGCGAGTCACCTCTACCTCTTTTTTGTGTGCTCCAAAAAGAAGGATAGATTTGCGCAAAGAGTTTCGAAATACGATCTTATTTTTATTGTTATTTTGTTAGCAAGACAACAAGAAATACGAAACCCCCTTTCGAAGAGGGTTTGCAATATAGTGGGGTAGGACTTGCGCAGGTGAAGTGCTTCGAAAGGGTGTCTACCAGATCGGCGCCCTTCTCTGCAAACCCTCTCCTAAAAGGGGCCTGATATTTATTGTTCTTTTGTTAAATCCTGCAGACTGGTTTCAAAGGGGTCTTTTAATATTATTGTTGTTTTGTTAAATGATGTTAACAAACAACAAGAAAAATAAGAATGGGATTTGGGACTCTTTGCGCAAGTCATACTTCGCTACTCCATCGCAAGGTCATTTCAAACAGGTCCCCAATATTATTGTTGTTTTGTTAAATGTTGATGATACTTAACAAACAACAAGAAAAATAAGAATGGGATTTGGAACTCTTTGCACAAACCTATCTTGCTATTTCCAACACACACTGCTGGTAGCAAGCACCAGAAATGTCCGTGGAGGAGAAAGAGTCGTGGGTCGCGACACTTCTTTGCCGGCGAATATCTCGTATTGTCTTTTGCTACGCCAGCATATATGGTTGCCAAAACCTTCTACCCCTAGATATAGACATGGAAGAGCAAAAGAGTATTTCGGTAACATTGCAAGAAATGGGCATACGCGCAAAAAGCAGAGTGTTGGCGCATTTGCTGCTGGACAATGCATGCGACGGAAACCTACTGCCCGACATATCCAAGTGCGACTATTTGCGTGGAAACGAAGGAACTACGAGTTTGCGGCCCTTGGAAGGATTGCCGCCGTTCGTAGACGATGTGTTTGTCTATGGTTTCGTTTCCGAAGAGAATCTGTATGGCAAGAAGCTGCTCTGCAGGAATGCGAAAACAATAGTTGCGCAGATATCTACGGCAGCAACAGAGGCATTTGGGGCGTTCCTACCAACCAGCATAGTACATACCTGCAAGGAGGGAAAGATCGTAGAAAACATTGCGAAGATAGAAGAGCGCTCCAATGCCGAAGGCAAATGGTATGGAATACACAACACAGATCCTGCTGGATACTTTGTGGCCAAAGTAGATACTTCGGAGCTGCAAATAGAAGAGGTCGGGAAGAACATACGCAAATTCTCCACGACTTTGCATGGGCACGGATATGGCATCTATTCCGTCGACTACACACAAGATTTCTCCGGTACTTTGGACAGAGACGCATTGGTGCGCAGACTGCGGCAAATGGGCTACGAAATGCAGTATAGTGTCGGTTGGCGCGTAGGAACCATTTTGGACAACGAACACCAAGTAGGCAAGCATGTTTGTACTTGGATGGAAGACGGAAAGAGAACCAAAATATACAACAAAATAGTCTCCAACTTCGAAGCCGGAGAAGTGCAAAATCCAGTAGGAGCAAAACTTGCAGAGTATGTGGATTGCCCAAACGACCATTTGCGCAGGACATTTCTACATCCAGACGTGCAAAAAAGAGGATGCACCAGAGTGGAAATATCCATCTATGGCAAAGATTTCTCCAAATCCCACACCAATGCCATTGCGGAAACGCTAGAACCTTTGCAGGACATATTCGTAGTGCAGCCGCCAAAGAACATGTGGTTGGCGCTCGCAGAACATTTGGACAGATGTTTGTGTATTTGCTGCGAGGAGACAAAAGAAATATTCCTTGCCTGGTACTGCCACGCAGGAACCAAACGCATAGCCGGCGTACGGGTGCGGGGCAACGACAAATGGGAGCAATGCGTACTTTGGACTATAGCAGAGTTTGGTCTGCGCAAATGCCCCATATTCCGCATAGATGTGCAAGAATTGGATCCGGTGGAAATACTACCGCTGCGCTGCTACACAAAAGACTCTCCCACCGTATTGTCGGAGTCCAACATGCCTACACGCGTACACAAAGATCCACCAACGATTGCAGAGTTTCTCCCAACTACGGAGCACGTAGAATGGGTTTGGCGCACAAAGAAAGCGCAAAGGATAGGAGTGGAAAAGAGTTTGTTTGGCATCCTGGAAGTACCAACCGACCGCAGGATATCCTTCCTATCCAAAAGAAAACGACAACAAAGATTGGAAGATATTCGAGACGATTTGGAGGGAGACGAGTGGGTCGAAGCCACAAAGAGATACCACGCAGAACTATTGGAGCAGAGAAACTCCATCCTGCGGCAGAAAGAAGAGGACAGGAAGAAGATAGAGAAAGAGTTGGAGAACTACAGGAAACTAGTGGATAGGACCTCCAAAAGGACAGACAATCTGCACAAGTTGTTCTTTGGAGAGGAAAGCCCGTTTGGCCCAGAGACGCCTAGGGCCAAAGTACACCGAATGGACCAAATACCCGCAGGCGAGTACAAAATACTAGGCTATGCAGTACCAAAGAATGTAGATCCCGTTTGGCCCGCCAAAGGGCACCGCGTAGTATTGCGAAGGAATAGAGAAACGTCTGTAGCATGGGCCACGGAAGCCCTATTGGATGCATTTGCAGCTGGGAAGTTCGAAGACAACGGCAACATACGCACTGCCATACCAAAAGAAGAAGTATTGGTGGAGTGGCAAAATGGCGTAGCAACCATCTTTGTGTCGGAAGGACCCGGTTTGGACACATACTACGAATTGGTGGGAAAGATAGACCATGCAATGCCCAGAAATCCAGACAGACTACTGGAAGTGCCAGCACCGCCAAACAAAGAATGTGTGCAGGCGCTGCACATGCAGCCGGGCGAATACCAATGCTGGAAATACGCCAAAACCACATACAGAAAAAAAGAAAGGACAATACTGTTCCTTTCCGAAAGATGCCCAGAGTGCGTATTGGAGGGCTGCACTGTGGAGCATGCAACTACTCCAGTCTGGGGACATTTCCTGGAAGAGCAAAAGATAGACTGGACGCAGCAGCCGCCATTGTATTGCAAAATAGGCAGGGAAAAGACAACCAAAGCAAAGAAGAAAGACAGGCTGGTGCACGTATCCGCAAATGGTGTCGACCAGATTGACACCCTTTCTACTCTATCTCCGGAATCGTAGATTTCGGTCGCATAGGCGCCGGGATATATTTGTATACGACTTTGGGTTCTTGCATGCTCGCCCAAACGATGGCTCCAATTCCTACGACTGCAAATAGCACATTGCCAGCTATTTGCCAGTCTATTTTTGTGGATACCTCCTCTACTTCGCCCTCCAAGTTTTCGACCGTTTCGCCCTCCAGATCTTCCTCCGTGTCCATTTGGTCCATTCTGGCTAGCAATTCCTCCTTTGCACTTTGGAGTTCTTCTCTAGCTTTTTGCAAGTCGTCGAGGACTATAGCAAAGGAATCCTGCACTTCTAGGAAATGTTTCTGCAGGTCTGTAGTAGGTGGCTTTTCGGGGATTGCTACCTCTACTCCATTTTCCCGTTCTATCCTGCGTATCTTTGGTATTCCTATGCCGTACTTTTTGGCTACCTTCTGCAGCCCCACTCCATTCTTTCTATCTTCCAACAATCCTGCAATTTCTTCCTCGGATAGTATTTTGGGTGTTGCCATATATATCTGTAGATATGGGTATTCCATGGAATACATATGGATCCATAGGGGTATTCCCGTGGATCCATACCTGTTTGCCCACAGATATAGATGTATTTGTACATAGCTACGGGCATGGTCGCATACATGCTGGGAAAACAAAGAACAATACAAATACTTCTGGATGTCGTGGAAGGTCTCTACAGAGCACAAAAGACAATACAGGAAATTCGAATACCAGGTGGCTACTTTGGTACAACTACCGCCAAAGTAGGTCCCTATATTTCTTGTTGTTTTGTTAGCAGACAACAAGAAAAATAGGAATGTATTTGGAAACTCTTTGCGCAAGTCCTACCCCACTATATTGCAAACCCTCTTCGAAAGGGGGTTTCGTATTTCTTGTTGTCTTGCTAACAAAATAACAATAAAAATAAGATCGTATTTCGAAACTCTTTGCGCAAATCTATCCTTCTTTTTGGAGCACACAAAAAAGAGGTAGAGGTGACTCGCAGCCCCTTTCGAAGCACTACACGCACGCATACGACACAAAAAAAGGTAGCCGAAAACGGTTGCCGGGAAAAGGGAAAAAAATATACTCTTATAATAAACAAACTCTTTACATTCGTGCATCGTATATCCATAAGATATTTTACCTCCGTTTGCGTTACCCAAACACAGCAGCAGATAGGGACTTATCGCTGATGCCGCCGGATCGCGCAAGACCCCCTGTAGGGCCTCGTCACGGCTCCAAAAAACCCACCCACCCCTGGGGTTTTTCGATATGTGATTTTTGGCAATGCCGGCGCTTCGCGTGTCCCCCTATCTGCTGCTTTGTAAAAATAATAAAATCGCTTCGTATAATCCTCGTAGCGGTTAAACCGAATGCAATGTTTTTCCGAATCTTTAAGCTATTTTTTGAATCAGTGCACTGCCTGAAAAAACCTGTGTGTTTATAAGGGAATGTATGGGAGTTATGATAAAGTCATGACAATAAAATGTTTCACTCAACAATTTGCCTCAAAACTTGCTGCAGTTGTTGCTTTTACTTTGATCAGTCTTCTGGCTAAGCTTCAGCACGATTTGAGGCCGTTTTAAGTGGGTTTTTCCAAAACCCACTCCTCTCTAAAAAAAACAACTAAGTGGCCTCAAATTGAGCTGAAACTTGGCCATAACTGTGTATAAACCATACACAGGAACCTTGTTTGGGCTGCCTGTGGACCACTCATAATAAATCACTAATTAAAAATGAAGGAAAAATGTTCTCAGTGCTTAAATCTCCCCCTGAAACAATATTAGAACTTTGGACAAAAATTCTTGTCATGAATAAAAAGTAACAAAAATCTTTAACTCCTTTTTGTTTTGGGCATATTAAAGCTATGTAGTGATATATCCAGTCAAATGCATTTGTGAATGATGACACGTGGTAGGAAATGGGCAAGCATGACACCTAAACTAAAGAGGTATAAACCATACCTTATAATAATAGGTATTAAACAATCTGGGAGACAAAACAAAATAATTTTAATCTCCTGAGAAGTTTGAAGTCATGCTGCAAGAGGTTTATTCTGAAGACGTTTTATCCCATATGAAGTGCTAAGTATTAGTTTCAAACTCTTTACCATTGTATTAATTTTGTTTTATTTTGTTAAATAATCTAGCTTTCAAAAGCTAAGATACATAGTGCAACTGTTATTTGCAGCAGTCCAGTGACATTAACAACTGTGCCTGGTCATATAAAGGGTCTACAGATAGCACTATCCAACAGATAAATCTTATCCAGGGGATAAATTGATTGGATAAGTACTTTGACTTATTCACTGGAAAAGGATTTATCTGTTGGATACCACTATATCCTTCAAATTACTGGGCCCTGTTGGGGAACGTCATAATATTTTACCTCATGTCATAATTATGTAATGACTGTGCAAGTATACAACATTATGGCTCTTAAGTCTGTCAGAGTTGTCAATCAAAACCAAGCGTGAAATGTGTTTCTGCCATTTCTCCCCTGTTTGCTGCCATTGACATATTATTACAGGTTCTTCGCCTCTTCATTCTATCAAACAAAATAAAGAATATAATAATATTTACTGCATTGATTCATTAAGTGGAAGTGATACAAATGACATAGAAATCGCAAGGTATGTTACAAGTTGCAAGCTACAGATGTACTTGAAATTTCATAGCTAGTGCTTGAATGTAAATTCTATGAAGTAATTTGCATAATTACAGTTTCTTAGTAAGAAAGCAGCTCTAAACAAATGAGGAAATATGATTTGGTTGCAATTTTATACTTGACAAATTTGGCAAATCTAGAATCATGTTAAAAAAGACACCTCCAATATAATAAAACTAAAAAATAATTATATATTATATATGGTACCTTGGAAACTTCTGGCTGCTTCGGCATGTTGTATTTAGCCCTTCGCTTATCTGTTATTCAAACAGTTAAAAAATAGTATAAATAACTGAAGTTGTAACATTCCTTTGCAAGCCTAAGCACTAATGTGTAGTTTCAAAAATTATCCGTATACCCCCTACTCCCACTGAGGATTTTTTTTAAAATCTACCCCGGAAATTTCAATTTTCTTCCATACGAACTCTGTAATTTCTATTCTCTGCCCCTACCCACCCTTTGGAAATTCCAAATTCCTCTGTGGGGGTGGGTATGACCTTTGGAACTTCACAATAACAGAAAGACATTGAGGCAGGTAAAAAGAAAAAACGAAAGGATCGAGGAAGAAAAATGAAAACAACAATCATGGATAAAAGGAAGGAAGGACTGAAGAATTATTATTATGAATTAAAGAAACAAAAAAGGAAAGAAAGGGAGACAGAAACTACCAGGGAAGAATAAAATAAGATAGAGAAATGATTTTTCCACCATTATTACTTACCAAGTTCCTCAGCATTTTTAAACAAACCATTTATGTACAACCTGTGGCAAATAACAACAACAAGATGATTATTAAACCATGACTAAAGAGTGTCTGAAACCATGAGACTCCAAATCCTTTGAAATATGAATAACAATGAAACAGCCGCCATCTTGGTTGATCTAACAAGAGAAGCTAATATGCTTTGTTAATGTCAACCGAGATGGCAGCAATATTTGACATACATGCACCTGCCCGATTTGGAATTGAAAGTTTACTGAAACGAAAATGTGAGATTGTGGGCTCCTTTATTCTACAACACAAGTGAGGTGAAATCTACAAGCACTCAATGGGCATCTCCTAGCTGAGCTGAGAACACAGGGCCCAAAGCATGATTGGACAAAATGACCAGCCCAAAACTACATGGCAGTAAAGTGATATTGTTTTTATTTGTCCTCTCCATATTTTTGCCTCTTGTAGGCATTTATAATATTATTATATTTTAGTTGAAAGAAAACAGAAAAATATGCCAAAGTTGGGCTACAGGGACCTTGGAATAAGGGCCGGCGGCAAAACAGCTAAACACACTGTGATTGGCTAAAACAAAATTCACAGCTCAGCTGGTTCAGGGGTCGGGGGTCTATACCTATGATATTATGACACTCCCCCAACAAGTTTCTTAAGTTCTTAGGTAGCATAAATCTACCAACATAATAATTATATCTTCAAGTGTTCAAGTTCCCTGTAATGTCTCTATCAGTAAAGTCCTATTAACAGTGAATAACTAAATCTGTTCATTGACTCTTTGGTGTTTTTAATGTGCCCCCACTGTGGGCTGAGAGGCCTGCAGATAAATGCTCCTGACTTCTAAGCTTACCTATGGGATAATGGCATCTGTGTATTATCAAATATACTGCTTTGCTTTCTCTTAGAAATAACATAGCCATACTTGGCCAAGATCTCAAATACTTTCTGCAAATAAAGACAATTTGGATACACTGTGAGAGTTAGCCATGTCCAGACTTTGATCAGCTTTTACACTCTTGCTTCAGAAAGTATATACTTCTACATGTAGTTATAATATTATTATCAATTTATCATAAGTTGAGCATACCATAGCCTGTTCACGATCTTTATTCACGCTGCAGCATTCAAGGAGTTGCATTAATGCTACGTATCTGGGGAAAAAAACACAAAGACTTATAAGAACCAAAACACTTTCAATTGATTCCTTAGAGTACCATACAGTTGAGAAAATAAAAATAATAATGTATAAGTGCTGAGACATGACCGGGAAAGTGCAATGTCATAGTATTTTGATTGAATGATTAGTGACTTTATTATACAGCTTCTCATTATTCCCATATAGGTAACTGTAAAATTATTTTCTCAATCGGACAGGTCTTGTTGATATGGGATTAATTAGGAAGCTATATAATTAATAGGTGATGGGATTTCATGCTCCCAATTCAAGAAATAATTAGACTCAAAAAATTCCTCTGACTGCCAAATTGGACTTGGCCTACAGCCTCATCCAATTTTGTCAGTCCTCGGAATTTTCCTGTCCAATTATTTCTTAATTGGACAGCACGGAGTCCTATTACATAATATACTAATTCGTGTGATCAGTTTGGTTAACAGGATGTCATCATTTCTGAACCATTCCATGTCATTTCACAGTCAAAACTCTACTCCATTACTGTGAGGACGACGCACTAATTAGGACCACTTAAACAAAATTTGAGATTAAGAAAAATTTTAGCCAATCAGGAGAAAGCAAAATTTATATCATATAGAGACCTCAGCCAATCACAATCGCAGCCAAAAACATCAAATAGAGTGGTAGTGTGTGTGAGTAAAAAGTGTCTGCAATTAATGTGAATGCTAATGTGGAATAACTAGACACAAGTGAAGATTTTTTTTTTTAAATTATTTTTATCACTCACGTTGGGTGGAAATTGTATTCATCAAACATTTCCATTGCTTTCCTAGAGAATAAGAAAGTAAGTTACTTATATAAATATCAAAAATGTCAGTAATAGTTAAACAAGACTGAAGTTCTTTGAGAATATCAAGAATACACATAATTGGTATAAAATGTCTTAATGGAGAGAGTATGTATGTCAAGTGCTACCCCTGCCCCCTCCCCCCCCCCCCCCCCCCTTACTACCCCATAGCACCAGAGAAGTTGCTGGTCAGAATCAACAGTCACGAAAAATGGAGATGTACACTGAACTCCCTACTAACAGATCTGAGTACAGAACTCTCACATTAAATTAAAAAAGCAAAGGCCTTTTTAACATCAGTGTTCCTTTTCCTGGTAACTGGTCCTCCAAGGAGTTGATGAAGCTCACTTTCATCCCCCCCCCCCCCCCCCCCCCCTTCTCCTCTCTCCATCAGTGTTCTGTTTTAAGAGTATTTAAAGCTGAAACTACACAGATTAGGGAAAGTTGAAAAAGATATGGAGGTCCTGAGGATTAAACCACGGATATCTAGTTTGACGACCATGCACTAACTTTGCTACTTGCCTCAGCTCTCACTGTATTGAAAGACAGTTGATCATTATCAGCACTTTTATTTTTTGATACAAAGTTGTACCTACCAAGCTTGTTTCAGGTGGCCTCCAGCACAGTACTGCCGTACTAACTGACCAATCATATAAGGAGATATTCTGAACAAAAGAATTACATTTTAGTTCAGTTAAAAGTGGGAAGTTTCTGGGAAAGCAGCGTTTGCATCGTCACTAATAAACCAATCTTCACTACAGGAATGCCTGACTAAAAACCTGAGCTGTAATAAACTTAATATAATACTATAACAAGAAAATGCATTGTTGTTTTGCAACCAACCATTAGAGTTTAAAATGACACTGCTGAAAGATATGGTGGCCATGTTGGTGGTATTAATAACAACATGGTGGACATGTCAGAATGATGTAGAATGCAAATGAAAATCATATATGTGTAACATCTCTGAGCCAAGCTCCCGGTAGCAGAGTACTGATTCTGTTATCATTGTTAGATTTTATTACAGTTAAAAAACTTATAATGATATGAGTAACCTACTTACAGTATATTAAATTTTTTCATCCAGAAAAACACATCGGTCATAATTTCTATATACTGCTTGTGATTCTGAAAAAAATAAAAAATACAGAGGTTTAAATATTGGTTTTACACATTAATTGATTTAACAAATAGAACTGTGTTTGGATTCTAAATTTTAAAGCAGCCTTGTTTCCTTGCAATTCATCAAGCACCCAAACTCTATTTGGTTGATAAGTTGAGAAAGCCTCAAAATGGTTGACTCTATTAACTAACTAATGCCCTCTATTTGAACCAACTCTTTTTAGCAGCCATTAATCAAATCCACAAAGAGGGCCATTTGCAGTAATTTATACCTCAAATACTGTATGTGTATCTCTAGCAATAATTACTTTTCATTGACTGAATAGTAGACTATTTTCCAAGTGTGGCTGCTTAAAAGAGGTTCAATCTACTGTCAGTACTCTGGGAGATGTCATACCTTGGGAGATGTTCTTCTTGCTAAAGATGAAAATATTCCTCTGCAAGTTTGTTCATTGATTGGTACTCTATAACGCTTCATGTCTGGGATGGATAAAAAAACTGCATTAAAGTACTATATAGACTTTTTTTCAAATTCATAAAATATCCCAATGTGTTGCCCCTTGACTTGGGGTCAACCCCATTTCAAAATATTCACAGATATTGACATTTGAAGTAAAGAATTGAACAACTTCAACAACACATTCAAATGCAATTAAAACTCCACAGACCTTCACTGAAACAAAAGAATTATTCAGTCTACATAAAATCAAGGCTTAACCCTAGGCAGGATTTTTGAAGCGGAATCATGAAAAGAATAGTCATGGTAACTGCACTCGACCCCTCTCCTCTGGAGTCCTGAGTTACATTCCTGGATTCCCCATCACTATTGAGGCTTATGCAGGATTTTAAGGTCCCCCTGTAAATCCCATAATGCTAAATTCTATCCAATAGTCCTTTAAACTTGTTCTCAAACAGTAAAATAATGGTGAGTTTTATGACTAAAGATTCATTTGTTCAGCTTTAACATTACCTTGATAAAGTTTTGGAACAAGTCTGGGCATCTTTTCTCTTTCTACCATTCTAAATAGTTCACTGTAGACCCAGCTTTGTGGGATGAGTTTCTGTTGGAATGATGAAATTATATATTTTATAATTTTCGTCAAATTTAACGTCTAGTGTTCTGATTGAATGAGCTACTGCTAGGCTAAGTACCACAAGCTTTGAAAACCAAAACATTAAATTGAAATTTAATTCAAAACTTGTTTGCATCTATAGTTTGACTATGCGTGTATATTAATAGTCAAACTACGCAACACGGTGTATTGCTGACTGCATACAGTATGTACGTCAGCCATGTCATGGTGCAAAACAATTTTTCAGAAATGGAAACGTGAGGCGAAAGTTTAACTTACTGCAGGAACAAGCTCCTTGTACATGTGATAGACAATCTCAGCACTTTTCTCTGACTGGGCTAATGTTACTAAAAATGTTGCACTGATGAGGGAAAATGAGATGGAAATGAGAAACAGAAAAGAGTCACTGCTCAAATTTAGTAAGTAATACTGTGATCCTAGAGTACATTGCTCAATACGACTTCAACAATACTTTGAAATTCCACACATCTTCACAATATTCTACACATAATTGTAACTAATCTTGAGAAGCAGAAAACCTACTTAAAAACTGGAATGTTTAGACCCCTTAATTGCATGTGACATTAAAGGAATTCACTTTAGAGGACAAAACTAAAAGAATCTCAATCACCGGATTTATTGAAAACCTATTGTTTTGCCCACTCCAAATAGAGCTGCATTCCGAAGCCTGCAAGGGGTCACTTTAGTAGCCAGGGGGAAGAAAGGTTTCATGGTTAATTTGGGCCTGAATCAAGCAATTATTTCATAGCATACTTACTAGAATAATCCTCTTTTTTGTCCTAACAGAGTTTTGTCATTGGTCTCTGCCAACGCATAGAGTCGGTGAGCTGCATTGGCATCTTGGCAAAAAAGTGCCTATTTACAGAATGATAAGAACAAATCAAAAATGTGAAAACTGGTTCATAAGTCTTCTAGAGAATGATGTCAACTGAAGAAACTACTTCTGACCAGTCCTATTTCAAAAAATGCTGTTAGTCGGAGATTTGAAATCTGAGACTGAAATGAATTTTGGGCTGTGAGCTGTGAATTTAGATATGATGGAAGGTGTTAATAATTATTTAAAAATTAAAAAACTTCCAACAAGCAAATAGCTAAATATGCCACCAGATTTAGGTTTCAGATCCCCAACCAACAATGAATTTTTGCCGTCAAACTTACTGATCCCATGGCAGTATTGAAAAATTTGACTGAAAAATGAAAAGAAAGAAAGAGATGATGGTTTTTGCTTTGAGGAGGGTATAGAATATCAATTTTAATTTTAATAAACAACATGCCTACGGTAACTTGCATAGTATGAAGTGTTAATTCACATGATTCTATAATTCTTGAATGAAGTCTCTGTGGAATGTAAAATCCTTACAGTACGCCCTTCACTTACCCCATTGATCTTTTTCTTGCCCACAACACATTCTCCCACCTATCTTTCTCCTGACATAACATTTCAGAACTTTCTTTGTCATTCATTTGACAAGTCATACATTCCCTCTCCATTTCTTTCTTGTTCTTCCCTTCGTTTCATTTTCTTCCCTTCCTTCCTCTCCTTCCACCACCATGTTTTCCCCCCCAATTCACGACATTATGATATCTAATAATAAACATTTTTCGAGCCTTGTATATAAATATTCACAAATACCCAACAGCAAGTTAAAGAATGTACAACTTTTATACAGCGTTTCTCAATCACACAAGTGAAATTGTATAATTTGCTATCCTAACAAAGTAGGTTTTGGTGAATGTTAATCAATGTGTTTCCATGACATTCCATAGGTACGTGCCCTTAAAAGCTTAGTGTTTTCTGGGAAACACTTTGATTGGTGTCCACCAAAACTCTTCTATGTGTTGAAAAAATTTTTTCAAGGTTTTGCGCGTGATTGAAAAGCGCCGTAAAACAATACGAACACTTTAAAATTCCTTGGACCTTGAAGACATGGATATTTTACACAAAGTTGATGGTAACCCTGAGCTGAGAACATGAATCTGGACTATTAAAATACATACTATCAGACGAATGCTTCAATCCTGGTAGCTTGTCATATGTTTCCAAATGGCTGATAATGGCTTGAAGGACACTGTTGTTGGTATTTTGTTTAAGTTTTAAATCTCCCTCATCTTCTGATAAGAAATCAAGATTTAGACCATGAAGTTAATTGACACTCTTTTAATTGATTAGTTAATCACTTATTATAATTGATCACTTATTATAATTGTTTGTTTGTTTGTTCATTCATTTGTTTGTTTGTTCTTTGTTCATTAGTTTTTTAGTTCATTTGTTTGTTCATTTGTTTATATATTTGTATGTACATGTATCTAATAACTTCAGCCATGTACTAAGATAAAAGACAATAACTACAGTAGAAAAGGGTGATTGTTCATTTGTTTTTTGTTTGTTCATTTGTTTGTTTGTTTACTTATTTTAATAACTTCCATCATGTACTAAAATAAAAGACAAATACATGTAACTACTGTAGGAAAGGGTGTTAAATGTATGGTGAGGGTCACACAACAGAGCAAGACTCTTAATTAATTGTGCCCTACTGGAGATGCTTTTAATGAACTCACCATTTTCATACAGTGTCATGCTCCTGTCTCTGTAGTATTCAGCTCTGAGAACACGACTAAATGTAGCTAATGATGGCTCTGAAATTGGAAGTTACTTAAATTACTTATAACTAACTTACATGTACATGAAAGATTGGACAGAATGAATGGATGGATAGATGGATGGACAATGGAGGGGTGGATGGACGTTGGATGCATGGATGCATGGATGCATGGATGAACAATGGATGGATGGATGGATGGATGGATGGACAGTGGGGAATCCATGGATGGATGGATAGATGTAAAATGGATAGTTGAATGGATAGACAGAAAGAAGAACGAAGGTGAGGATAGATTTGTGGCTACATGAATGAAAGGATGTAAATCAATTTATTAATCAAATATACATGACTGTGCTTTCTATACTCTTCATTCTAATTATTGTAATTTTTCTTACCAATTCCTTTACTGCACATATCTCTAAACACTTCAAGAGCCTTGTCAGAACCATTAGGAATAAGAGCACACAGCTTTAAAATCTCATTATAAGTATCTGAGGATATATAAATTCAATGAATTACTTCTTTTCTTTATTAAGCCTAACTGTATTGAATTATAAATGTCAGTGGTTCTTTCAGTCAGAGTAGACTTTCACCAAAGTCTATAAATTGAAGCTTTCAGCTTTACTTGCAATGGAAGGAACTAAAAATTTGTAGCAAGTCTATTGGCCCAAGCACTCTAGCTATAGCTCTTGCTTTCTTCATGCATGAACCATGGAACCACATGATTAGACCTTTGCCATTGCTAAGATGACCACATGAAATGGCATTCCAGTCTCATCTAGAGACATCAAACATACATGTACAGTGCCACAAGTTTATCAGTTGAGACTGTCACACATTACCCTCTCTAAATAAAGTTAATGATTATTGTCATAGAAGTGTCTATATTTGATCATTTTATTTGGTTACCACTGATGGCCAAGCCCATGGTACCTCTTATTTTGGGTGTACAACAGTCAGAATAGATCATTTTTGAATTTGTACAATCCGCTCTGTTCCTCGATGACCGAACTTGTTTAGTGAGGGTTTAGCCTCATGTCAGTTTCTAAATATTCACAAACACCAACGGTAATATAACATCTTGAACATGGACCTGTGAAGCCAACAAAGGAGACTCTGCTTGCATGGGAAGCAACTCAAAACTGAAGTATTCAGAATACTTACAGAGATCTGGAAGAACATCAGGTTCTTGCTTCATGTGTTCAATCAAGTTCTAGTGAAAAATGCCAAAAGATGAGGCACAAGTTTCAAAGGCAGCACAACAAATGCTGATGGGAATAAACTGAAGGTTAGTGCAGTGCTAGTGCTAGAATATTCCTACACTTCCTTACCTCTGGGGATCTATAGGTTTGATTCCTAGGATCCATCATATGTAATTTATAACTAGACTCTGTCTGACTTCTCCATTGATTTGAGGGTTTTTACTGAGTTATCTGGTTTTAATCCATCGGCAAAACCGTACATGCTCAAATCTCCTTTACGACTTGGCAATATGCAGTACAGAAAAAGAATTTCTGCGTGCACACAAAAAGTGAGAAGGCAGAAACAATATAAATTATTAACTTTGACCCACTGGCACAAACCAAAGCTGAAGCCTCCCAGGTAGATAATGTTTCATAAAAAGATGAAATTATGATTCTTGAGCAATGCATCTAGAATTGATGCTTACCAATACAGCACTCCACAGTTTTTCTCCATATCCATAAAATATATAGCTTTTGTTGATTAATCCATTGTATGTATAAATAGAAGCTGTGTTAGTGAAATGACAAAAAAGTGCAAGTTAGACACACAGAAAACACTGAACATCAGAAAACGAGACAGCAAAAGTATAAGATGGCATGCACTGCAATAAATGGCTCTGTTTCTTGCGACTGTGTAGACATATGAAGTGCAATAAATCAACTGTGTTGTATTAGTTTGATGTTTGTTCTCTCCCTTGCCACAAGCCAAAGGTTTTTTTCAGGGTTCTTCAGCTTCATCCCTAAGCTTTCTCTTTCTTTTTTGTTGTTTTTTGTTTGTACTTTATTTGTTTGTTTGCTTTTTTGGTACTTTACTTTTCTTATTTCATTGGAAAAAGTAAAATTGAAGATACATGCACTTCTTTTTCTTCTTCTATATGACATAAAAATTCCAACTTTTACATAATTTGGTTTTAAGGTAAGTGCATACTCTACATGTACACGAGTGTAAACATAGACAATACATCAAGTGCTCTTGGAATATTTCATGCTATACTTTAATTTGCCTTATGGATTCTAGAACTTCCAGTACCTTGAAAATTCTGTTCTCTCATATCTTCAAATAATTCAAATGCTCTTTCATGATAATTGTGCTAAACAAAAAATAGAATTGTTATTATTATCAATTCATTTAACCATTCATTCATCCATTTTTGTTATTCTGACATGCACTCATTCATTCATTCATTCAACCACTCATTCATTTCTTCATTAAAATATCAAATACAATACACTGTTAATAACTCAGCCCCTAGAAAGTTAACTAACAACAGAGATAGCAGCCATATTGGTGTACATGTACGTACCTAACAAAAGAAACTAATGGCAAAGTTATTGTCAAAGCTACACCAATAAGGCAGCTGTGACGTCATGTGAAACCGATCTACAGCTCCTCAGGTCATGCAGTCAATACTGTGATCCTTGACCACACACAGACTTACCTTTAGTAAAGCAAGAATCATAGCATCGTAAGATCTGGAGTTTTTGTCTTCCATACTTTTAAATAACTTCTCCGCATAATTATCCATGCTGAAAGCAAAAATAAAATATAAGAGTAGTTGGACCATCAGTGGCAAATCTAGGGGAGTAGGGTGGGAAACATGCCCCACTCCCCACCCCATCCCCTCTTCTGCATAAAACATTAAAGCGTGCACATAATACTTTAACTTATCATGAAAAAATGATCCATTACTGTACCTCCATGTCCTCTTGTGCCTCACATTCTCTACCTGAAATGATTATGCAAAAATATAAAGACTTTCCTGAACCTTGCCAGGATCGTGGGTTGAGATTTAGAAAAGTGGGGGGGAGGGGAGGGGGTGAGGGAATGAATGATTAGTCGTAATAATTGGTTAATAGAAAGAGAAGTAAATGGAAAGATGAACTGATGAATGTATGAAGAATGGATGTAAGATAGACAACATAAAGGTGGGAGAGTTGATGAATATGAGAGGAATGGAAGAGAGGGAAAGAAAGAAGGAAATAATAAAGAGAGAAATGGAATGAAATGGGAGAGAACCTAGAATGGTGTTTTAAAAAGAAAAAAGGGAGCAGGGGTAGTGCGAGAGAAAACAGATGATGAAATAGATCAAAGAGAGAGGGTTTGAGAGTGAAAGGAAGGGAGAAAAAATGGAAAATAAATGGGAAAGAATTCTGGTAAATACATAACAAAAGAGGATATAAGTTCTCACCTCTTCCTCATCAGAAGAACTCTCATCCGAAGATTCACTTGAAGAACTCTCTCCTTCTAAACTCCCACTTTTCTGATAAAATAAACACAGAAAGCTTCTAGTTAAATATTTTTACGAGTTAAAATTGAATAATAATTATTGATAACAATATTACAATAATATTATAACAATTTTCAATCAAAGACTCACCCAACTAATCAAATTTGGTTCCTAATCATAATTATGATCAGCAGTGAATTGAGCAATTGTTATTGTTTTGCACAATGCCATTAATTCCATATCATGGCATTGTCTTACGCTATGCATAAACCCTACTCTTAATTTAATGCCAATTATTACCTACCACAGTATCTACAGGTTCGGCAGCACTAATAGTACCATAGTAAGCGACCAGATCCAACAAATCATTTCTGGTTTGAAGTGAAACAGGGACTCCTGAGAAAATATATTGACTGAATAAAAAATCTTTTAGATTAACTTTAAATGTAATCAATAAATAAAAACTTCACACTGTTGTTGCCACAGGCGGGTCCCCTGTGTCAAGTGCGACGCCTCGCGGTATGTCCAGCGGTCGCGCGTATAAGCATACGTTGGGACTACGTTGTTCGCCCAGATAGAACGATTACTGTCTTGTTAACTAACCGTAAAGAGTAGTTTTTTTGGGTTAAATTAATGTAAATGCGATCTATAAGCTATTAAAACGGTTTGAATTAGAACAAGAGTAACTTTGAATCGAAACTCCATCCCCAAGTGGCGATGGCAGCCACACACTGTAATGGGGTAACTTGAATTACACAGAATATCAATTTTCATTAAGGCCATTAATTTTCAGATCTAAGATCGAATTAGAATTTAGAAGTTTATTTTCTTGAAAGGGAGGAAAACCTGAGAACCTGGAGAAAAAACCTTTGAAGGAGAGAACCATCAAACGACTCTACTCACATATAAAGAAACAAACCCAGGTTGCATTGGTGAGAGGCAAGCACTCTCAGCACTATGCCACCCATGCTTCTTCGGATTGTTTCTTTGGTAGGCTACCTGTGGTAGGTTAATCTCTTTTTTAACGACCCCCTCATTTATTACACTCCACCTGTGAATACGGTAGTGTAAGTGTGCTAAGTGTTCATAGCTTACCATCTTTAAGGAGCTTTTCATAACCAGTGATTGCTTCTTGTGCCTTCATTTCTGCAATGATGTCTAAAACAGGGGAAAAGTTTTTGTTTATCCATTTACTCAGCAGTACACTTACTGCATGCCCCCTACCCCCTTCTCCCTACACCCTACCCCCCTATTCCTAACTCCCTACCCCCCCAATAACCAACTTCCTAAAGCCTTGCCTTTCCTCCAAGCTCACTCACTTCCTCCCTTTTCCCCCTCTTTCCTTCCTTCAATCTTGTACTGTAATCTCCATACATGTATACATATCAATCAATCTTTATTTATATGTAGTACCATATTTGCAATAAAATGAAGAAATAAAAACATGTATGTGTTGTATGCAGTTAAAAAGCATGGGGAGATTGACAGAACATGAGAGAAGTGTTAAAAGGAGAAGCACAAGGACAAGTGGAGTGCTTCTCAACACCTCTTGATTGTTCTGCCAATCTCCAAGTCCTTTAAAACTCCACTCAGCACAGCAAGTTTTTTTATTTCTTTTTCTAAATTACAAGTGGCAACCACTATTTTTATATGGGAATAATGCAATAAAAGTGTGTGCATACTGTGTGGTCTCATAAAGCATGTGCTACCAGTCAATCACAAAACAAGATTTTATAACAGCTATATAAATATATCAGAAAATATTATTTATTCATCTATTTCACCCCGGCCTGCTCTCAGTCTGACCTCTAGCTCAGCTGGAAGAGCATCAGTTCCGAAGGTCGTGGGTTCGAATCCCAACAAGGTCGGAAATTAATTTTTCTGAATTTAATTCCAAGGGCTTTCGCCCGGAAAAACCTGGTTCCCAAGCACTATAACTTACTTCTATATCTTCAACTAATTCATTAGTGCTACGCGGTCCATATACTCTCATCTCATAAATATATCAGTTTATAACAGAATTCATAACAACAGACATTATATCACATGGACTAGACAGAAGTTGGTACTAGCCAGTGTAGTAGCCATAGGATAAATGAGACAGTTAAAAAAATTATATATTCGTGATGATAAAAAAATACCTTTTAGATCCTGTTCTGTTTCTATTGCTCCACCCTGGTTCATATCTGGCCAGCCCTACAAACACCAGACACACACTTGCAATATATGTTTATGTTAATATTGTTGAGCTTTTTTTTTCAAAAGAAAGGCTTTTTAATTCAAACGAATTTTTTATCTTTGTTTGGCACACGCATCTTTTTTTTTCAATTTATCTTATTTCATTGATTTTTATTAAGTATTAATATAATCCAGAAGTACATTGCCAGCCACTACCAATGATTTGGATTTGATGTATCGTTGGTCACAGTAAAAACTTCCAAACATTTTCTATTATCTACAGTGACAAAATGAAACCTTCTTGTATATTTTCACTCTTTGATCTCAGTCATATATTCATGTCATAATGATGTGAGAAGAGTTGTTTGTTGGTTCTCTGTGTGTTTTGTGCTGTGTCTTACTCTGGGTTCTCTAGTTTACCTCTCACCACAAGAATCAATTTCTAAATTCTACAATAGGAATTAAGTGGATAAAAAGCCACTCTGTGGAACTATTATGCCATTGTTACCACTCTTTTCACTGCTATGTGCTGATCAAGACAACAGTCATAACAGGGAAATAGGGCAATACACTGCCGCCAGTCAGAGAAAATAAAGGTACCAACCAATTTATTTGATTGACAGAAGTGTATTGCTCAATTTCCCTGTCTCGATTAGCAGGAAATAACGTAAAATTAATGAATGAACTTGGCTTTCCTTGGATAAAACTCTTAACTCACAAATACTTACTGGTTCAGCCTTTCTCATGGGAAACAACTGTGGATATTTGTGCAGGATAAAGTCTGCAGCTTTCAACCCTGAATTTCGAGCTATCTTACATTCTTCCTATACAACAAACCAAACCAGCTACATTAATAAGTGATATTCAATATGAGTAGCTAGTCGATCTGTATACAGTAAGTGATATTGACAATCAAACAATCGATAAACTTTATTTAAAGTGGGTGACATATTAACCCAGTGAGTTATCTAACTTACTGCCTCCACTTTGAGGTTTTAATAGACAGAGTTTATACATCAATGTAACAATATCAATATCTTACCCTTTTCCTTGGTGACTTGGGGTATAGACCAAAATCTTCAAAAAGTTCTCTAGGTGGTGCTAGTGCTGTCTAGGTTTCCAAACAGAGAAAAAAATCAGTTAAGTCATAAACATGTGCAGCATAATCTAAAGGCCTTTCTTAAATTTTCCTTAGACTTGAGGGGGCCCTTCAAGGGAGAATTGCACATGCAGACCCAATAGCAAGTCCTGCTAGGCTCAATGTATTATGTGAGTAAGAGTTGCTTGTTGGGTCTCTTCTGTGTTTCAGTGGCTTTTTCTCCAGGATCTCCAGTTTTCCTCCCTCAATAAAAATCAACTTCTAAATTCCAAAGTGAAATCCAGTGGATGAAGAGCTACTCTGTTGAATCCACTGTTATTTCACAATAAATGTCTACTCCTGAGGGAATAAATTTTGGCTCGATTATTTGGCTTGCATGAATACCCATAACTTATATACCATAACTCATATTTGTACCTATCCCCATTGAATTGCGAGTTGTACCTAGAAAATGCATTACATTTTCAGAGATTGAAAACATAGTGCATTGTAGTCTATTTTGGGTACAAACATCTTTTGTTCATCGTGTTACGATGTGGAACGTATATGGTGTGGTCTCCACACAAGCTAGACCACAATGTATAATGTTTATCAAACTCAAAAAAAGTGCAACAAGCCTCAAGGCAATCGTCTACTGCTAATGAGCTTTGGTCAGGTTAACTTGGCATGGTCACCCTGTGCTTTTGGCTTGACTTTTGAGTCATTGATAGTAGTCCTACTTACTGGCTGTACTGTGCCTGCCAAGACTTTTAGTACTGCTAAAGGGTCCCTAAAGATAAAATAACGGGCAATGAAATGGTGTCAAATTTAATTAACAAATCACTAAATTAGAATATTCAAATTATTCATTTTGTAAAATAGTTGCAAATTCACCATCCACAAGTACAGCAGTAGTACAGCTCAATGAGGGTATGCACTGGGAATAATAAGAAGGCATATCTGCAGCAGCCAGCAGCTATGCAATACGGCAAGTATAGCAATTAGCGCAGCTTTACTGGTCAAACTGGAAGCAATGAGAATGTGCTTTTGGCAGCAGCTATTACAGTCCATATATGAACCTGGAGCACAGCTTTAACCAATTTAAAGTAGTTAGGGTCGATTGAAAGCAGAGAGGAAAACTGAAGAGTGCAAAGCCCCTTAGTGTTAGAGAGAGAACCAGTCAACGCCACTCTCACATCGAGGCATCTAGGCTTTAAACCCTTAAACTCAAAAGATATGAGACAAGCATTTTACCACCACCCCATCATACTCCTGTAGGCCTGTGCTTATTCGCTTGCAATGATTGATTCATTATATTTTTACCTTTTCGTTGACTTCTCTCCATCTGAATGGAATAACCAAAATGAAAAACATTATGAGAAATAGACAATACGTAGCTGCCAATCAGAATGATGACATCCAACAAGCAACTAGCTTGTTTATTCTACACATTATTCATACTATTTTATATCATTAACATCATCCTTCTCATTATCTGATCTTCATTATAAACACCATTAACATTGTGCAGCTAATATTATTGCTACTACCATGATCATCATCATATTATTATTCTTTTCATTATCATTGTAAATATCATTAATGATTAACCTTATGCGTGTGTTTGTGGGTAAGCTTATATAATTAACAAAATAGTAAAAAGTACTGTGGCTGTGTTTTCACTAGGACAATATATAAACTAGCTTAAATACAACACCAGAAATAAGGTAAAGTTAAACTACCTAGCAAGATGGTTTAAGTTGTGTTAATCTTGAAAGGTAGGTGTTAGATTAAAACACCTCCAGGAATTTTACGCAAGTTAACATTTATAGTGAAAACACAGCCTGTAACTGCATGTTCAAACCTTTGCTTTGAATATTTCGGCTATTACCTTCAATTATGTTTTGTTCATCACTTGCATGTATCTTAGAGTTTGTAGCAACAGACCTATATTAAATTAATTCCAGTAATAATAACTTTTGAGACAATCTTAGCATAATAAAAAGGCCTCAATTGTGCTAATCCTATTCAGCCTAATTGGCCTAAACACACCGCCCCCTCCCCCCAACTACATTTTTTACAACTAAAACAACCACTGGGCTGATAGCTCTGGAGGGTGAATTAATTTTCTGTCATCGTGACCCAACCTCATCTTTCTTTGATCAACCAAGAGGTTGGTACAAAGTATCGATATTTGAAGGTTCCTGAGCTGGTACCGCCTCACGCGTACAAAACCGTAGTGGCTCTGAATGCACGTGCCTATCAAAAATTACCAAATATCTTCATTCTAACTGCACCCACAAACTCTATATAACCTACAGAAGTCTAATCAAAGCAAATATTACCTAATGGCTGCAAAGGAAACTCGAAATCCATAGAATCTTCTTGTCAATCTTGCAGCAGTAGCAGCACTCACGGCCGCCATCTTGGATTTGAGCCCACGAGGCGACCACTGACCCATAACAGTCCTTCTCTGCTTGGGTTTGGAACGCCTGCTGAAACCGTGTTTTCTGATAATATTTCAGTTTTTAGCGGCAAAAAAAGATACCAGGAAGATGGTGTTAATGGAAGTTTGCGTAGATTCTGTTGAATCTGCCATGAATGCAGAAAAGGGTGGTAAGTTTTAAGTTTTTAGAGAATATTTTGAGGAAAATATCACTTGACTGTTCAGTATCGTTCCACTTTGTGAATTCTAAATGAATGGATTCAAATGGATTTTTTTTAAGGTGGCTATTCGCGATCGTACGGTAGCCGTACGCTAACTTCGTATTTGCTATTCGAACGGCAGTGTAACCCTAACCCTAAACCTAACCACTAGACTACGAAGGGAATTCGTTTGGGTGCCCTCATTTTTTAGGCACATTCAAACGATGTATCGTCAGCACGTGCACATAGATATTTATTTTAGCTTAAGTTATGCTATACTGCCATACGAATAGCAAATACAAGTCGGCTTACAGCTACCATACGCATAGCCACTGCGTATAAAAACCCCTTTCTGACGAAGGTCTTTTAACACCCAAAACATCAGAACAGTTGCTAATTTTTTTACTCTGTATTTAAGTTTCTTATTATTTCGTGTTGTATTCATTCAGAACACCCAAAAAATAGTTTTAATGGTTCCTGTCCACCCATGTATCCCGCTGGCATGATGTGATTTCTTGTTGAATAACAGACTCAAATACAAGATTGGATGGATAACAGGGGTGGATATAGGGGAGGGGTGCAAGGGGTGCGCACCTCTCTCTGGTTCGACTTTGTGTTCCTCATTCGTAGACAACCAATACTGTTTTTTTCCCTTTGATTCTAAGGGGTGCACCCATGCCTGGGCTAAAGTTCTTTGTGCTCAGCATCCCTCCCTGAACAAAATTCTGGATCCCCCATTGAGCAACCTCAGTGAATTGCACAGTTCAGATTACTTTTCACTCCAAGAGTTGCCCTATCTTCTACTCATTTTTAAACTGACCAAAGAAAAAATTGTGTAGCGTAGAACAAAACACTAATCAGCATATTGTATAATCTGTGTTTCTACATGCAGGTGCCCAAAGACTGGAGCTGTGTGGTAATTTGATGGCAGGCGGTACCACTCCTACCCCAGGTAAAATATAGAGAATAATAATTATTATGTTATTGGAAAAAAGTCTAGTAATTAATTACCAATTGACAATTATTTGTCAAGTCACACTGTACTTTGGTTTTGGCTCGTCAAATATGCCTGTGGTTAAAATAAAAAAAATAAAAAAATGAATCTTTATTTAAGTGTCTAGTCGTTCTAGGGCTTTCACACTAATTGGGTGACTGCTGTGGGTACACTTTTGGCCCACACGCACTACCACTTCATTCAATATTCTATGCACCCAATGCCCAACTCACATGTTGATTTTTATGGTGGGTGGAAACGGGAGGACCAAGAGAAAACCCCTGTAGCATAGGAGAGAACAACACATCTCAACAAACAAACAAACTCAATTTACATGTGGTGACTGCAGGGCTTGAACCAATGACCCAACCCATTGGACAGTTGTGAAAGACAACGAGTTAGCCGCGAACACCATCCTTGCTACCCATGATGCAAACAATGTGTTTTTTGACAACAAAAATTATTTGCGGTTTTATGCAAGAGCATATGGCTAATCAGAGTACAGCTACAGAGTGTACATATCAAATTTTAGCATGTTGGGTTTTCAAGAGGGAGCAAGTAACTTAATTACTTGGGTGAATTAGGTCCTTGAATCAAGCAAGAGACCTTTAAAAAACTCCCCTCCATTACAGCAATCATTGGTCAGTTAGTTTCTTAGCCTCCCCTCCCATTACAGCAACCATTGCATGGTCAGTTGGTTTCTTAGCCTCCCCTCCCATTAAAGCAATCATTGGTCAGTTAGTTTCTTAGCCTCCCCTCCCATTAAAGCAATCTTTGGTCAGTTAGTTTCTTAGTGTCACCTCTTATTATTCAGGAATGCTTGCAGTTATTAAGCAAAATATTTCAATACCAGTGTTTGTCATGATAAGACCCAGGGGAGGAGACTTTCTTTACTCACAACAAGAGTTCACTGTGATGAAAGAGGATTTAAAATGCTTGAAAAAGCATGGAGCTGATGGAATTGTCTTTGGAATTCTCAATGAGTGAGTTATTTTTGAAGATTTATATTATAATTAATGTCAAATCTGCTTCGTTTTTCCTTTATGATTCTATGAAACGTGGTTAAAATAGGCCCCTAGACACTGTGGTTTGCTTTGGTATGCTCTAGTATCGCCACTACTAAGGAATGTAGAAATCAATTTGTATAGGTTTTGAGATAAAGATATGAATGTTTGAAAGCATGACAAATGGCTTTATTCGTCTTGTCTTTTTACACTATTGTGAATTCGGTAGTAACTCCAATTGCAATTGGAGTTGAGCATGTTAGCTGGTTTTGTGAAATGAGGAAAACTGAAGAACCCAGAGTAAAACCCTCAGAACAAGGGAAAGATCTAAAACCCAACTCACATGTGATGCTGAGTCTTGCTGAGGAAGGGTGATAAAAAGTCTAGATGCTGCGACAGCAAAGGCCCTGTCACCCAAAGTCTTCCTGGTTCTTACCTTAAAGGTTTGAGAATAATATCATTATTTCTACGTAATGAATATGTACTAGGTTGCATTACGTGAACTTATAGATCAACTCTGCGGGCAGACCACTAAGCAAATTGTTACAATAGTCTATCCTACAGTACTTGTAACAAAGGCCTGTATTAAGATCTAAGTTGTGTCCATTGAAAGCTCTTTTCCAATTCTCCTGATGTTATGAAGTTGGAAAAAAGCAGCTTTACTTGCATTATTGATTTAAGATACTAGACAAATATTACTATCGAAGTTCCTCACAGCTGAAAGGGGTGTTGTTATGTTGTTATCTCCCACAGTTAGCGTTTCAACATTAAACATCTTAAGCTGCTGCCTCGTGCCAATAATTTCAAACTCCGTCTTGCTATCGTTCAGCCCCATCTTATCTGTAATCGTCTGGGCACGCACAGCTTTTATGCACTTCTCTATTACGCAAACACTCCATCTCATTTGTTCTGCAGTCTGGCTTGAAAGACAAGTATAGCTGAGTGTCGTCTGCATATGCATGCGCGGTAGGCAAGTGTTCTTTGATGATCTCGAATAACTTACTAGCATACAGGCTAAAGAGTCCAGGGGTCCAGTACAGGAACTTGAGGTACGCCACATGACAACTGGAACCTGTCTGAAAGACCATCCCCAAATGCTACTCGCTGTGAACGGTTCAATGATAGGAAGAAAATCATTCTAGCGCCTTCCCTACTAGAGCAAATGATGTCTCTAGGCGGCAGAAAAGAATACCATCCATGATCGACCGTATCAGATGCAGCACTTAGATCCAACAGTACGAGCAGCGTCACGTCATTGTGCACTCTTAATTTGAAAACAAAGCTGTGTTATTAATTTAGAAACAAAACTGTTTGGGAAGTACTTCCAACGTGTCACCCATGCATGTACTTCCCCACCAATGACCTCGCTTGCGCGATTTTTACCATTTCACAAATAAAAGGTAAAACGCTTTTAGCAATCATAATAGCAAGCAAAACAACAGTCCCTTTCACATGACGTTCCCGCCCCTAATCAACTAGATACGTTAAAAGACCACAAGTTTATCAGTTGAATTACTGTCATCCTCTATAAACAAAGTTGAAGTTGAAGTTTATTTTCATCTAAAGGAGGCCTAATTTAGTCCACAAATTATCCAATACTGTTTGAGTATTTAGGAATAGATTAGCGGCAAATTTTGAATTTAGATATTCTTCCGTTGTTCCGGTTGGTAAAACTAAATGATGAAGAAGAGCTTGTAATATATTTTCTTCACAAATTAGTGATTTGTGTCACCAAAGATATAGAAAAATAGTAAAGTACGACTTCAAATACGACAGGAAAGCAAATTAGAGACAGTATAAAACACAGTCTTTATGATTACAGTTTGTTTCTTTCCAGACAAAGATATATTATCAGGCTGACACAGTTACGTCTTATCATTATGTTCAGTCTTCTAAGCCGTTTAAACCCATGGATATTTGTCCGATTTGTAGCAATTCTATTCAGATTCCTACTTTTGATTGGATAATTTGTGGAAAATTTGTCGAGGTGGCTTTGGTTGGAGTAGTCGCACTGTATTCCTAAAGAGAAAATAATTTTTATTCTTAAGCTGCAGACTGAGAAGGGGTCCATAATGTCACCTAAATCGTAAAACAATTGTAATATAGTTTTCTGCTGTTTTTTTTTTCTCAGAAAAGGTCAAATTGATGTTTCAAGAAATAAAGAACTACTAGGTAGGCGAACCCAGTTTTGACTCTTATCCAAGATACGTAAGGTTGTACGAGTGAGGCTTTACGTCAAAATTATTAAGGTGTCTGTGACGTCATAGCTACCATGTTGCTCGTGCAATGTATGCAGGTCTGGCAGTGCCGTGAACTTGGTGTGCCCTTGTCCGCGCCTTGTTTCTTGCGTGTTCCGGGTATCTGATTGGATGGAGAGTAAATTACGAAGCACTGTGATTGGTCTGACGTACCCCTTGCCGTTTCACGACTGTGTTCGTGCTGTGAGCTCTTCACAGTCATACGAAAACTGCTTTATGTCAACATGGACGTTTACCTTAAAGTCCGACTTGGATTTATAAAATTACGTACACCGTGTACGAAGAGAACCTCTAACGACAAGTCTGAGCCGGAAACGAGCCGGCGGTTTGGGAGAACTCGCGGGCTTATTTATTTGCTTGGTACAAAAAAATGCCTACGCTAAGGAAATGTGTTACGGGGCTTTTAGACTTGCTCCAGGTCGATGCCCCCCCAGGAATACAAGGGGTGAACACTTTTTACGACATGGCAGCCAGATCCCAAAATTCAATACAATTATTATTGTTATTATTTCCGCAGAACTATCAAGACCTCTTCCTGTTACTTTCCATAGAGGTAATTTAGGCTGAATTACTACTTCATCCTAATGATTAGTGCACGAACACCCTCCAATCATCATGCATTTAAAAGAGGCTTAGCATGCCAATGCGTTGTTTATAAAGTCAAACCAGCTCATTACTTCATCCTAATGATTAGTGCACGAACACCCTCCAATCATCATGCATTTAAAAGAGGCTTAGCATGCCAATGCGTTGTTTTTAAAGTCAAACCAGCTCATTACTTCATCCTAATGATTAGTGCACGAACACCCTCCAATCACCATGCATTTAAAAGAGGCATGGCATGCGTTCCTATCAAGGTTCAAAGATTCAGTTTATTATTCGAAGTTTGGTTTCCATCTTGCTTTAAAACTTACATTAATGAAATGAACGTTGTAATTTCAATCCCGATCTTTACCTCAAAACATCAAGATTGTGAAAGGACTTTTTGAACAAAACAGTACATCACACAGATCAGTTTGTAATGGTAGACGCAGGTTAGCCTGCCCATATCTTCCTTTACTGACCAGAACCACCAATGCAGAATAAAGTGTAGACCGGATAACATGTTTATGTTTTGTCTTGTAGCTTTTGACATGGTGAAGGATCCAAAGGAAATGCCTTGAAGATCTGATACACATCGGATTTGAAAGGGTTTTAACAAGTGGATTAGATGCGACAGTTTTAGATGGGCTGCCAGTCATTAAAGAACTAAATACGCAGGTGCGAAGAAAATTCACCCCCCCCCCCCCCTTCCCATGTTTCATGATTTTTTTTTTTATTGCACAACCATAGTAATCCATTTCTCTTTCTCTTTTTAGGCAAATAAAAGAATAACGATTGTACCAGGTATGTCATGTCTCCCCTTTCCGTTATTCTTTCTTCTCCTTCTCCTTCTCCTTCTCCTTCTCCTTCTCCTTCTCCTTCTCCTTCTCCTTCTCCTTCTTTTCCTTCTTCTCCTAGTCCTTCTTCTCCTCCTCCTCCTTCTTCTCCTCCTACTTTTCCCTCTCCTTCTCCTTGTCCTCCTCCTTCTTCTCCTTCTCCCCCTTCTCCTACTCCTTCTTCTCCTCCTCCTTTTTCTCCTTTTTCTCCTTCTTCTCTTCTCTTCTTCTCCTCCTACTTTTACTCCTCCTTCTCCTTGTCCTCCTTCTTCTCCTCCTCCTTCTTCTCCTCCTCCTCCTTCTTCTTCTTCTCCTCCTTCTTCTCCTACTCCTTCTTCTTCTTCTCTTCCTCTTCCTCGTCCTTCTCCCTAGTGCTTTCATTCAAATACATCACATATGCGGGTATTAACATATATTTCTTTTCCCAGGAGGTGGAATCACAGAACGTAACTTAGAGCGTATCTTACAGGGAACTGGAGTAGAGGAGTTTCATTGTTCTGCACGTGATTCGTTTACATCACTCATGGAGTACAGAAATAGTCACGTGTTTATGGGTGGAGCTCTTAGACCATCTGAATTCCAAATCAAAACTACGAGTTACGATAGAGTGAAGGCAATCATTAAAATAGCAAAAGATAGCTTATGACCATAACAGGTACGTATTGCATATTTTTGTTCCGTAACACTCACTTTCAAGTGCAAATATCCTCGAAATTGCTTATAATAGTCAACTTTCGATTTTCTAGTTGAGTGGTCAAGCGCAAAAACATTTCAAGTCGAAGCTCGAGAAAAAATAATGTTATCGTAATTATTCTATCGTTTCCCCGAAGCCTATATATATTTTTTTTTGAATAACAACACGACTATATTGTACCATAACTGACTAGACCAGCGATTGTGCGTCTCTTATTGAATTTTCTTATTGTAGGAGTGGTTTTCATTGTTTGACTTTAGACGCTTTATTAGACAAAGATGGCTAACACAGCGTAGCCAAAACTATTCACTAAAATAAAATAATACGGTTGAGTAGATTTTACTGTCAAATGGACGACAAGCATGCGCAGTCCCAACTTGTTCTTTCCAAATCGTCCCAGCCGGCCATCATCGTAATGGAATAATACTTACGATATTTGCCCAAATTGATGAACGTCATGGTCTATATATCTTGTTTGTTCATGCAGAAAGAACTTCCGAAGAAAGAAGTTTGCCAAGCGTGTTAGGAACCAAATGGAATTAAGTTATAGTGAGGAATTAAAAAAATTTTGGACTCAAAAATGTTTTTAATGTTTTTTTTTAATCAGATTTTTTCCTTTTACCCTTAAATGTTATAACACACACACAGGTCTAGTTTAATGACTTCAGACTCTGTTCGATGTCCTACTGTTGCTCGTATCTAAACTTGTGTCGCCAGGCAACTGCAAATGCTCCCTCACTCGCTCATGTAGTCATCGGTTCTCAGTCCTGGCTTCATATGTTAAAAAAACTTTCTGTTTGGCTGTCTTCTGTGCTTCGAGCTTCGAGCTTCGTGGACTTCTTCTACAAAAATCAACTACGTATTCGATGTGGCTTTGAGAGCTTTAATCTTAAGCCTCTGGCTCGGGAAACGGAGCAATAACTCCCTGTTTTCAAATTATAACAAAATAAACTAATCCGTATCTAAAATTATCGAGCCCAAGTATAATAAGATAAAGAGGTTTGAACCATTTTCATCTTTTATCGTTGCCAAGACAACAGAGTTCCAGAGCTTCGCGTTCGCTTCCAGGCTTGTACATTTGTGATCTCTCTTCTGGTTTTTAAAAACGTGTCCTTAATTAAATTATCTTTAAACACGCGTTATAAAAAGCATGCACGGTAGAGAGTACTTGAACACCAGGTCAACCTCTTGTCGTTAACGTCACGCTATATGACCTTGAACCTCAACGTAGTCGTATAAATACATATATACCTAAGGTGATCTTTTTGACAGATATTTCAGAAAATATATTTGTATTGCACTTACTCGATAATCGGAATTTCTTCACAGATATTCAAAACGAAACGTGTTTGATATAACGAATATATTTTGGGAATTTTTGGCATGGACGAAATTAACGTCGGCCAGTCTGACTCACTGAAGCCGGACTTCGATTCCAAGTGGAGGAAAACTTGATAATCTCTTGGCTTGGTTATGTCGAGAAGTAGAAATACCTAATCAGCTAATCCATAGGAAACTAAATGGAGATTTTTGGGTTTGTCATAGCTAAACATAGAGAGACTTATAAGTATATATCTCTTACCAAGAATAACAATTATTGATTTATGCACGCTCCATAAAGGAACAAAAGCTTCACAGTTACAGAACAATAGGCACAAGACAAGACGTAATAACAAATAATTTACATATAAATTAAACAATTTAGAAGTTGTTTATACGTTCGTGTAATAAAGACGTGTAACTTGGTTCCTACTGCGCGAATGACCGTTGTTAGGTCATTCTCTAAACCGTTTTTCATCTAGATACTCAGGATAAAAGTACTTATCCTTGGCATTCAAAACATCTGAAGACTCTGTTTGATCCAGTGATAATTCGTTGAACGAGTTCGTGCAGTTGGTGTTAAAGATATTGTCAAGATCTACAGCAGATTTCTAGCAAGTCGTTGGGCAATTATTAACGTCCGGGTTTCAGTCTTTGGGACAAAAAAGCTTGTATTTCTTTGATGAAGTGTTGTAAAACTGCTCGAATGTATTATGTCGAATGAGCGAAAAATTGATCACTCGAAATTACATTATTTCTATTCTCCACGAGAGGAAAATGAATCTTTAAACAAAAAGAAGCATGGCTTAGGCAAGAAAATCGATGGACAACAAAAAACCTCTTCAGTGATAAAAATGCTTGATGCTTTAAGACTTTCTTCCTACGATACAAACCACAAAACGGTCAACAACAACAAAGCTCTTGTACCTTCTTTTACGAGGTCAGAGACAGATCTGAAGGACAAGTTATTAGTTTGGGGAAAAATAAGTAGCATTGATAAGGACAGAGGAGCTAGAAGACCAGGAGGAACAGTATACAGAAATAATAAAATTTATCGGTTAAGTCAAGAGAAATTTTCACAGTTTGACGACTCTACTGATTCACATTCAGATTCTGCTTATTCGCAATCTTCTGACCTTTCCCGAGAGTCTGATGTTCAGTCCCTAAACACATCTTCTAGCGACTCGGATACTAATCTTTACGTCTATCAACAAATTATTCACGGCGACTCGAGCAGTACTAGTCCTTCAAGGATTAATACTATTACTGTACATACTGCAAGTGGATTTACTATCGACCTTGATGTGGAAGTGACAAAGACTGTCGTTATGCTCATGAAAATTATTTTATGGCTTAGACAACGCTATCCAAATGGATCCTTCATATGTCAAAGACTTCCAATAGGATTAACAAATTCTCCTTTGAATTCTATTGGAGACAGTTCTGGAGATGAAAGTCTGTCGTCACAAGAAACTCTAAAGCCTTTAAAGTCTCGAAAAAGGATTTCATTCAGTCCGAATACACTTTTATTTGCGGCTGTTACAGAAAAGTCTTACGAAGAGGCAAAGTCGATATTAGAAGCCGACTGCGATATTGATGTTAATGTGCAGACCCCAAGCGGTCAGACGTTAATTCATATAGCAGCTGGAAACGCGGACTTAAAATGCGTTCAACTGTTGCTTGAACACGGAGCGGATCCCAACATAAAGGATTGTCGTGGATGGGGTCCCTTACATGCAGCGATACGTAAAGGGAAATGGAAGTGCGCTATCTTACTAATAGAGGCTGGAGCTAACTTTGCTGAGTATGCAGCAAACAGAATCAAAGAGTATAAAGAAGTCTTATCAATGTCAAAATCCTGTTATCGTTCAATGGAAATTTTCGTGTGAAAGCCTACAAAGCCACAGAAATTTGCCCGAATTTTTTTTTCTCTTCCTATTACTATTATTTTTTGAGTAGCTTATGATTTTAAAAGCAGCATTTTTTTCGTCATGTAGATTCATACATGAAATTCAACGGACTGATATAAATAATTATGGCATTCCAAATTAGGGTTTTTGAATTCTTACAAAAAAAACATATTGCACACGATTTGGTTTGTGAAGTCAAAATAAATCACCCTTCAGATATTATATTATTTATATAATTCGAAATCATAGATAATGTAAATATGCAAGTTGGCTGTTTTTAATGCCATTTGACGAGAGGATATTTATATTGGATATATTGAATATGACAAGTAAAATCATCCATGTCTGACTGATGGATTAGGTGTTTTTGATCTTAAACTCTGTTGATGGCCTGTTTTGCTTTTCAGGTGTGAATATTCACTTTCTCTTTCTTTCCCTCTCTTTCTCTCTTTAAAAAGAACCACATTACTGAAAAATAATTCGTTGCTCCGACTCCCCTAAGGTACCGTTGCTATGTCACACAAGCTCAACAAATTCATGGTTAGGATCGGATAATACTCAAAAATTGTGCAATAAGAAAATCTGTGAAAATAAAAGAAGATTGCCTCGTAATCCTTGTAGTGCTCTTTAAAATAGATACTATGTAGATTGTTTGACAGGATTTTAACTCAAATGGTAAAACTTCTAATGAAAGGTGATTGGTTCGCTATGTCTGAATCTTCGAGGCTCGAAACCTCTTTTTCTTGTTTGCCTGTGTTCTCAGCTAGTAACGAGCTAAATATTGCTTTTATTTAGACGAAAACTATTTTCAAATGCAGTATCTTCTTTTTTTCATTTATTTAATATTATTATTATTATTATTATTATTATTATTCCTCTTCTTCCCTCTTAAAACGAAAAAGTATTTTTAAGGAAGCAACATATCAGTAGTATTCTATATAATCATGGCATACTTATTCCAGTTTCTTTGGTTATCTATAGGCATATCCGGTACCTCCTCCATAAAAAGAAGTGGCTAATAATGCGATTGCTCAAGCAATTATTAGCACGACGTTTTGCATTTGTGTCCATCAAGCTGAATATTCGGGATGTGTTGCCAACCCCCTTCCCCCATTCGAGTGTCTTGTAACAGCCTAACACTTCAAAGAAACATTTAAACACGTTTTTAGAAACAGCCTTTATTTCTAGATACGCTTATCATTACAACAATACAATAAAGCTTATATATTAAATAATCTACAAAAATATTTTTATAATAAATTAATATTTTGCTCAATCTTTTATACCCTTTAAAATCTTAAAAATATAGGGTGGTCCCAAAACGTAAGGGAACATCAAAAATCAGAAAATTCCCATACAATGACTTGTTTTTTAACTATTCGATATTAACATGCTTCTATTCATTTGTTTCCGCGGGAAAATTTGCTAAAATAATGCCAATTTTTATACTGCGCTGTAGGTTACACGCTGCAATGCCTCATGCAACTTGTGTCGCCACGCTGTTGCGAGACAAGTTACAGAGAAAATTGCTCAGTGTAATTACGTCTTTAGAAAGTAATGTTTAAATATGCCGGGCTTTGGGGGGGGGGGGGGGGGAGGGTATTAAGGTATTAATAAAAGGATCCCCCGGAATTCGGCTGTTTCAGCCTACCTTTTGCTTCTAACTTTATTAAAGCATGCAATAACAGTGCTAAACGGAATGAGAATTCAGTAGCGTTAAATTATCGCCTTTGCAAAAGGCATGTCAATCAAAGCCTTGGGATTACAACTTGACTTTTATATATACACCTATTTAGAAAAAGGTTATCTGAGCCTAACGAAACTATGGGAGATCTTTTTTGTTTTGTTTTTTGTTTACTCTGGGAATTATTGAATTCAGTGCTTCTGGAAACGAGTGAAGACATTTTTAGCACTTTTTGTTATTCGTTCTTCAATCTCCAATTTGACTCAAATAATGCATCCTTTTTGGGGATAGGTGCATCCTAATATTCGTAGACTAGACTGCGAACAGTCCCTATATTCCCCTTGGCGCTGACTCATTTCTTGGTATTTGCTTTGGTTAATTTGGCCGAGTGAGGATTTCTATAGCTAGTCCTAAAATCCCCAGGGAGAGGGGCGTGGGAAGTTGCGAAAGGAAAATACTAATACCGAACAATGACCAAGGTAAAAAAAAGGGAGTGGTCGACTGTTTGCAGTCTTTTCTAAGACACGAAATTAGTTGTTCAGTGTTGCAAATAATTGCTTAAGATTATTCAAAAAAATAAACTACAGTGAGCTATTTTGCCCAGTTTTCACTTGAAACACAAGCACAAGAATAATTGGTAACATGCACAGACATAACAATTCATTGGTCATAATTATAGCCAGTCTTTTCTCCCATCTGCTTTGATTCAGTGCATGCTTGATTCTTATGCTGGTACTTTTGCTACAGCGAAAACTAGATCTTACCCCCTTTGAAGCAAAGAAGACTTTCAGCTAAAATTAGTATTTACCAAAGCCACATGCATCAGCCTGCAGGTTTTGGCAGTGTGTTATAATCCGGTTACTGTGACTTCTAAATATGCTGTATTAAGAGAAATACACCATGCCCAATACATCAGAAGGGATCCGAAAATCCTGCAGTTTTATATGACAAACGTCTTTAAGTCGAAGCAATTTCTTGTACCATCCTTTTTTGTGCTTGCCGTTTGGTCGTAATCATCCATTCATGGGATACAGGGATCTATCATTCGGATGGCTTCTATAAACACGTTAAGATGACAAAGTTTCGATAGATCTTGGCATTAGCAGGAGTGGGAGCCACATGCTGAAAGAGAACATGGGTAGACGGTCAAATTCATATCAAGCAAATCCAAACTTACGAACCTAGGAGAAGAGATGTCATAATGGGTATTTATTCGAGGATTTTTAAAGGGGAGAGGGGGGGGGGGGTGTGTCCAAAATGGCTGCCGCACAGAAAAAGCTGAATAAGAATCGCACAAAAGCTGGGTTAGATCTCACCAAAGGGGGCTTCCATGGAACAACCCACGGAACCACCCCTGGATCCGTCGCTGTATTCCTCCTATTCAGGTCTCGGTCTCTACCTCTTCATCTCTAAAATATTGCAGCCTATTACGTCTAACTTCTGTTTCACCATTGGACTGGCTTACAATATTAAGTCAGTTTAGTGTGCTTGAAAAGTCTTTTGAAAACAACTTTAAAAGGATAAATACCGTGAGATGTTGGACCGTAGTAAGTAACGTCTTCGCTTGGTCGTCTAGTACACTTTCATTCAACTTCCTGCCCATCGGAAGTGTCAGATTTTTCGGATATGCCTACATAAAAAAAAACTGTCATAAGCTGAACTGACTTTAAAAATAGGATCAGATGAGCTGTGGAAACAATGTTTAAAAATAGGAAATAAAATATCGATGTTTCCTTTTTAAATATTTCTTTATATCCGTGTAGTCTCCGTGTGCATGTATCTGTATTCCATGATGGTCGAACGTTAAAAAGCACCGATTTTTTCATAAGCTTCAATTGCCTGATCAAATTTATATTTGAGAATCAATAGTCCCCTTCACAGTTCCCTGCGCCATCTTGAAAGGTAGCCGTGCTTTTGCATCTCAGCGAAAACGGCGAGCTCGCATTGATAGATATCCCGGCGTTTTTAACAACTTGGACAATTATTCACGTCTTTATATTACGAGCTCACTCAAATTAGTGTTAGTACGATTACCGGAATTTCGAATCTCAACACAGGAAAGCCGGAGTACTTTATTGATTTATTTGTTCATGTACAGCTGGGCTCCCTATGTCCTCTCTTTCCTCCATCAACAACGAGAGATTGCACGATGTAATATTTTGGTTTATTTTGAACACTTTTTTTTCTTTCCTTCCTCATGCCAGCAGCGTATTTCATTCTGCGACGATTATATACTGGTTTTAAAAACTTTGCCTCGCATCCTTCTTTAAGCTTAATAGAAATGTTTTATTATCTATATTTGTACGAGTTATGCGCTTTTGGTGGGCATATTTTGCTTGTTTTAGAATATTAGCACGATTTGACATTCTCTTACCTTACGAATGCGTGCCACAAGTTCATCAAGATGACTCTTGCCACTGTACAACTCACGAACCAGCTTAGTATTTTGGGGGCTTTGATTGAGTTCGTATTTGTAGACTAGGTCGAAGGGATATTGGAACGTGGCGAGCTGAGGATGAAGGATTGCAAGCTTGAAATTCATCTGAAACAAAAATACAGATCTCCGTTTAGGAAACGTTTTAAAAAATATGGCATTCAGACTGCGACCTGACACCTTTCATCAGGCAGCCGTTTTGTACAAACAGGGCAGTAGGAAGAAAGAGAAGATAATTTTTAATTTGATCAATCCGGGGTATTCCATCTAATTTTTGAAAGGTGATTCTCCGAGGAAACTAACTAGAAATGCACTGATCGTATTTCTTTCAAAGTATATGGTAATTGCTAATGGATTGGAATGAGAGTTTAATAGTACTTAATGATGTCAATAAGTTTAAAAAAAGTAAAAGTGCTAACCAGAAAAAGTAAGGTACCTGAAAATCCACAAAATTCAACTAAATCTTCTCTCAACCGACTTTAATCTCTATAAACTTGAGGGGAATTCCCAAAAGGTTGAGTTTCCTGTTTGATATCCGAATACCATGCCAATATTAGACTGACTTCCAAGAATTGAAAAACTCGCAAGAGTGGACAACCACAAGCTTGTAATATAAAACTCTCGTACTGCACAGTTGGAAGCCTTGAGTTGCAAAACATTGGTATTTTACAGGAAATTCATATGAAGAGAAACTATTCCTGGTTTACAAAACAATGCAGGACTTCAAAACAAAATCGTGAAGTTTTCCAGTGAAGGAGAGGAAAAGCAAAGGTAATTCAGCCGCATTAAATCTCTCGTAATTACTGGATCGCTGTCACATTGCTGTCAAATCAGGAAGCCAAGTAAGATTCCTTCAAGCATCATGCGTGAAGCTTTTTAAGCCTAAAAAATATCTAAGCGTTGCGTTCGAACAGAGTTAATATAGGGGAACCTATATAGGGTCCCTTATATTAACTCTGGTTCGAGCCATTTTTTTGGCTCAGAAACTGAGATAGATTGCTATTGCAAGTTGGAACAAAACTAGAAAAGTCTAACTCTCTATTAATCTCACGTCTAGGGAGCATCTTACAAAAGTGCACTAGTATTGAGTTGTTACTTGGCTAGTAGTTATACAGCGAAGTATTGCAGTTGAACTGCAATTACAATTTTTTGCATGATAAACTGTCCTATTAAGCACTAGCATTATTCTGCCACAGCTACTATTAAGGGCTAGCCAAAAGAAAGTAAGTCTAGGCAGTAATTACATGAAATTATTAAAATCGAAACTCTTGCGTCTACAATAATACGTGAATATGTACTCACCGATTTATCAGGACAAAGACGAACTTTCGAGGAAAGAGTTATCAAACGCAGCTGGTAAATCGGAGGGTTCAGATGTTGCCTGTTTATGAATGGATACTTTTGTAGAAGCTGTTGAATTAAGAAATGCAACAGTATTAGTTAGTAAAAACGGCTGTGGTATAGTGTAGAACATCACAGAACTGAAATTGTTTAGTTGCCATAGATAATGATTCATAAATGATTGTATAGCAACCAAAGTTGGACTTGGCAAATACACTGTCAGTTGTTGCATAACATTAGTGCAAACTATTCAGGTCCATGTTTTGGATAGCTCTCTTACAACGATATACATTTGCTCTTTCTTTCCTAAAGTACTTTGCCTTGTATAGATACCGAATTCTCTTTGGGGATCGAACATTGCCTCTTTATACTCATCTGTTCAGTCCGGCAGGAAATTTATAGAACTTAGTTTCCTTGTATGGAATTTGACTATATGTATCTCACTGGAACGTACTAAGTTCCGGCCTTGTATATGATGTCAATATAGGTGATTCCTAATTGAAACATTCCGCTTAATTAAAATGGGTATACTCCAACCGTGTTTTGAGACCGACATTTCTTGAATCAGTGAAAGAGAATATTTCCTCAGCCGGTTTTTTATATTCTCCTTCCGTTTCAAAGGCACATCATGAGGAGTTATCTTAAACACCACAAGCAGCAATACAATATCTTCGCTGCCTCACTAAGCTTTAGTTTCTCATACCGTTTTCAAACACTGTTACTGGCTAACTAAATGCCTTATGGCCACCTTCCATTATCAAACTTCAAGCAATATATGGAAAATTCGCGGTACTGGCTTTTTCCAACAAACGAAATCGAGAAGGGAATGTTGATTTCAAGAGCTAGGCCAAAGCCAATAAGCAAGATAGTTTTAAAAGATTCCATTTACTGCAAACAACCACGGTTTGGTTTCTTGCAGGCTAGCAATAAATGGTGAATAGCCTCGTGCATGGCTTGTACACGGGAGGGTGGCTTTTTTCCGTGGTTCAATGCATGGAATTTGGTTTTCGCCAACCTCAACTAATGTTTATATTAATACTGCCTTAGTTGTCCAAAAATCACGAGTTCTTGAAAAGAACTAACACATTAGGTTTAATCATCTATGTTATTAATTCACAAAAGATTTCACTTTCTAGTATCCACCGAACAAACACCACAAGCAGCAATACATTTTCCTCGCTGCCTCACCAAGTTTTAGCTTCCCATCCCGTTTTCAAACACTGTTACTGGCTAACTAAATGCCTTATGGCCACCTTCCATTATCAAACTTCAAGCAATTTATGGAAAATTCGCGGTACTGGCTTTTTTCCAACACACGAAATCGAGAAGGAAATGTTGATTTCAAGAGCTAGGCCAAAACCAATAAGCAAGATAGTTTTAAAAGATTCCAGTTACTGCAAACAACCACGGTTTGGTTTCTTGCAGGCAAGCAATAAATGGTGAATAGCCTCGTGCATGGCCTGTAAAAGGGGGGGAGCTTTTTTCCGTGGTTTAATGCATGGAATTTGGTTTTCGCCAACCTCAACTAATGTTTATATTAATACTGCCTTCTTAGTTGTCCAAGAATCACGACTTCTAAAATAGAACTGACGCATAAGGATTAATTATGTTAATTCACAAAAGATTTCGCTTTCTAGTACCCACCAAAGTTTTTGCTGTTTTCGCGTTGTCCAACATCAATCTGAATTGCAGTTGAAAACCAGTTGTCCTCACCATCATGCGGCCTAGAGGGACAACAGAATGATTGACCAAAACAGCATTGGTACTGGTTTGATTTTGTGACGCAGTCACTCCAGTCTGACGCGTTGTTGGTGCAGCAATAACCATTGTAAGCACGATGCTCATCACCATGAAAACGAGAACTTTCTTCAATTCCATTTCTCTAAGAAACAATAGAAATCATTTGTTATAATTAACGTTCGCTCTTTTGTCGAAATAAAGTTGCCTCGTGATGGAAAGTTATTAAGGATGTGTTGGTTTTAAGTTCTAGAAAAACGAAGGGAAATATTAAGAGTAAGAGAAATGTTTTGGTATTTTGTGGTACTTTTGTACTGCAAACTTCACAAGTTTAATTCTTGAACATTATAATGGCATGTTTTCTAAATACAACATTGCGATGAGATCGAAATGTACATACAAATTCTCAATAAAAGGTCTCGTTATTATTTTTCTTAATTCTCTTAAAGACTCACGTTCTTAGTTTTCCTTTTTTAGCCATGTCTCCTTTTTACCAAAAAGATATGATCTTCGATAAAACCTTAAAATAAATTTGCTTTTCGAATTTGGAATCCCAAAAACGCCCAAGCATAACAAGATTATATATGTTTATAAGAAGCATGCGCAGTCCAGGCTGTTTACATGATTTTGTTACTGAGCATCTTTTCTCTATCTCAGGTCGATGCTTGATTTTTCTTCGCAAGTAGCTTTTATGACGACACTGTGTCGACGTTGGAAGTTGATTTTCCAGGTTAAAGTAAGGAACTAAAAAGTAAAGAGAGTGCCCTTTCTGTGATCGGATAACACGCTGTGATACATAAATTTATAAGTCAAAGCAACGTTTGGGTCTCATTTTGAGAAAGAAAGTTTAAAATTTTTTAATCTGCTAGTTTTTTCTATCCCTCGTATCACATATTTGCATCGTAGGAAGGAAATAAAGCAACAAGTGCTCCATTAAGGCATAGCAAAAGCCAACAAAGTATTTCAAGGAAGTGGTCCGATGAGGAACAAAGTACTCCCATGTGGACATTTAAGAGATATTTCCCCAAAAATTACAAAGACAAGTGATATCAAAACGAGTAGGACGTAAAAAAAGTATCTTTCAATTATAGGAAACAACGATAAACAATAGAAACGTTTTAGGGGCAGAGTATAGACCAATCAACTCAGATCTAGACTAGTCTGCACTGCTGTTAAAAACTTTTCAATATCTCACATTGTTTTGTTAACAAAATGTATAATATATGAAGCAAGAGGTTAAATTATTTCCTAAGCTTGAAATTTACAAAGTATATGAACTGAGAGTTAGTCAACTCCTACTCTGAAAACATTTCCTTCCTCAGAAGAAAAAGGTGCTTAAATTGGCACAGGTTCAAAACTTGTACAGACAAGTGAGCTGAAATATTCAATAATTACAGCGGTAATGGTAGTTAAATATTTTTCAAGAAATCAGAGTAGGTTAATCAGATTGAAGACAGTCATCTATTGCTTACCTAGAGTTGGTGTGCCAGGTATAATCGTCTGGTAGAGACTTTACAGGTTGTTTTGAGGAGTTGATCCTGGCTTCTCCTTAGCTCTGGCTGAATGCTACTTTTCTCCATTTCGTTGTTCAGTTTATATACTCTTCTTTTTTCTACACCTGGGATTGCAGTTGCTTTTTTCATGGCGTAAAATTCTTAAAATAAAAACCATAGCAAAGCGGATAAAAATTCTGGGATGTTGAAATTTGGCTATTTTATTCCATGAATTTCTATTTTCTTCATCGTGACGACTTAGTCAACACAATATCATATGCCGTACACTCCCTTCTCCGAGTTAAGGAATTATTATTCATCGATTTTTCCACGATTTTTGACATTTCAAAAAATTCCCCCTCCATGGGGTGCCGTTGAAAAAGGAACTAGAACTCTCAGAGTCAAACAACCTCTAAATGAATTTTCTTGATTTTATTTATGAATTATCAGTAAATTAAGATTTGCCATTGCTTAAAATATATTTCTAATTTCCACTCTTTAAGTTTAGAGAGTTAAAGCGCCATCCCACTGTAGGTCATTAAACTGTCGTTATATCGTTAACTCTGAGTATGCCATACTTGCGACGGTTAAGAATAGCACATTATACTTCTTCTCTTGGCATCCGAATCAAACATTTGATGTCTGTTTTTTTAGAAAACACAGTTCAAGGGCGAGGCTTCGGCAGTGCTTTTTAATTTACATTAATTCTTGTTTGGCATACTTTCGATGTTTTGTTCTTCTTCCAGAATTTCCTCATTTTTTGAGTATGCAACAGCGTCCACATGCAGCATCAGTTCTTTTTCATGTTGTTACCGCATCAGTTTTTAGTGATTTTCCTACTCTTTCATTACATTGGTATTATACTCAACGATACTCAACTCTACTCAATGCATTAAGGCTTCTCAGTAAAAAAAAAGCTGTATCATAAAATAATTTATTTTCATATTTAACAATACAAGAATGCCCTTTGCCTCGGTAACTTGGGAAGTTTACAGCAAACCCTGGAGATTTTCTTTCCAAACTGTCGAAAAGAAGAGCCATCATTGCCATAATTTCTCTACATCTTCAGTAAAAGAAGGAAATAAAGCTGGACATTTTTATGAAATGTAGTTTTTCTTGCCTAAAGATATTATACATACATATTGTGGGCCCTTTGAAACAATCTCCGCATCAACTCAATATCGAAAACTATACAATAAATTACAGAGGTTAGTTCTATTTCATGCTAGAAGGACACATGAATAAGTATTACAATTTACTTCACAAAACTGTTTAGTGATTTCCCGGTCGAGGTATACTGTATATATTTATTATAACTAGAAATAGAGGGTCACAGATGTTTGCTGCATAATATTTCTTGTAAGATTATATGCCAATTATTGTGACTTTGTACTCGATGCATTGTGTATAATTTGGTACACAAATAAAACATTATCTAATATCAGAAACTCATATCTTTACACCGAGCAGTTCATATAAATTTTAATATCCTTGTTCATTACAAACATCATGTCAGGATTCGGACTGGAATAATACAGATGTCTGGTTTACATTGCTCTTAAACAATCTATCCTTCCTGCTACACTAATACACTGATCATAGCATATTTGTTAAGAGTATATGATATAATGCAAGACGATTGCAGTTTTTCTTTTCTTTTCCCCAAGTAATCGGCATACCACTACTCTGTGCAGTGTAATCAAAGCATCACTGATCTAATGTACGTTTGGTAGTCAGTTTGGATAATGGATGGGATGCACTAGTGGCATGCACATGTACGTATCTATTACTTTTATGTTTGGGCGTAAATGGGATACCTGGGCATAAATTTCTCATATCAGAACTAACAACAGAATTCTAGTCAAAACAAGACCAAACAAGTTTTATAGATTGTGTGCGCTGCTAATGTTGTTTCTCGGGCTTGGAGCCATCATTTGTGAGAAGTGTTTCCTAATCCTTCCTCCACAAACATAAACTTCCAATACAGATTTTGGATTTGTCTCGAAAAATGGGAGCTTTGCTTTATTCTGGTTGTCTCAAACTGAGATTCAGCAGTGAAAGCGAATAAGAATTTTTTGATACATTTTATTGAACGGAAGTTAAGTAAATTTAAGAAAGAGGTAGGGTGGAAAATGATATTCGCATGATAGATTATCTTCCGCTAAACTTTTGTGAGATTTGATGAAACTTTGACAAATTAGAAAGTCATCATAATTTCATGGGTGACGTCAATCGAGGATTTCGTCCGCAATTATGTTTACTTACAAAACATTTCAAAATATTCTCATTACCAAAACGCAAGAAAATGTCTTAATCTGGATTCTTCTTACTTCCTTTCCTCAACATCGCATGCAAGATACCCCTTTTTAAGTTTGCAGCTCACTTTGAAAAACCAGAGTGATTTTTAATAACTCCGGTATCTCGGATGATCTCTGATAGACTATGAGACAGCGATTAGCTTTGACCTTTGTTCTCAGTGTTAAGGACGTTGGAGTATAGTGTACGTGATGAAGAAATGATCGTTTGTTTAGAACACACACACAGCCCGTGCAGACATCACTTTGGTGGTACTTATCCACGTGCCATGCTGTTAAACCGCTTAATTGTGGCCTTATTATTTTTCAAATGTCATAATTACTTAACTTTTAACTTTCCTCTTCTTTTTATACAAACTAGTAGTGGAATTTAATCGTGTTAAGATTTGTTTTAATTGTTCCAGAAACAATTTTGGGAAATAGAGTCTGGCTCTTCGTTCTTGGGGCAGCAAAGTAAAGACAAGATTTTCGAAAATTTATTCTCTGTTAAAATTAAGCGACAATGACCCTTGAATTCAATTGCGATTGACCAGGCTACTTCGAAAAACTGCCATTAAAATTTCAAATCAGAATTCAGATCTTTTCAACTCCATCTTCGATTCTTTATTTAATTTCCTATCCGGAATATTTGAATTTTCTTTTTCGAGTTTAGTCAGCTACCTTCCCACTAATACACAAACCCCTTCATCTTAGGGAGGAAGCTTAGAAGGGTCGAAATCCCTAACCATTTTCGTGTAGGTTTTAGCAAAATCCATGTCTTTTTATCACAATTTAATTCACATGTATGGATTAGCTGACTAGGAATCCACACGAAATTAGTCCCAGCGACTAGAAGTGACTAGAATGCTTTTTCTAATTAACTTTCTTTAATTCTTCAGAGTTTTGAACTGATAAGAAAATGGGCCACATTTTTGCATTGCTTCCTTTGTGAGTAGATCAGTTCCATTCTGAAAAAAGAACCAAGTTGCAATTACCATTATACCAGGCTTAAAGCTATCTATAGAACTATTAGCAAATGATTTTGCTCTGGTGTTTCTGAAGCAGGAAATGCAAACTACATGGGTTCCAAAATAGGCACGCAAAAACAGTAATGTTTGTAATAAGGAAGGCATCTTGACTATTAATTTCAAAGTACTGAATACTTGAATAGTAACTAGTTACGCAAGGCCTATGATTACATAAAGGAAGATAAAATTCTTTATTTATCTATGAAACCTTCAGAAAAATAACCACGTATGATCTTATTATGGTGATGCGATGACCTAATTACCCCAGGGTGTCGTAGATTGAGAGAGGCATGTTTGTACGACGCTAACATGATCCATTTCTCTGGATTAACCGACTCCATAATGGTTTGATTCGAATTCTAGGAAATTCTAGAAGAAACTTCATTTTTCTGGATGCATGTAATTTTTCTAATAATAAACATGGTATGCATGAAAATGGTTATCATTGAACATCACCACTCACAGATACCCCTGTATTTTATTTTATTAGTATAAATTGTCTTTGCATTCTTATAAATAATATGGTTTGAATAAGAAAGAAAATTCTTGAAGCATTCTGCTAGTGGTAGTAAAATGCCGCCATCATGCAAACTGTCTGTTATCAGGGCAAATTCGGGTACTATTCTTTAAAAGGGTCACCTCCGCCCACCTTACCACAAGTGAGAAGCGCCTTTCTTTTCATAACAAACACTTCTTCCAGGAACTATAAAACAAGAACTCAGCACGTTCGCCTTTTAAAACACACTGCAAGCTTGGTTTGTTAATTATTAAACGAATTTTTATTTACAATTATCTCACTTCCCAAGCCGGTTTTCTTTAGGATTTTCCCGTTTTTTCTCGCTTCATAAGAAGTTTTCATCGACATGGTAGTTAACATAGTAGTCACGCTCTGATTGGTTCAAAAGTGTTCTACGTGAGAACGGAACATGCATGGGATGTCTATTCTGATCCGTAATTTAGCATGAAGAGGAATTTTAGACATTATAGAGATTTCCTGCGTCTCTCGATCCAGTGGCTCATGCCTAAAGTGTTAGACGCCATGGTATGGCCGGATTAAAAATTAGAAGTTGAGTTGTTTTTCGCAAATATGGAAACCGGAGAAGCCATCGTCCAACAGTCATCTCTACCCAAAGAGGTCCAAACATGATGGCGTGTTTGTGGATCGATTGAACGAGGCCATGACCATGAATAGCGGTGAGAAGCAGCGCATTAGCACCAAACACATCCTTTGTTTTCCAAATAACTCAGCTTTTTCTATGCCTTAAGCTATAAGTTACCTTTTCTCCTTTCATACATACTAAGTCACTCAACGGAGTCATACGGGAAAAAAGATATTCTATTCCTTAAGAGGAATTAAAAACTAGGAAGTAAACTTGTTTGAGCTGCGTCTGTGTATAAAGCATAGATAATGACGGGAATGTATATAAGGAGCTTGAATACCTTATAATAAAAAGTCGAAGTAAAGAAACTTCTTCCTTAGGCCTTTAAAAGATTTTGTATCTGCATTTTTTTATTATAATAATATTTTTGAGACGCAGTTTTAAAGTCATCGATCACTATCTATAATTACAAAAACTTTTAAAATAATTGTATTTACTTAGTAGTCTTTGGATGGGATAATAAGGATTGTTTCAAATGTGATAATCTAGTATTTTATTATCAGCATTTACGTTGCAAACGTATTTATCGATTAGTCCATCTTGTCTGTTTGTTTTCCTGCCAGCCTGATTGTCTGTCTGTCTGTCTGTCTTTCTGTTTCCTCATTGGTTTGTGATTCATAACTGAATTGCAAACTCATTTCAGAAATACAATATTTATTTCAATTTTATTAACAAAGTATATTAGTATATTGCACGTCGGTACCACCGCAACTGCCAAGCTCATTTTAAAACCATACAGTACAAAAAGTACATACTTTATTCCCTCAATCCAACAACTGCTGTATCTGCAAGAAATGATATTCTCAATTTCTTCGCAGTTCACATCAATACTTTGTGTCCAACATTCACAGCAAATTTTCCTTGTACGTTGCCTGATGGTCTGAACCGTGCCACGATATAATACTCAGAATTGTCTTTTGATGGAGCGATTCCAAGTCCCATTTCTTTCGAACCTTTCCACACAAGCTGCAAGTAAATTTGGAATTTAATGAACATTATAACTGCATCTGTTATTGTATTAAGGAATACATATGAACAAAATTTAACTTAGAAATATAAAACGGTTTTATATCTCTTTTACATAATATCAAGCGCATAAATTAACGAAAAATGCTGGGTTTTTTTATTCTTATGAAAAAAAGGCGTAAGCTTTTTAGATACTCTTATCTAAGATGCATTAATTGTTGACCAATCAGCTCGCGCGCTAGGACTTATTTTATGAAAATAAGCTGTCGAAAGACACCCTCTTTCATAAGGGTGACTAACAAACCCCCGGACCTAGTTCTATAAACGGGTTGAAAATGTAGAAGGATATATTTATTGAAGTTAGGAGAAAAAATTAGAGAGCAACCCCTTTTAGCAAATCACTGACCATTTTGTTTGTACCACTTCTAATGTTGTATATTGTATTAAATGTACCCGCTGTAATCTTTTATATGTGGGTGAGACTGGCCGCCGTCTTGGTGATCGCATTTGCAATCATCTTTATGATATTCGCAATAACGATCCTACCAAACCAGTTTCCCGCCATTTTAATCTAACTAACCATTCTCTTTCTGACTTCATTGTTTTCGGTCTTTCTTTGCTTAACGGCAACAATGATTGTCGCAAGACCAAAGAAATGCGGCTTATTCACCTATTGGGCACTCTTAGTCCCAACGGGATTAATGAACGCTTTATTTTCAACTAACCTTTCCTTTTGTCTTTTGATTGTTTGTTTTTGTTTCCTTGCCTACCTTGCTCTCATTGGTTTCTTTTGTCTTATTCTATCATATATACACTCCTTTCTACCACTTCTTTCTCTTTTACTCCGACGAAGGACTAGCGTCCGAAACGTCAGTAAGTTTTTTCATCTTTTTCACGGTGTATAATTTACCTTTTCATCATTACTGTTTCATTAGAAACACCGACGCAGCTCACACTAGTTTTAGCTAGTTATACCCTTTTAGCACAGTCAGAGAACCAACAAGTAACTCTACCAACAGTGGTGAGGCACGGTGCATTATCAGCGTGCTTTCCAACTATGAAAGTTTTATTCGAGCAGGTTTTAAATTTTGTAGCTGAACTAACTTTTACCTGAGTAAAGTGCCCAGTTGCCTTACTAAATGCAGGGTTTTTATAGTCAAACATTTTTTCCTCTTCATACCAAGCATCTATCGCGTTCATCACATCACTGTTACTTGCTGGTAGCTTAGCAATGTTCTCTCCGTCTGTCATTGACGCGTCGTGGTCAAGTGTCCCTTTCTGAGCGAGCTTCTCTGCCCAAGCTTGGGATTCATTTGCCAGATGTTCGTTCCAGAATAATGGCGCTGAGCCATGCATTGCTCTATATAGGTTTATCAGCATGAGAGATTTGTCATGTTGGTCTTTGCGGTCCACTTTATTAGGCTTCTGGGATGGAATTGTGGGACCTGAAATATAATGATTAGTTATTTAAATCATTCGTACGTACAGAACGTCAGAGAACCGAATCCTTAGAATCAATATAAGTTAAGGTGGAACCAAACTAATTCAGAGCGAATTTTAGACAATTTTATTCTCGCTCGCTTCGCAAAACAAGTGCTTCAATTTAACTGTATTTTTTATATAATGTGCTTGGATTATCCACATTTCGGAGAAAACAATTTTTAAAGTGAGGTGTGGATAGGACGATCTGTAGAAATTTCACTACCATCTAGATAAAGCTCTGGTCTATTGATAGAGGAAGTTTAAAGAAAAAACTTGGAGGCGTTTTGAAGAAAAAGGCGAAAATGTGATTTTTAGCAAAACTCTAATATTTGAGTTTCACAACGACAATTAGTAAAAAAACATTTATTCGATGAGATTTTAAGATTTGATGCTGATTTTTCGTAAGGCTCATCCGCAATACTTGGAAATAGATATGTGAAAACTTCAAGGCAATCTATTTAATGGTGGTGTTTCTAAAGCGCGATGTTTCATATGCTTCAAATTTTGGATCGAATTTTCAAGCGGCCTCATAACTTTTTTTCTGTCCAAGACTTTCCATCCAAATTTATAAACAGGCTGCAATAGGGCTGGATGATAAGATTCTGAAAATTTCAGAAAAATCGTACCTGGGGAGGAGAAGAAAAAAGCCAAAAACAAAAAAAGCACTGTTTGATTTTCGGCCGTAATAGGCTAAATATTTAAAAAATCTTAAAATAAAATACACTGTAAGAATTTAAGATAATTAAAGTACATTATATGAAAAATACAATTAAATTGACGCTATAGTTTTGCGAAGCGAGCGAGAATAAAATTGTCTAAAATTCGCTCTGAATTAGTTTGGTTCCACCTTAAGAAACAGCAATGTGTGGCAAACTGACCTGTTGTGGATACTGTTGGTCCTGTCGGAGTAAGTGTAGTTGAATCAGATGATGTTGTTGATTGCGTTTGTGTGGTTGGACCGGTTGGTCCTTTCGTTCCCCCTGTCGGGGTAAGTGTAGATGAACCCGAAGATGTTACTGATTGGATTGGTGTGTTTGGACCGGTTGAACCCCCTGCTGGGATTTTAATTGGTGAAGCAGTCGATCCAAGTGTTGTTGGGGAATGATTTGTTTGAACTGTGTTTTGCGAGTTGGTTGATGATGTAGCGTTAGATGCTGGAGCAGCTGTGGGAAGCCTCGAAGTGCTTCTAGATGTTGGAGGGCGAGGAACACGTACAGCTGATCAGTTAAGATATATCAAATACGATTAAGTTATTATTGTGACTATTGTGCGAAGATCGTGGCTTAAGCCTCGCTGCATGTAACATCTCGGGGTCCTAAAATATCTGAGTAGAAGCTGCTGCCTTTGTTCTAAAAAATTGTTTTAATGATCAAAACCTCATGTGATGGCTTGCATTATTACTTAAGATGGCGATGCCGTCCCATTCAAAGACGATAAATGTAGAGGGCCACAAGTTTATCAGTTGCTAAGTGTTACATGTCGAACCCCAATACAAATAAAGTCGATTTTGTTTTATTTATTCATCGCAATCCTTTGTTTTTCAAACTTTGGTTTTATTTCTAATCTACCGATGAAGTGAGTTAAAAGGCCTTATGCAAAGTACACACGATAGTGTGTGGTAAGAATAGGTGAACGTAATTAGATAAAACGGAAGTTTAAAAGACAAGGGAGTCGCGATCAAAGGAATTTAGCATTAATGCAGAGATTAATATACCTGTTGATAAAGGAACGAAAGTCACGTTTGGTCTTCCATTGCACTCTGTGAAAATAATAATGTACTATCACAATTGCACTTGTGTAGGTTGTAATTATGCTTGTTAGAGTATGAAGGTATAGAGTTATGCACGACGTTAAGAGTGTATGTTACGAGATGACATTGATTCTAAAGGAGCGATTACACGGAGTAATTTGTCTCTGCATATTGTTTCGCGTTGCAACACAAGTTGCTTGGAGCATTGCAACGTGTATCCTACAGCGCAATCGTTGCAAGAAGTAGAATTCGCTTCTACTTTTGGCAACGATGGCGTCTCCGTTGCACCGCGTACACTCTTTTTGCAAAACAAGTTGCAGAGAAAATTGCTCCTTGTAATCGCGCCTTAAGACAATAATGGGATACGAGATTAGGTGACGACAGCGTAAAAGCCATGGGTTTTTAAAGCATCTCCCAAAAGCTCATCTTCATCCTTGCCTTTACAACTTTCTATTTTGTGTATGTTTGTATATTACAAAATGTAATCTTGTTACTTACTCTGAATGATCTTCTGTTGCTTGGTTACTGTTGTTATTATTAAATATTCACAATTACTGCTTCCTTCTGTGAAAAATACAATGCTTTCTTAAATAAGTCATCATGTTTAATTATCCTACTATTCTCCCTCGCTTTCTCCCTCCCTCCCTATTTCCATCAATCCATGTCTCTTCCTCAATCAATCCCTCCATATTTTTTCTATCTCCCTCCGTTCATCTATTCCTCTACCCATCCACCCTTCAATCAATCAATCCATCCATTCATCTGCCTTCGATCCATCCATGCATTTTTCATCAAACAACCCTTTTTCCATGATTCCACCCTCCATTCATTCCATTCTTTTATTGAATCTTTATTTAACCTATATTAACCTCTCCCTTTCGTCTATTCGTTTTATCTTCCCAATTACCTAGCTTCTTGGATGAAGATGTGCTTGGTATTGTGCTTGAAGTCGTTGAAAGAGTTGTTCCTGCGGGAGTTGACGATGTCATTCCCCCTGCCCGATAAAATGTTTACAAATTACGGGACTGTTTCTCTACTGTGACCAGTCCGTACAGACGTACGTGCTTTTTTGAAAACCGTTTCCAGAAATCTCGTTAAAATTACTGACTTTCGAGAAATCATTGGGCAGCAATGTAATCAGGATTGTTTTCAGTGCCTCATTTTTCAAATTGGAATTGGAGTTGAAGTTGGCACAAACTTTGAAGCAATAGCACCATCCGAGTCTAAAATTGTCACGAGATGCATTCAAGGATCTGAATATGACGTTTTTGGCGTCAATATACTCAATTTACGTTTAAATCTTTCAAATTTTGGAAAGGTTGATTAAAATTTTAAACTTAAAGAACTGCATTTGTTTTCATGGTTTGTTATCGTAGCCCATTTAAGATTGCTTTAACAATAAGCAACGATACTTTGTTATTGTGGCTCATGGGACGATTGATCATGATATGACATTGATTTATGTGAGGTTAAAATTAGCATAATATCGTACCTTGTGCACCAGAAGGGGTTCTTGTCATACTAGACGTAGTTGGAGGAGTGGTGCCTGGTCCGCTAGAAGGAACTACTCCTGTGGAAAGCGGATTCAGTTAATCGTAGGATTGGCGACTTTAAGCTTTTAGACTTTAGACTCTTTATTATTCACACACATTAATTAATTTACATGATACTTAAACAAGAATTACAAACTTTAAGTTTTAGTTACACAATTATATATTAAAGTTGAAAAAAGGATGTGTGTGGGGGGTCGCTGAAGTAGTTAAAACTTTCGAATCACGACGACAAACACCCGCACGGATAATAATTTCTAGTTTTGTTTTGTGCCAACTCTGAATCATATCGTAATTATGACACGACAATTTGAAGATAAACACCAGAAGGGTCGCCTACAAACATGAGAACAAGCCTTGGATTGGATTAGAAAACCAAGCAAGGCTGGAGTCTACCGCATGGTGAGCTGGCTGGCTGTTGCTCGTTTTGATGAGGAACAGACTCGTTTGAAAAGGTTAGGCTTCGTTTATGATTCAGATATTTATAGACACCATTAAAATATTGAGATTTCAAAACATTGGTATTTTTCGAGTTGCACATTCTTTACATTCCAGGCTCTTTTAAAAGCGAGGCTATCGAGAGGACTAAGATCGTACAGAACTGGCGGAAAGGGCTATTGTACAGAAGACCCCTTGCGTGTAACATCAAAGCAGCTCGATCTGAAAATTAGGACCTATTGTTTTGTCCCCCAGATTGAGCTGCATTCCAAAGTGCCGCAAGAGGCCTATTGTTAATCGTTCTTCTGCACACTTTGATCGATCTCTGTTATTTTTTCTAGCCACAAGCTGAAAATTTGTTTAGAAAATACTAACCTTCTGGTAATACATTCTTTTTAAAATCTTCTGCGCTGCCCATATTGCCACGGGGACTGTATCGAGCGACGGTAATAAACCCATACGTCTTGCTGATTCCAACACCAACCCCCAACTCTACTGACGCCTTCCATACAACCTAAAAATAATTTCGAATATCCCTTGAAAGAAATGAGTGAGGTTTGGGCACTTATTTGTCACACGGAGTCTGGGTAACACTGGGTAGACAGCCATTAACATACAGATGACGTGAAACAAAATGGAGAGAGACTTCATAGCTTGTAAATTGCTCTCAGACAGCATTTCAGCGTACGGATTATGCAGGATAATGATCTATCCCAAAAGCATAAGGGGAGAGACTAGTTGGCCCCCATACCGCACCTGCCGCTTATCCCGCAATTACGACTTCGAGCTAAAGTGGAACATCATCTTTTTATCCGGTGCTCTCTTTTCGCTTCTAATTTGAGCAAATTCATTAGAACCGTGGCCCAGTGGGGAACAAATGGGCATTCAAAATACTACTGACGACGAGTCGAGTTGATGGGTAACCTCATCAATTTTTCAACTCAAGTTTTCGTTCTTTTTTTCGATTTGAAAATATCTAAAACTGCTAGATATGTACCAAAATTCCAAAGTTCCGATGTATTGCAACAGTACCTGCGTGAAATGAAGGTATACTTTTCCCTTAGCTTTAGCTTTCCCACTATTAAAATCATAGTCGTTGACTTCATTGTACCAATCGGTTACCATCTCTGAACACTGGACACAATCATCTTTTTTAGCCCCCATGCATTTCTTTTTGGGAGGAGAAAAAAAAGCCAGATTTTCGCCTTGGTTTTTCGACGTCACCGACTTCATATCGTGTTCAAATTTGTCCTCTTTCGCTAACTGGTCTGCCCACTTTTGGGCATCAGCGGCTAAGGATGCCGACCATTTCAGTGGTGGAGATCCATGCTTTTTACGATATTCATTGTGGGCATCTAGGCAATTTGTGTCAAAACCATCCTGGCAGCTCGCTGTGAAACAAGTGCAATAGTCAGTGACAGATTGCACGATTAGTACTAAGATATTAGGCATTGGGTCGAGTTAAATTTACTTTGTATTGTGGGACTTTTTAAGAAAACGAAATAGACGCCATCTTGGAAATGCCCCCTAAAACAGTCCTACAATGCGCTGCAACTCGACCCAGTTTTTCAATTAAACTTGAAATAGCTAATGAGTTGCTATTAATAGCTGTCATTTTAATTCGGTCTCGTGTTAAATTTTTACCGGCTAAAAGGCAAACTCATGATATAAATGGACATGGATGATTAAGAGCAGTGTTTGCCCTTAAAATGTATGTTGGTATTATGTTTCATGTAATTCATTATATTCAGGTGAATAATATCAGGCAATGGGCCATTTGCTCTTGTCAGTCACTGACCTCATTAACTTATCCAAAGTTGGCTTTTAAAACTTGATACTTTGATTTTTAAGAAACATCGAATTATTTCTGGCCTATAACATTGATCCCCTGAAATCTCTCTAAAGATCAAGGAACCAAAATCGTACATTAACGTAATTTTGTAATTCACTTACCGAATGAGAAGAACGACAGGAACAGATGAACGATGATAATAAATAACATTGTTCAACTCAAGAAGAAAATAATTAATGATTTATGCAATGAAAACTAAACCCTGAAAGACAAAAAGAAAAAGAACTGAATGTCTTGAGAAACAGCACTGACATGTGATCTGGGACACTTGACAGTCGATCCCTGCTTTTTCCTTCAGCAGGGTGTGGGAGGAAATTATCAATAAGTGGCACCTGTGTAAATAACAAATCGCTTATAGTTTTGCATTGTCTGTACTCTTATTGATCATAGACGACGTCTTAAAATGTTAAAAACTCAAGTGGAACCACTCTAAAGTTCAACAAACCAAACTAACACAATGACTAACTTAGAGGATTTTCGTATAACTGTGAAAAGGTCGAGGCACGAACACGGCCGTGAAACGATAAGGGATACGCCAGACCAATCACAATGCTCGATAACTACTCTGTATCCAATCGAATCCCCGAAACACGGCTCGAACACGGCGCAGACACGGTCACACCAAGGACACGGCACTGCCAGACCAATCAAATTGCGCGAGAAAAAAATTAGCCAATTTAAATTCCAGAAAACATGCGGTACCCTTACGGCACGCTTACAGCACTGAGCTTTTCACAGTCATGCAAACATTGCTCTATGACCTAGAGTGCAATCCATATATCCGTAAAATAGCATAAAACCTAAATAGCATTAAGAACCCGTGCAAACTTTGAGGGTTTTGCCCTCTTCAAGTTCAAAACGTGTATGACTTTTCAATAAAATCGTGAAGATTAGTCAGCGGTCTTTCAGTGCGCACATCGTGGGCTCAAATCGAATGTTTAAAAGTAGTCAGCCACCTTAAACACATCTTTTTCTTTTGTGTTCAATTGTCTTATTGGTGCTATTTTGAACTAATTAGTTTGTACTATATCGTGGATGTATGGTTTGCACTCTATCGTTAGCGAGGTATTTGACATGATATCTTTGATTAAGAAATTAAGGTCGTGTATGTTTAAAATAAATATTTTTTCTAGTTATAGGATGCCTGATAAGGCCTTGACATTGATTTATTCTCCAATTTCATATTTTCGATTCGGGAAGCCCTGATGCAACTGGTATCGAAATAGATTTTTTTTTCAAATTCTACTCTGATTAGATGAACAAATGTGGAAATATATCCGAATAAAAGGTGCCAATTGAAAGTGTCCTTGAATCCAAAACAAAAAAAGCTGAATTATAAAATATAAATTAGTACATTTTTCATGGCTTACCTATTATGATATAAGAAAGAGACCAATCTCAAATGTTCTTTCCATTCAATTAGTTTTTTGAACGAGGCTGTTTATATTCCGGCTTGTTCGTTTTTATCAGACTTGGCAGTGTAGCCTTGTAGGTCTTCAAATACATTATTCATTAAAGCGCGTCAAATTGTTCTGGTTGTAGCTGTGTTTTTTCCCAAAAGGTCACTAAGCAGGTGAACATGCCATAAAAAGGGGCATTTTCAGGTACTGGATTGGTCAAAATCAAGGTAGACTACCAAAGTCCGTCGATAAATCGTTTGAATTAGTTAAAGTTGAGTCAAATGCTCAGTTTCTTTAAATCTAAATTTGCAAGTGCGCATGCTCATATAGTGATCGGAGCCGTGGAGTTAACCCCCCCCCCCCCCTGAAAAAAGTTATCCTCTCTTTAAATAGATAATTAAATATTGTTTTCGTCATTCACCTTTGCTTTCCCATATATTTTGGGCGACTAACGTTAACATTGTTTTAGAAATTTAGTTGCGACATTTATTTCAATTCCTAAAGTCGTGTGAACGTCTCTCCTGCTTGAAGTAAATGATAAGTATAAGTGTAATAAGTAGTAAGGCATTTTCTCTTCATGGTCGTAAGGATAATGGTGATGATGATGAGGATGATGATGATGATGATGATGATGATGATAATTACTATGAAAATTTATATAGCGCTCGTACTATACAATATTCAAGAGTGGTTAAAAATAATATTATATACTTTCAATAAAAATAGGAAAAATTAGGAGAAATTGTTCAAGATTAAATTATAGGATAAAGTGAATAAATAAAATAAAGATAACAATAATAATAATTAAGTACAGTTATAGTCTGAATTGAAAAGAAACGTTTTGAGTATGTTTTTAAAGAGTTCAACATTGTCACTATTCTTAATGATGATGATAATGATGAAGATGATGCTGATGATGATGATATTAATGATGAGGATGCCACTGAAGAGAAAACAAAATCAAGCCAAACCATTCTTGGTATTCTTTGCTTGGTAACACATTGCACTAGTTAAAGCTTTAAAGCTTTCTGAAATGAAGATCGCTTGGTGTTGATTTATCTTTTCGTCCTGGGAACAAAATCTGAATGTACTTGGCTGGGATTTAGGAACGGAATGAAGATTCAAAGTAATGTTTATTTTAATTTATTTATTATTACTTGTGTGATTTTTTAACTCCTTTCTTTCATTGTGTTTTGGGTCGAGGAATGGAGGTTTTTCTTTCTTTCATTCTTTTTATTTTTTTAAAGAAAAAGTTGCCATAGTAACTAATCAATACGGCGCTCAAAAACAGCTTTAAACCATGGCAACATCTTAATGGAATTAAGTAATACCCTTGGTTCAGTCTTTCATGTTTTTAAAATTTCACGCATGGATAAGTGGGCCAAAAAAATACACAAAATTGGGTTGCTCGGTTACAAATGCATCTAACAGATCGGCGGATACAAACACGCCTGATTAGTCGATCGGCCTCTTTTTACTGCTTTTCTTAATTACTTGTGATTGCATGACATGGAATAATCAATTAAAAAATATGTAAAGGAATTTCGGGGAAAATCAAATTATAAACACAGGCTAACGTCGAAGTGTTGGAATGCTGTTTCATTTGATTTTAAAAAATTAGAGAAATGAAAAAGAAAATAATCAAATATCAATTTTTTTTTAAAACTGTTGAATTAGTGCTCTTGACCCAATTAGTTTACCAATTAATGCTTCATTGTCTTCTAAACGAAGCTAGTTAAAGATATAATACTGATGTGATGACGTCTAATTATTACATGGAGTTTGCAAGGGATGAAAGTGCAGTTGTTTAAATGCCGACGTACAGCAACAACATCCATCGAACAAGTAGCAAAGCATCAATTTTGCCTGGAACAAAAGGTCAGTCATTCATTCCTCTGCCGTTTTGCCATTTGAAGCTGACTTCATATTTCAAACAATTTTGATATCTTTGCATAGCCACGAAGAAATCCGCTTTTTCTTAGCATGAATTGGAGAAAAGAAACTGTATCTGAACCTGTATAAAATTACCGTATAGTTGAGAACGGATCTACAGCACCGGGATTTACTATTTGAAATATACATTATTTATTGAAGTCATAATTCTCTTTGATTCTTGCAGGCGAAACGCTAAACGACCTGTGAATTGATCATAAATTCCTCACCATGGCCAATAAGTCCATGCATAATAGTTCTCGCTGTAATTCCAATAATAGTGGCACGACCAGTCATACCTAGCTATATTGGAATACTTCTTGGTATCGCTGCAACAGTTTTAAACATCGTTGTAGGATTTGCAGCCTTTAGGATGAATAACAAAGCACAGAGACAAGCCAAGGGAAGGCTAAGCACACCGTATACAGTAAGGTCCTTGGTGCGCTCTCACTCCATTACCTACGTATTCATAATCCATCATTCGATCTCCAATGCAGTGGAAAGTTCAAGTCTCATGGGAATGAATTTTTATATGTTGTATGGTACTTCTGGAGCGGCTATTATATGTCTAAGCGCTTGCATAGTCGGCCAGTTTTCAATGCTGGTTAGTTTTTATCATATTGCATTCACAACAATGGAACGCTACTGGTGCATGGTTTTCCCGCTCCACGTTGCTAAGACTGTGGTTTTAAAAGCAATAGCAATTGGAATTTGGATGATTTGCGTACTCCTCTCAATACCAGATGCTATTGCTCTGACAAGAAAGTTTTCAACTTCAATCTGCCCTCCAGGCTATATCTTCATTTCTTCTCTAAACTTTCCAGTTAAACGATATTTTATCATTGTTGTCCTACTCCCAATATTGGTCACCCTAGTTACCAGTCTTCTAATACTAAAACATCTTCGCGATTGTAAAAGACACAAACATGTTCACATTTAACATCCCTGTAAAAGCTTTAAATGGAACTACATTGTTAACCAAACGAATAGCTTTTTCCGTACTTGTGCAACTCTCAATACTGGCTGTATTTATTACATTCATTTGCGTACGTATCCCGATGTCATTTAGCATTGATATCGTTAAAACAAGCTATACTTTATTGTCTTTACATACGGTTTTAAATCCTTGTACCGTGGTCTTAAGTTACCGACCAATACGTCAGACCATCAAGGGATGTTTAGGTATCAGCAAAAAGAGAGCATACCATATGAAAGTCAAATATTTACCTGATAGTTGTTTTCCAGTAGCTTTGGTTCAGTACAAAAGCTACAGTTCAACGCTGTAAGTTAAATGCTTCACATTCTTTCCTTCCTCATTGATTTTTCCCTTTTGTCCTATCTTCAAGCTCAGTGCTAGCTAGCAATTGCTTCCCTGCTTCCTTTCTTCAAGCCATGTCTGCCTGTCATCTTTTTTACGTTTTTTTGTTGTTGTTGTTTTTCTCTTACTATTATTAATTTTGTTTTATTTGCAATTTATTGAATTGCCAATTTTTAATACAAACAAGACTAAACATTTTGCATTTTCTGTTTTCCTCGCTTTATTCATATTTTCCCTGATTTACTTTGATTTTCTGTTACAGGGTAATTACTCGTAATAATTTGAATTTGGTACAAATTAAATGCCAACACCAATTAGACAAAGTTTCCAAAATGCCGCTGGTGTTTCTTGATCGGTAGATTCGTGCGAACGTCAAAATATACTCACTAATGCTATCATACAACACATACAACGGAGTACAGAAAAAACATGGTGGCGTCTGCAAAACTTTTCCCACGATTTTAAGGATCAGGATCTGATTTAGAGCAACCTCCAGGTTTGTCACCCCAACTATGGCAAAAATTCCATCGAGAATTTCTTTCAGAGTCTGAAAGGGTTTTCGCAGGAGCCAGGAAACGGATAAATATCGCGCGGGATCCGTGAAACTAGAAAATTTCTTACAGTACTTGATTTGGGATATTGGCATCGCCCGTGACTCTGGAATTGCCGAATTCAATGTCCGAGATGTGGTTTTCAAAGGGCCATCTGCTCGGTTAGTCTAGTCTCGGTTAGTCGAACCTTCTCACTCAGAATATCTGTAACATTATTTCAATATATTTATTAATAACCTGGATTCTCTCAAAGCACAAATAAAGCATTTTGCTTTCTGATTTTCGGCAAAAACGTGGAAACAATCATTAAAATACAAATTCAAATGGCTTTTGAATATGTTAAATGTAGTCGTCGATGGCAAAATGTTACGAAACGCGAGATTTCGGGAAAAATAGTGCGTGATTCGGAATCTGGAATCCCCTCTTCCAGGCCCACGATAATTTTGAAAGGGTTAGTCGTAGGAGTCGTGAAGTTCTGGTGTCCCTCACGTGACGTTTTCTCGTCCAAACATAGAGTGAGTTAAGTGACTACGTACATGGTTTTAACCACCGCGCTATTACAGTCACGGTTGTGTAAAAGGAAGATTTTGCTGGTAGGAGCAATGTAATGCATGTCATGTGTAAGCGCCGTTACATGGTTGATAATCAAAAGAACCCTTTATTTGAGCATGGGCATCTCGAATCTAACGGAGAATTGAAGATCAACTACAGAACTTTTTTTATCTTGCAACTACTTTTATTTTTGAGTATTACATACAGCTTGCTGTCGACCAACAATAAGCATCAAGTATTTGTAATGAAACATGTGATGGCGTTATTTTGAATTTGGACTTCTGGAACAAGCTCTTACAGACTTCATGCCGAGGGCTATTTTTTTCTGGGAGCGAGAAACAAGCGCTATCCCTGGGTTCCCGAGCATGCGACCATACGGCGACCATCTTGAATTCTATTGTTTTCAGTAAGAGATTATGGGATGCCGAGGGAGGTAATATTGCAACATTTATAGACAGCACAGCTGTGAGAGTGTCTTTGATATAACTTCACGTTATCTAATGTGAAATACATCTAAAAGCAAATTGAATTTACAAACTAGAGTTGAAGCGATGTGTAAAACACCAAACACCAAAATCATTTGAAAAAGTAACTTCTCCACTCTAAGCTTTATAAATATTTTTACATTTGCTCCCTCGGCATCCCATAATTTAAGGTGGCTGCCGTATCAATAAAAACGTCCATATGGATATTTCAACGTCTTGTGAAAAAAAAATTAATTTCCTCCGGTTATCGAAATTTAAAGAGTTTATGCAGGTGACTTGTAAACCGAAGTGGACCTTCGATTGGAAAAAGGCAGAAATGTTTTTCGTACCTTTTAGAGTTCCTAATCTGCGATTTTGTACGTGTTAGGCTGCCACAAATCTTAAAGGACCACCAGAAAATAAGCCCATACTAAGGGTGTTTTACAGACAACCAGAAAATAAGCCCATACAAGGGTGTTTTACAGATAATACAATACCCGAGATCAAATATAGACGATTGTAATTCAGAATATTTATTTCTAGGGGTAAAAACTATTACCTGCCAATCCCAACCTGCTGACGACTCCTTTTGCTCATGGGAGTATCCCCCTCCCCTTGGGAGGAGTAACAACAATGTATTTAAACTCACAATTCGAAACAAAGATTTGGTTTTAAAACATATTTAATCATAAAATTCATGACGACTAGTAAATAATGATGACAATTATAATCAATCGCTTAAAGGACGTACGATACAACTACCGCCAAACCACCAAAGGTCTAAGACCCTAATAGGGTTTTTGCCGCTTTACGCAAATGCGTCATTCTCCACAAAAAAAGATGGGATTGATAGTCGAATTTAACGTTATAAACAAAGAATTGTACTGATGGACTACTAAAACATAGTAATGTGGTATCTGAGTTACAAGTCGTACGATAATATAACAGACCAATGGAAAATAAACTAGGACGTTTAAAACTAGGACCAAAACAAGAGTGTTAAGGGAATACCTGTATTTGGACACCCCGGGAAGCTGGACTGGTGGAACTGTAGCCAAGACTTGTTGGAAGGATGTTTGTTCTGATTGGGGTTCTTCTGTTGTTGTTGGTTGTGTTACTGTTGCCTTTAACTGGTTGTTCTTTGGCTCTTGTGTTGATGTTGATGGGATTGATGTTATTTGGAATTGGCATGACTGACGTGGTTTTTCTGTTGTTGCGGATAAGATGGATATAGATTTTATTTGGCCAAACCTTGGATTTTTAGTTGTTCCTGGTTGGATGTATGATGTCTGGGATTTGCATGGCTGGGGTGCTTCAGTTGTCGCTGGTGATACATATATCTGTCGAGCTTGGCCAGCCCTTGGATTTTCAGTTGTTTCTGTTTGGATGGATGTCACTTGCTCTTGGCATAACTGTGGTTCTTCTGTTCTTTTGTGTGAAATGGTATTGGGTCTCGCTTGGTCATCCCTAGGATTTTCTGTTGTTTCTGTTTGAATGGATGTCATTTGCTCTTGGCATAATTGTGGTTCTCGTATTGGTGGTCGATAGATGAATGCTGGCAGGTTTTCTCGACTAGTTCCTTCAACGTAAATCGGCTGTCTTGAACAGGATGCTTGCAGAGGAATATTCTTCAAAGAGCAACAAGCTGTCACGAACGATGCAACAATGGTTGACAGAAGCGCTAGCACAAATATCATAATGAAATAACGCTTTGCAGTTTCATTAAGGAATTCGAATCCAACGTTCACAAGAAAAATCCCGAACAGCCACAAGATCAAAACCAAAGTGAATGCTCTTTTCCGAGTGACCACGAATTTATACTTGATTTTCAATTTGACGGCCAGACATCTGTCCACGCTCATTGCAGCCAGCATCATGAAGGAAACATAAACGATCGTGTATCCAACTCGATATATGACAGCCCATGAAAAGCAATGCACATTGGGCCAGTCGTTGAATGCTGATAGGAGAAAAACGGCCATGGCTGGTTGGAAGACAAGACCAGTGATCAAGTCTGTTAACGAGGAAGAACACAGAAGAATCTTGGATGGCGTATGTAGGGAAGGAGTTTTATAGACTGTTGCCATGATTAGAAGATTTAGAACACTCGCTGATAATGAAGCCAAAATAAAAAGAACTACCAATGGAAGAAATTTCTGCGGAATGTACTTATGCATGCTGCTTAAAATATCTGAATCACATATTTCAGAGCTCATTTTTAAGATACGCAGAAGTTCCTAATGTGAACTGAAAATTCTTTGCGGCGAATGGAGGAAGACCACGACTAATAGTTAATTTCTGAGATCTATTTTGTCAAACCTAGCCAATAACGAAGAAGCGAAGAAGTTTGCCGTTGTTAGGAGAATAGTTCTAAAATTTAATGTTTCTTCTTTCAAAAAAATGTTTTCGCTGGACTCCACGTTTCCGTTGCCGAACCTGATAAACCCGTTTTTGTCTTAATAATTTCCTGTTTTCGATTTCTCGCGCAAATTATCAACACATGATCTAATTTAGATTTGTTGGGAAGGACAAGGTGCATCCCCTACCTATTGTAAACCCCAAAGTTATTAAACCCTTTTTTGTTACTGCTTTTAAAACGCTTGCAGCTGCATTTCATCCATTTCCATATCAATGTATTGTGAGCGCTGTTTTTTTCGCCGTCCCATTAAGACAGACGAACCGTATCATGTATTAAAAGCATGACAGCAGCTTCTTTGGGAGATTTTTTTTAAAACACATGGCTTATAACAGCACAGTGTTTCAAAGCAATATTTTCATCCGTCCAATGAAGACAGACGAGCCGTATTGTGTGGTTTTTAGGGTTTATATAAACTAAAATATACGTTAAGCATGACAGCAGCTTCTTTTTCTGGACTTTCTTTGGTTTGTGAGCTTTAAAAAAACAGGATTTTCCTCGTCCCATTAAAACAAACGAGCCGTATTGTGATTTTAAGTTTTATATGAACTAACATGAACTACACATGACAAACAGGCCATCAGTACACAAACAGAAGACACGAACGAAAATATCAAGACCATTGATAAAATAAATTCTAGAAAATAATTACATAATTACTTTGGGAGGTATTGTTTGCTGAGGATCGTTTAATCGCTAACATGTTTCTGGATAAAATTTCACGAAGGGAATTCAGCCAAATGATTTGTCATGAATATAATCATTATATATATATATAGACTACTAGGTCTTCCTCATCACTATATATGCTGAGGATAGACATACCTGCATGACCTTGTTTTCTTAGATCATAAGATCAGATCATAATTGAATGAGTACAATTGGTTTGAAGTGAAAGTCAGGAAATTACAATTCGTTTTAATAATTTCCTTTCTCAGGAATTTTTCAAAAATCAGGGGTTAATATTACAAGATGTGTGAAATATAAATCTGGTGTGAAGCTTCCAAAATTCAAAATTTTATTTCCTAAAATTAGACTGACAATAGCCTCAAAATAACTGATCACAAAACTCTAAAAGATATAATTCTTGAAAATCTTTGCTTAAATCACACTTAAGGAAAATTAATATTAGATTTAAAGAATATATAAAAATTATTTGACATCATACTTTGTATTAGTAGAAAATCTAATGGGCTCGTGTGCAGTTTGACTTTGATTTCGCTTCTTTTAAGAGTGATTTCAAAAAAATCAACTTGTATAACAGGAATTTTTGATTGTCATATTATTATTATCATAATAGTTCTCCCTTTTTATGATTTTAGACGATTCGAATTGATTTCCTGGGTGCTTGGTTTTCGTGCTGAAAATATCGTTTATGAGCTTCATCTTCTTTTTTATTCGGCTTGTAGCTCACATCGGCAGAAACTAGAGTAAAAGACTGGAAGAAATCGAGAATATATAAATGCAGTAGCAGTAGCAGTAGCAGTAGCAGTAGCAGTAGCAGTAGCAGTAGCAGTAGAGTAGCAGTAGCAGTAGCAGTAGCAGTAGCAGTAGCAGTAGCAGTAGCAGTAGCAGTAGCAGTAGCAGTAGCAGTAGCAGTAGCAGTAGCAGTAGCAGTAGCAGTAGCAGTAGCAGTAGCAGTAGCAGTAGCAGTAGCAGTAGCAGTAGCAGTAGTAAAAACCAAAATCTGTATAAAACCAGTATAAAATCAATTCGTCTTTTTTTCAGATTTCAGTAATGACAAGCTTTAAACGCTCGGCACAGCTCACATGCTACTGATTTTCAAAACAAAAAATATTTAAGGAGAATAATGCAAAATGCTTGAATTCACCTGTTTCGTAAACGCTAATCCAATCAATAAACTAATTAAATTTTTTAAGAATACTTTAAATTTGCCACGAAGGATACCGAAAGGCGTTAGCTAGTGCTCAGAATTTATTAAATATGTAAATTTGGAAAAATCCGAAATCCCTCGATGCCGGTCAAGTGCTAATACTGCTTCTGCAGGTGCCCTTGCCACTGAGCTACTGGGAACTCATAGTGAAGAGCAAGTGGATAAGGTCTTCATAGTATTTAGTCTATCCACTTAGGACGGACGTACACTAAGAAAACCTACTTTATTCCACACTAAGTGGCTAATTGAACATACTGATGTTTAATATTCACGAAGTGGCTGTGAATTAAGCGGAAATGTTGGCGCCATTACGAACTCACAGCCACAACTGAGTGGGATCTTAGTTCTTGCCCTTATTATTGTTCGAAAAGAATTTGTTATAAATAAACGCTGCCGGATATTCTTAATCAGCTATCACGTTGGTAAATCTACTCCATTAAATATATAGGGATTCAAACCAACCTTTCCATTACTAATTTTTGGATTTTCCAAGGACACTCCATCAATTACTGGTAAAGGAAATCCTTTGTCACCATATTCTAAACAGAAAATATAAAAAGCTTTAAAACATGCATTTATTCTTAATATGAAGCACGTATTCCATAGTTTTGTTTTCGCTACATGGTTTTCAAATAAACTTTAAAGTGTTTTCTTTCTTATATTTTTTTCATGATATTAAAAAATATCTGAATTATTCGTTAGGGGTCCGTGTACCTTCCGGCCATTTGAATTTTGAAAATAAGAATATTGAATTTCGTTCACCAATTTTTTGATTTTGTTGTTTTGAGAATAAAAAATTACCAAAAGCATTTTTTTAATTTTTCAAAATAAAAAAGTAGCTTTTTTTAAATTGAAATCTAAAAGCTGAAATCAATTTTTAATTTTCGAAAAAAACAATAATTGAATCGTACAAAATTTACTCTACCGGGGGAGGGGTATGGCAAGTCGTGACTTTGTCCCAGGACCATATCTGACAACGCATAATGTGCATTCTGATTAAAAATGGCCGCACTGTTATCAAACAGAGAAGTGTCATATGACAGTTCATATGTTTTACAATTTGGCATTAATCTTGGAAAGTTTTTCGTGGATTTTAAACACGACTGGACAATTTAATCCAACGCTGGAACCTGAATATTCTGCCAAACGTTATAATCGTCGATGGCGGTGAAAAGAAATGGCTTGGTAACATTTACGTCAGTCGTTTAAACAACCAAGAATAGTGTTGCAGGATCTTGCTGCAACAATAGGTGGGTAGGTAGGCACACTTAAGCAAATTTTGCAATGAAATCCATCTTTTATTAGCTTGACAACTAAACCCGGTAAAGGCATTGTTTTGTTGACAGTTGTGAGATCTTTGACCATTTCAATACAGTTTGACAGGTCATATCTCACAGCTATCAAATCATCCCTGAGACCCTCAATACTTGTATTTAATCTTGAACGTTGGGTTGATATGCTGATGATCTTACTGGCCAATGACATAAATATTACAGAGTAAGCTTAATCTGTCACCAAGCTATTTCCTTTCACCGAACCATCCGCGATTATAATGTGGCAAGAAAAAAACTTATTTTGATAACTTCGAATTAAACAACGAAGGTCTGAAATGGCGTTTACTTAGAGCGCGCGTGAAGAACTTAGTTATTTTGAGATTATAAATACTTGTGGAGACAGACAGACAGACAGACAAAAAGACAGAAGGACAGACAGTGTGCTAGAGGAGCCTTACCGTTGATTTCTTTGATGATCAGCTTGTCAACAAAGACGTCAAGAAACACCTGTAGCAGTTTGATGTTAAGCTAAAGGAAACAAAACTCAGTGTAGTTAGTGTAAAAATACTGTAATTTACCATGGTTACATACACGTGATCAACTCTCCATCATGGTTACGTTGACGTGATTAACCATTCACCATGGTTACCAACAGCTGATTAACTATCCATCATGGTTACGTGCACATTATCAACCATTCACCATGGTTACCAACAAGTGATCAACTATCCATCATAGTTACGTGCATCTCGCCTTAATGTGACGAACTACAACCATTGTGACATCTGCACACGAACAACCATGTATACACTTATTTCAATAAACTTAGTCACCTGAAAAGCTACAAAGCTGAGACCGTCAAGGATTATGGGTAGATACATTTTACGTGTTTCAACCTCTTGATAACTGTTGATGGACTTGAGATCTTCTACCAGTTACAAGTTAACCTCCCTCTGAGCATCCTCAACTGCTGCAGTTTGTGTCAAAAGCTTTACTGTTGGATTTAAAACATTTCCCCATGATTCTTAGCGATCACAGCTTTTTAGGTTTTTGGTGACTAACTTTATTGAAATAAGTATATACATTAATACAACTTACCGAGATATTACCGATGGCAGAGTCTATAAGCTTTGCATTAAGTCTAAAAGGAAGCAATACAAACATTATTTAACAGACATTTAGCATCAATCAATTAATAGATAAATAAAGAGGCTCTAGTCAAACAATACATACTTGACAAAGTCTGAATGCACAGTTAAGTTCGTCTCTCTGACCGCAATCTTCAATGAACTTGAGATTTTCTATTGGAAAATTGAATACATTTTAAATGATATTATCAAAAATACAGGAAAGCTAATAAAATAAACTTACCAGTCCAAGGGTCAACGCGTACACAGAAGATCCATTAGCCAAATTCACATACATCTCAATATTTCCAATAATCGATAGATCAACGCCAGCAGCAAGTGAAGACACTGTTGGGATTTCTGTTGGATAGACTTTGAGCTTCATTGGGCGGTCTGGGTACTTGGTATACAGCTGAAAAAATAAACATTAATCACAGTGTTATTTATTTTTCATTTCATAATCAGGCCATTTTGAGAGTAAGATTTTTTTACGATACCAGTGGAATAAGAAGCTTGAAGGTCTTCGTGTTTAGGGCATAAGAAAAGTTTTTCGGAAGCTAAAATAAAAAGGTAAATTTCTTAGTCATTTTATATTTTATAAATACGACAAAATAAACCAATGAATGGATGGATTGATGCATGCATGAATTGGATACTGATGCATGGATCGATAGATGTATGGATGGATACTGATGCATGGGTCGATAGATGTATGGATTGATAGATGCACCCAGCTGATCTGAGAAACAATGTTAGCCACTCCTAATCGTGATAATTTGCAAAAATTAGGTGTCATTTTTCCTCTTGAAATCACGGATTTCTATGCCTTTGCACAATTAATTAACGTTGCTAAAATACGCAACTAACGGCAGTGACACAATAATTCATGAGTTTTATATTTGTGTTCCAATGGTGAGAATGGTTTTTATTTTTCGCTTATCAATTTTTGTAGGCTTCATGACACTTTCATGACGGTTTTGCATTAAATTCATTTCGGTGTTCAGCTGGATAGATGCATAGATGCATGGATATGTATGGATATTACTTACGTCATCGTTTGTCACAGTCTGGTTCATGAAACCAGCTTGCATATAAACAAAGCTGGCGGAATTGAGTACGTAATCAGTGATCCACGTGTATACCATACTGCTTGACTCAGAGTCTACAGGAAGAGAGACTGGAGTGAAAGGTGCCTCACTCGGATGAGCCACCGATTCAAACTCGCCCTAAAAGAAATTAAGAAATATAATCGATCTTAAATTCAATGCGTCTTTGTTACCATAACGAAAAGCAAACAGAGCGCTCGCGCTTTACACTGTTGTGATGAAAAGGTAAATTATACACCGTGAAAAAGATGAAAAATCGTACTGATTTTTTGGACGCCTTCGTTCGAAACGTCAGTAAGTTTTTTCATCTTTTTCACGGTGTATAATTTAACTTTTCATCATTACTGTTTCATTAGAAACACCGACGCAGCTCACACTAATTTTTAGCTAGTTATATCTTCTCTTTACACTGTTGTTTAGCTCGCTCTGTTTATTTTTCTTTATGGTAACATCTCATTCGTAAATAGGCGTCATTCGTTTTTGCAACCATTCTCTAGTGATGTCTGAATGAGCCAAGAGCTTGGACGAAGGATTTATCTTTGAAAAAATCAATCTGTTCGAAACAAAAAAATGCCACAACCAAAGCTGAGCCTAAGGCAAGAGGCGAATTAATTGTAAAATTTTAATAGTCCCCTTCATAGTTCCCTGCGCCATTTTGAAAGGTAGCCATGCCTTTGCATCGAAGCAAGACAAACGGTGAGCTTGCAATGATAGAGATATATGAATAATTGTCCAATATGTTAACAAAATTCTATCAAGATGGCGCAGGGAACTGTGAAATGGAATATATTGAGAGTTTATTCAAACACACGGAAGTAAAACCATGGAGGATTATAATCATTTTACGCAAAAGCGCGAGTTCTCTACAAACCTTAACAAAGACATCCAGGAAAGAAAACGAGGAGTTTGGTGTCTTGACAAGAGCGTAGTCTATCAAGGAGTACTTGTCAAGCTGTTTCTTAACTAGAAATAAAAAACGAACATTTGTTTGCTTGAGTTTTAATGCGCAAGTTTCATGGCTGGAATAGACCTCTTCAACTTGGGCGTAACGTTGTTTTCTCATTTCAGACCACATGTCATTCTCTTGAGAGTAAAATTCGTTGTTTAAGTCCTATCCATAGTTTTGTGTCTTCTCGTGCACATTCGTTAAACAAAAAGTAATACTCTTGGAAATGAAAAAGGAGGTACTTGTAATATGAATAGCGATAACATGACTGGGAAAACAATTTATCCAAGGTAAAGAGGTCTATCATTTAATTTTACTAGCTTGCCTTTCGCAATATGTTTCGAGTCCAATATATTCTCCTAATAAAGGAGATTTTCAAAATAACGTGATGAGGTCTGTTTTATCAATTAATGACAATATTTAAGCAATCAATTGCTTAATGCTGCTACACTTCCAAAAGTGTTTTGCGCATCACCTAATATAAATCATTTTCCATGCCACATAGCTAGATAACCAAGTGATTTCGGACAGCGCACAATGCATGATTTTCTGACTCAAAAAAAGAATCAATCCCTAACATGACCGCGCGCTTAGAGTCCTGGACAAAACATTGCGGTGAAGGACGCCATTTTGTTTTCAGTTGGATTAGAATATATATTCTTTTGAAATATAGTGCGAAATATTGGTGAAAAGAAGTCATAGCTGCACATTTGTCTAGTCTATAATAATGTTTCAAGTGATGTACAAGAAAAGCTTTTTTAAGTAAGTGTTTATCCGTTTTTCTGTAATTCGTATAGCCAACAAAGTTGACAGTTACAAAGTTTTTTTGTTTCGAACATGATTGAAAACTTGATAATATGCTCAAATTGGTATTTAGTAGTAATGTGTATGTACGTATATTAATATTTGTAATAACAATAAACCTGTTTTTGATTTACAAATGTGTGTATTTACGTGCTATTCTTATATGTGTTATGTACTTGATTATTACCAATCCACACATATCTTGTTTTTTCTCTTCTCGAGGCGTGCAAAGGTCTATTGGGATTGATTCTTTTTCAGAAAACGCGATTAGCAATCTGACTGCCTAATCGATTTCCGCCAGGTCACCTGAAAGTTACCATGTCATGTTAACATGAAAGACTAGCGAAAATATTTTTACCAGGGAATTTAGCCACAGCTTTGGCGCCTTGATCGTTGATAGCTGAAGTTGCAGCTTTGCACAGCTGTAGAGAAAAAAATGATGAAACAGCTAAAAAATAATATATAAGATGTATAACATAAAATAAATTTTATTGTCCTATAAAACTAGAAATGTTTAAAAAAGTATATTAAGCTTTAGCTGTTGTATCACAGCGTGGGACAGTCACGACCGAGCTAGGCTCCAAATTAGGTGAAAGCCCAAACACCTAATTGGAATCTAAGAGTTGATTTTAGAGGGAGGAAAATCGGAGAACCCGGAGAAAACCCTCAAAGCACAGGAGAGAACCAGCAAACAACTCTACTCACGACACCGAGACCGGCAGTACTCGAACCGGGATGCTTTGATAAGAGGCGACGCATTACAGTGCACTCCATCCATAATTTCCTTTCTTGCAAATCTTGGGTAACATTGAAAATAGGCATTTTTAGCCGTGACCTCTTAGGCGCTGAATGGCTAAGAACTTCTTTCCATGTGGGATACATTTAAAAAAATAATCACGACAAATATTTAAATTACACCGGTAATTTGGAGTAAAATTTTAAAAAGAAGTCAAATTATTTTGCTAATTACCTCAGAATTAAGAGAGCTTTTGATAACGCCTTCGATCTTACTTGAAAATAAATTGTACAACCAGCTAAAGCCAAGAACAAAAATACAAACAATTAAAATTCCAGTACTGTTTATTACATTACCTTTGATGCTACAATCGAATAGGACGTTTGTATGATGGTTACGGGAACCATTAATTAGCACCACTATTCTCACGAAGCAATATAAATTTAAATAGAAAAGAAAATTCGCATCCTGTTAGTGGTAGTCAAATGACGCAATCATGCAAACGTGCTATTGGAATTAGAGTCTAGTGAATACGAAGCCGGAAAAAACATGGCAAAAACAGCTTAACTTCACTCACTCTCGACCTCAGGGCTCTGTCATTCTTACTGCGCATGCTCGACAATATGCAAAAGACGCTGGGAAATTTTTCAGCACATTTTTCGTAACCTCGCGCTAGGGTTATATAGAGTCTCTCTCGTTTCGTCGAGCATGCGCAGTTAGTATAACAGGGGTTGTAAGTTGCGTTTACCTTGCTCCACCAGAAAAGTGAATGCTGACGCCTCCAATGCTTGCTGAACAGCCTGCAGCTGCGATGGTCGGGTGTCCGTCAGCCGTGGCTCCTGGATAACACACCAAATAATGAAACTGAGGCACTCTATGAATAAGTATTAAATGACTTGTAAAAGAAATTATGTCTCAAGGAATCGGGGTCCGTTTACGCGAAGCTTAGTATAGATTATCCTAAAGTTGGGGACTTGGCCTTGTTTTCTTTACTGTTACCTCGAGCACACTAAAAAATAACCTTTTATCATCCGCAGAGTAATCTTACTGTCATATAAGTGGGGCTTTATAGATACAAACGTTTGAGGCCACCCAAAGCGAAGCAGCCCTCAAACAATGTTTTACTTATGGGAGCAAGTGATACCATAACCTCCATGTTGGGTGACTCCAAAATAGAATTTGGTCTTGGTTTCTTTTGTAATGTCAACGAATACGGTACCCACTTCTTAGTCCTTTTATTCTCATAGGAATGGATGCACATCGTCTTTATTAGAAGAGAATTAGATAGAAGGTGCTTACCAATCTTAATAGAAACATCAAAAGAAATACCACTCGCTGATAACGTAAAGCTTCCACTGTCACTTATATGAGGCCTGAAATTGAAACAAAGGTTAGCATCATATTGGCTGGCCCCGTTGTCTATCATTACCTTTTTTAACATGGTATAGCGAGGCAGGCTACGGCGAAAGCAAGTTAAAATCTTATTCGTGGACACGAAATCTAGTCCTTATTTCCGGCCATACATTAGAGTCTTCTAAGTCTTACAACTCAGTCGTTAGGTGTGGTTCCGGTACCGTAACAATATCTATTAAATGAGCAAATTAAGTATTGCGGTTTTTTCTTTAACCGAAGAACCATGTTCTTATGGTTTCCATGCATTTAACTTGGACTTTTGCAAAGTTTTTCTTCAAAAACAAGTATACATTTGATTATCTACTACTTGGAGATATTTTCGATTTTCCCCTTTTTACTGTTTTAAGAGATTTTTTAACTCTATCACTCTACCACTCTCTACCACTCTCTACCACTCTCTACCACTCTCTACCACTCCACCACTCCACCACTCCACCACGCTCCACCGCTCCACCGCTCCACCGCTCCACCGCTCTACCGCTCTACCACTGTTCCAGTTTAACACTCTTCCACTTTACCATTTTACCACTCTACCTCTCTATATTCCAGAGAAATAAATAAGGTAAAGGTTTAGGCCGTGCCAGTCAACACGTAATCCAAGTATTCAGAACACGTTTAAAGTTTACCTACCAATGGTCTTCTCGGTAATGCCAGTGTCCACCCATACTCATAGACACGCTTGATACAGACAGCTCGAGTCCAACATTAACCTTGGTCTTGAGAGAGTACGTCGGTATTGAGAGGCTGCTTACTTCAATGCTGAGAAAAGAAAAAATACCATCAAACTACACAAACAACAGTTACTCCCTTAAAAGGACGTCGCCCGCTACCCGACCGACGCTTGTCTTTCGTTTCCCAGTAATATATATAAATCTGTAAATTCACTCTATGGACACCCTGTTAACACGAATACGGACAATTTGACTGCTGTTGATGATGGGCTCCTTATCTGGGAAAATGCTGACTCACAGACCCAGTATGGGAGACAGAACGGCTCCTAGTAATAAGCCCCTGGTCTGGGATTATGATGGCTCACAAACCCAGAATAGGAGATGGTTGCTCCTAGTAATGGGCTCAATATCTGGGAATATGATGGCTCAGAGACCCAGTATGGGAGATGCATGCTCTTAGTAATGGGCTCCTGATCTAATATGATGGCTTACAGACCCAGTATGGGAGATGGATGCTTCTAGTAGATGGACAAGTATGTAGAAATATTCAAACCAACCTTGATAAGGAGTAGCTGATATGTCCCACGGGTGTGTCTTCGTCGCCTGTAACGTCTGGAATCTTAATAGTCTTGAGTTTTTCATTCAAGACCTCCACAGCTATTTTGGCAACTGAAAACATAAAATGTGATACTGATTTACACATTTTGGAGAGCTAAAAACGAGATCCAGGGGTGGTGTAACGGGTAGCGGTAAAGCACCCCCACATCTCACCCCCACATCTCACCTATGCGCCAGTTTGAGTTAGATTCCTGGACTCGGCATCAATAAAATGTTAGGAGAGTTAATATCTAGGGTTGTCCTTACTCCCCTCCCCAACCCCCCTTCCCCTCCCCCCTCTCCACGGAAAGTCCATTTTAATCTTTTGGGATTTGTATATATTTTTTCAATTTTCAAGGTCAAAATTTATAAAAATTAACAAATAGATAACAGTTATTTATGTGTCTGTCCTGTGATGAGGGACGAAATTTATCGTCAATAAGGGACATCAGTACCTTAATAAGTACTCGATTAAGTAAGTTAATCTATGATTGTTTTTTCGTTAAAGATTTATTTCAACGTGTCATGGCAAATACAAAGCCTTTTAATCATTTGATTTCTAGATTCGAAAAATCTGCACAAACCTGACCCGGTAATCCGATCCATCTTTTATCGAAATCTAAGGCAATGAGCAGAATACTTATAATGTCCAAACGCTAAAACCCTTGCAATGAAACTGCAGTCCCCGTTGTCCCCTAATTACTAATTGTTATCTATAGTTTATTGTTGCGTAGCTAGCCTTGTATTGTTTGAACCGCATGTTGTGTGAAGTGATTTGGAACGCTTTCAGGCAAATGAGCAAAATCATGACAAACAGATTTCGCTTTCATAAATACGTTATTTTTGACTATAAGCCCTGTCAAATTCTAGAAATATGAGAAATGATTGGATTCATGAACCATTGAAATTAAAAATTCCTATATTTTTACCCTTATTTAACTTTTAAAATGAAGCCGTGCTTAATCGCCTTACATACCATAAGAAAGCCCTTTATCTGTCAAGCGAAGACGAATCCCAGGATTCGTAGTCAAACTACATACGGCTGAAGTCACAAACACAAGGAGAGTCAATAAATTCTTCATACTGCTTTCTAGCCGTCGACGTTACGTCAGTATAAGCAATATAACACAGAAGTTAAATCAGTCTGTATCAGAACGATAGAGCATCATTTGAAAACCGGATGTGACATAATAGGGGTCAGATGATATTGGTGTGTGACTTTAAGGAGGGTGGGGAGGGTTAGAAAATAAATATTACTCGAGCCTTTTCCTTTCTTTCGACGATTTCTAAACAAATTCCAATCAAGTCATAGTGATCTATATCCGCAGTTCGTAGAGAAACTTCAAGTGGAGCTCCTCAGCTTATATACGGATTACACCTATTTCAAAAAACGTTGTCGGTTGGAGAACTGAAATAATCGATCTGTGAACATACGGAAACTTTGTACTTTTAAAAAAAAAAATTTCTGGGAAAAATACGAAAAATCACATTTTTAACTCAAAGGTCATGCTTTTTGTTCCAATCTAAAAGGAAACTACGTTGTTCGACTGTCAATATATTACTTTTGTCATAGAGTTTACTGCGGTCCCAGATTTGAAATTTCAGATCTCCCACTGATATAACATTTTTTAAATAGGTGTAAACGGTTAATATATAATTCCAGATAAAATGATTATTTGGGTGAAATGTGATCGTCCTGGTGAGTGTAGTCTTGAGAAAGACTGTTGTTGGTGGAAACTGACGTTTCAGCAATCTGAGCGGAAGTCGTCTTCAGAGTCCCGTGAGAAAATGAGACACGGTCGATGGCATTTATACCTCTGGTTTGGTCGTAATGTGAACGGTAATAAGTCGGTATTGTTATGTAAAGACTCGTTGGTGTTACCCCAAGCCAAAAAGTCAAAAATGATTACTATAAGACATATGTATATCAAGGTTTGGATCGTTTCACGCGCAGAAATTCATTGTTTCTTTCATTCATTCATTCATTCATTCGTTCGTTCGTTCGTTCGTTCGTTCGTTCGTTCGTTCGTTCGTTCGTTCGTTCGTTCGTTCGTTCGTTCGTTCGTTCGTTCGTTCGTTCGTTCGTTCGTTCGTTCGTTCGTTCGTTCGTTCGTTCTCTCTCTCTCTTTCTTTATCTCTTTCTTCCTTTTTCTCTTTCTTTCTTTCTTCGTTTGTACGTTCGTACGTTCGTTCGTTTGTTCGTTCGTTCTCTCTCTCTTTCTTTCTCTCTTTCTTCCTTTCTCTTTTTCTTTCTTTCTTTCTTTCTTCGTTCATTTAATTTCTCTCTCTTTCGTTTGCTTCTTTCGTTTTACATTGTCTTACGACCCTGATGAAACTATTGCAAACTTTATGAACTTAGGTCACGTCCACACTATGCCGGATAAATTTGAATCCGCAACTTTCACACCGAAACCGAAAAAAAAGTTTTCCGTCCACACATGAAAACGGATTAAATATTTTGCGTCCACACTAGTCCGATCAGAGCCGGCAAAAACGCTTCATTACACATCTGAGCATGTGCATCGTAGCTGAAATTGAGCCTGCGGTGACATTTTAGCCTTCCCGCCATGTTCCCATGACAATCATGATGTATTCGAAACATTTTGGATACAAAATGTTCTCCGACCATACTAATATGGTTAGCCGGAGTTTTCAAATTGTTCCACTCTGGCCGGACCGTATTCGAAAAAAATTGTTTTCGTTGAAGAATTGATCCGGATTCGCCCGGACTAGTGTGGACGGTAGGCCTAACCGAAAAAATAAAATTCGGATTCAAATTTATCCGGCATAGTGTGGACGGGGCCTTAGTCGAATCCCTCTTAGCGAATCATATGGTCAGTTGCCGACACTAACACAGTGTTGTCACTTCCGGGACGAGACTGTTTATAACTGGCACTTTAGATACATAAATAATATTCAAGCCAAGCTCAGTTGAAAGCAGTCTTTCACTTCGTCAGACTGAGAAAGCACTTCGTCGAAGCCAAGGGAATGTACTAGCTTGACAAGATGAAAACTTTTATTTTTTTGGTGCTGATGTTGGTCATTGGAATCAGCTTGGCTAAAAATCCAGGGATTCGTATTCGCTTGACAGACAACGGCCTTGCTTATGGTAAGAAAGATGAAACACTACACTCACATAGTTCGAATCTGTCTTTGGAGTTAATTATTATAAATAATTTATAATTAATAAATGTCTGTTTTTATTCTTGGCTGAACGTCTTTGAAATTTTAGTCTATAAAAAAGAAAGAAGAATGAGAATCAAATAATAATATTTGATGCGGAAATAACGAATCACTATACGAAATTCAAAGTAAAATTTACTTTTCATCATCAGGCGAGTTGTTTACAATGCTTTCTAGTACAAATCCTTTCGCTTTAAATCAATCGGTAAATATGATGAGTGGTTCGAAAGTAGATTATAGACTGTCAGTCAATGAGAAGAAGTAGATTTTCTCTAATAACATGATTGTTATGAAGCGCCAAGCGTTGTTATCGCACGAACGAGTAGGAAAATTATTCAAAAATCATTTTGAAGTCTTCCGGATCGCACTGTACAAAATATTGCTTGTACTTTTAACCTTCGTTTTGCTAATTGAAGAGGGTTGGATGCATTTTCACCTAGTTTTACCACACTTTTTCCGGTATAAACGTTTCCAAAGGGAAGTAAAGAAAAGAAGATGATCGTTGAAAAGAGAAATCATATTTGAAAACAAATATAAACAAAATAAAATCTAATTTACAAACCATAATGATATCACAATGTTTCAATACGCAGAAGAATTCATAGAAAATGGAAGTAGTATCTCCCAGGCCTAAAAACAAAGGGATCTCCCAGGCCTAAAATTAATTTATGGTGATTCAGAGAATTTCATTTTAAAGTCGCAGCAAATTTCTAAAAATTGATTAAACAAAATCAATTACTGATTTCTTTATTCACTGACTCGATAAGGAAATGAGGGTTTCGTAAGGTCAATAATCAGTTTTGAATGTTTCATTTTCTTGTTTGTTTCTGTTTTGTTTTTTGTTTTGACCTAAAACAGTTTGATGCTGATTCAGAAAAAAATCTTTTTAAAGTCGTAGCAAATTTCTAAAAATTGATTAATTAATAATAATTACTGACTTCTGCTTCCTCTGAATCGATAAGGAAAGTAAGGATTTCGTAACATCAACAATTTTGAATATTTCTCATTTTGCTTCATGTTTGCTCGTTTGTTTTTGTTTGTTGTTGTTGTCTTTTTGTTTTTTATTTTTATTTTATTTTTTGTCTTGTTTTTTTCGTTACTCCAGAAGACGTATATTGTAATGAGATCAAGCTATGGATATATGGGTATTCCATAAATCCGGTGCCATGTGACAAGTGTATGGCACGATAAAAGACGGAGTTACGCTTCTATTTGCAAAAACACGACGTTCGGTTGTCATATACAAATAATAAATAACGAATAGAAATTAATAACCTTTTTTTGTTATTATTATCTAAAGCCTCCTAGATTTATGAAAACTACTGAAGCCGATAGGGGTCACGAGTCGTCAGGGACGGTTTGTCGGTAACAAGGTCTCGACAAACTGTCCGCGATAACTCGTAACCCCCATCGATTTCGGCAGCGAAAACACCCGTTTTAGTATACACTAATGTAATATCAAAGTTTCAATATGTATTCAAAACAGCGGAAAAAATGCATTCGTTTTTCTCAAAAAATAACAAATTTCTATTTGTAATACAACATTCCTACAATAAGGCGTAAATTACAATTAGAAGATATACGTGACACCATTGCGTGACAAGCATGGTTTATAGAGGATATTACATGGGCGCGCGGAGATACGAATTTTATCTTCGAGTCTTCAATTGATATCTCACAAGTGAGCGTAGCGAATGAGCGAGATATCTAAATTGGACACGAGAAGATAAAATTCGTATCTCCAAGCGGCCCGATGTAATGTTCTGTTTATTATATAGATATCGATGAAACGTAAAACAAAAGCTCAAAAATTCTTTATTAAAAACAGTAAGCCGATTCAACAGCGATATCTTCTCGTGTGAAAGATATGGTATCTTCCAATGGTGAAAATATCAAGTTTTTGACACTAGAGAAAACCTGGCATTTCATCGATATCTATATAACAAACTATTTTAAGACTTCTGAGAAGTCGAGTGACTCCAAACAAGACTTCACGTTCTTGAAACGTCTTTTTCTTGACAGCGGCTAAAATAACGAAAGATATACTCCATGACAAGATAAAGAAACTTCACATTAACGACATCAATGGCAGAGCCGATACACCGATTGGACATATCAGTTACTCACTTTCAAGGTTTGAAACCAGTGGTATTTAGTATAAGTTTATAAGGGCACCTATCCCACGTTAGCAAAGTTCTAACAAGAGTCTCTTCCTAATCCCGTACAGTACAATTTAAAGTAAAAAAGAAAAAGAAAATTACAAATGTTCGATTCCTAGTTAAGCTAACTATTTGTTTTACATATCCTCTGTGAGGCCAATTCCAGATAAACAGTTTTTTTATCCATATATTTGGAAAGTTATTAATTAATTCATATCCGCGCAAACACGACCCTGATAAGAATTCTATCATAATCGGTACAATTAATTCTGTAATTAATCTGGGTAAAAAGCAAAAATCCTTTGGAAAACAACAAATCCTAAATCTTCTTAAATGAATCTGCCCAGTTCCATATATTCTTCCTTCTTCTTCAGTTTTCCTTCTGCTACTGCTACTGCTACTGCTACTGCTGCTGCTACTGCTGCTGCTCTTGCTGCTGCTGCTGCTACTGCTGCTGCTGCTGCTGCTGCTGCTGCTACTGCTACTATCCTCGTCTTCACAAAATCATGGTTTTCTTGTTCTTGTTCTTGTTATTATTGTTGTCCTTTATCTTCTTTTTATTCCTTCTCCTTCTCTTCCTTTTACCTTTTTCAGAGTCAATAATTGAATGACACAGATGACTAAGATGATAATACATACAATGAATCTTATTTTTCCTTTCTCAATAGTATGACGGTGAACAGCTTCTCCATTCCAACACTGACGCTGAAGACCAAACCTTCAGTTGGCCTTGAACTGTCTGTAGCAGGCGTGTATATGGACATGAGTGGACATTGGCATTATCGCAAAGACCACTGGTAGGCCGTTATGAAACCTAGAATTATTCGGGCTTTATGTGGATGCCGGCACTGATTGCTTTTACATCTTTTTGCCTTTAGCGTAATGTTTTCCGATAAAGTGTCATTTCGTTGACCCATATTAATTATTCGTCTTCTTATGCGCAAAGCAATGATACTCTAGAGCAATGGTAAAACATTACGCACAAGCTAAAAGGTTTTATTGAGGCCAATCGAGTCAACCAGGGAGTCTTGTTAATATCCAGATAAAAATCAAAATGACAAGTTTCTTATCATTTTAATATGATAGGCCTCACATCAAGGACAGCGGAAGCTTTAGCTTGAAAGCCAATGGTATTTCTTTTGATGCGTTAGTCAAGATCGGTAAGTTGAACATTATTGATGTAGAGTTTAGTTTGTCGTTCAGTTTCTTTAATACTCCACCTTCGAATTCGCTGTTGCCGAGGGATGGTATCGGCGTTTTTAGAATACTCATGTGCTCTAGTGAAGTTCCTTAGAATTCTTAAGTATTCCACGTTGCATATATAACCCTAGCCGTAATGACCACAATCCTTTTCAAAATTTAAAAAATTTGAAGAAGGTATATTTCTTACCAGACAATACTCGAGGTCTTAAAATGGCTTTTGTGCCAACATTTAGATTTTCAAATCTCCTTGAATTAGTTTGTTTTAAAACTCTTTTCACTGCTACGCGGTGATAAAATGCATACACCTATTTCAAAAAGCGTTGTCGGTCGGAGATCTGAAATCTAAAATCCGTTTGAGACCTAGCCTGCAGAGCAGGCGTTCTTTTGATGGATTTGAGAGGAAGAATCGGGGTTTTGGGGTAGGCTATTTGAGACCAAGTAACATGCTGTAAAAATGTAGTTTATTCATCACAGCCGAACAACCGTAGTTTCATTTTAGATTTGGAATATGAAGCATGCATGATCTTTGAGTAAAAATGTGATTTTTCGCTTTTTTGTCAGAAAACGTAAAAGCACAAAATAGCCTCAGATTGCCAATTTCGGGTCTCCTACCTACATCGTACACCAAAAAACTGTGAGGGAAAAGCTTTTCTTTCAAGAGTAAGGGATTGACCATCACAGAATTGCCAACCAAGTGTCTTTCCCTAGAATGTTACGACACATGAATGTGGGTGCAACTTTAAAAGACTTTATTCTCTAGAAAACATAAAGGTCTAAAGAAAGGTTTCTTCTCATCGTTGTGATCTAGGCGGCAGCTTTTCTTAAGGTATCTTTATGTTTATAAAGCGCTTTAAAGCATGAAAATTATTCTTTTGATAGGAGCCAACTCTGAAGGACACCCAACTATAGCACCAGCAGGATGCTCTTCAAGCGTTGGAGGAGTTGATGTTCATTTTTCTGGTGGTGCAAGGTAAGTTACACTTTTGTTGGTTTCGGTGAGCACAATATTTTTGTTAAATTTCCCAAAGTTCTGTCGTCAATTTTGTTATATCAACCAACATGGTATGGCCGCCATGTCCTCTGATGTTTCGTTGTTTCAAAATCATTACAAACTAGCGCAATGTACAGCAGATAACTGCAATTTAAATGCGTAATAGATTGAAAAAACGAGAACATGGCATTTCATTCCTTATAGTTCCTTTGCATGGTAACTTATAAGTCGTCATCACGATACAGAGTTGATGACGCCCCATAACCAATCACTGCTATTCAAATCAATTTTTGTCCAATAAGCTTTGCAAGCCAGTATTCCAATCTGTTAAAATTATACTTAGGATTTATTTGGTAGTCATTACCAAAAACAACAGCACTTACCTAAAGCTTTTTTCTTTATATAGCTGGCTGTACAATTTGTTTTCTGGACAGATTGAACATTCCATCAAAGGTTCACTCCAATCAGAGGTATGAATACTCCAGTATGGTATCAATAGGCTTGGCCTCCATTTTATGTGGGCATATTTTATGTGTTCCAGTAAATGTCCGTGGAATTTCAAAGTGTTGCAAATGTAAATATCGCGCATTCTTTAGTTTATCTTATGTTTTTGTGGAACTTTTGACTATAAAATAAGGCAAATCAAAGGTAAATAATAAGTCTGCAATCAAGTAAGTAAGGGTCTCTAGCATTTATTGAAAAAAGGTGTATCGTTTTGCTCAATCACCTGCATTATCTGTTTTTCTTATTTCTCTAAAGATGTGCAAGGCCGCAAATTCTGCTATCACAGACCAAGGAGCGAAGTCGTTTGCAAGATTTCCGGGTCAGTAATAAGAATATCTATTATAGCCGAAGAAGTTCATCCTCGGTGCTGGGTCAAACAGTGATACTGTATTTATTAATACCATGAATAATCACAATCATTCCCATGTAAACGAATACTTAAATAGTGGATCTTAAAATATAAACAAAATAATTAATACAAGCTTTGGTTAGCTCAAAAAAAGGGGTTGCAATCGTTTTTTAAGGCCAGGCTTAATTTCAATCCAACCTCTGGGACAACTGGCCTTGACTTTAATCAGCCCAGAGGTTGTTTCATATATGTAGGATTTGATCTATTAGTTAGCTGTGGCCGGACTTAGATCAGCTCAAAAGTTGTTTCAGGGTTTGATATGTGAGCTAATCGTGCCCTGACTTTCATCAGCCCAGATATTATTTCGGGTTTCGATCTGTGAGTTTGCTTTACCCTTACTTTGAACAGAGACCCCAACGTGAAGTAAAACCCACAGTAGGTCTCTCCTAGATTTATAAATATTCTTTTTCGTTTTAGTTAAGAAAAAACTGGACAAGTTCACCTATATTGACTACTCTCTCATAAGCAGTCCAAACACGACTGCCTCTTTCGTCGATGTTTTACTCAAGGTATTTAAATTTAGTAAACGAAGAGTTAAGCTGTCCTTGAGTCCTCGTCCTCTTCCTACTCTCCCTCCCCACCCCCTCCCCCTCCCTCCCCCCCCCCCTTTCTTATTCTTCTCCTTGCCTTTTTTAATGTCAAATATCTTTCTAGGGCGAATTTGAATCTGTGGCCCATCCAAGTGAAGCACCCTTCTCACCAGAACCCCTTCCAATAGACTCTGAATCAAGTAGCATGGTGTATGGATGGATCACTGACTACATGTTTAACACAGCCGGCTTTGCTTACATGAGGGCTGGGTTTTTGAACCACACATTTACTCCTGATGACGTATGTTCACTGTAATTGATGTCGTATAGATTGGTTTGTTTGTTGTTTCATATGCTTCAGGGCTGTTTATGCCTCTATTTAATTATGGAAAAATCATTTAAGTTAAACAAGGGGGTTTATCAGTTTATCGATTGTAAGGATCAGTGATTGGTAAATACATTTGGTCAAAATCTTATTTATAAATTCACACGACTAGAGAGTAAAACATCTGGTCTATGCTTCTGGTCTATATGAAATATACTCAACTAGTCTTCGTGGTATCAGGTCACTTAAAACTAAAGGCCAAAAGTATATTGGTTTCAGAAAAGTGTGGTTGAAAACTATGAGGATTCATCTTCATTTATTCTCAAAAAGTAATAAGAAACACATGCGGAAACGTTTTCTTCTAGTTTCTAGTCAAATTAGTTTTTTCCCACTGCGCATGCACGTGATCGAATCGGAATAACTGATCGAATTCAACACAGAAACGTATCATACAGCCAATATTATGATATGTATATTTATATTATATCTTTTGGAATATTGTGTCTTCAGTTTCCAAAGAATTTTACATATACCCTCTACAACAAAACACGATTGTCATTATCACTTTTCTTCCCATTCAGTTTCCAAAGAATTCTACCTATACCCTCAGCACCAAGACATTCAAGAAACTAATCCCACCGGTATCTATAAACTACTTGTTTTAACTCTCTATCTGAATGGTTTGGGGCGCGTGCTTAATGACAGCACTGACCATGTGCACGCTGCCAAGTTCACCATTTTTGTCCAAAAGTGGATTGAAGACTTTGGGGACTTTCCCGAGAAGGCATCCCATTTATATTTGAAGACCTATGTCATTCCTGCGTTTGTGTTTATTTTGTAAGATCAAATCAAAACGAAGTAAACATCAAACAAAAACCCGTTTTGTTATCTTATACCATCATTATCTTTACTTCCTATTCGAGCACAACTGGCCTCGTATTTACATTGCCAGTTCCCGCGCTGTCTCGATATAAATAAAATGCATTCACTTACAAACTATTATTCAAAAATGTATCATTTTTCGTTAGCTGTATGAAAAATACCCTAACCGACCGATGAAACTCAAAGTCTATGCCACAACGATCCCCAACGTCACTTCGGAAACGTCTGGAATCAGTTTGTTGAGTGAGTGTAATATAGAGATGTACGTTGACTTGGCCAATGGTTCTTCTGCTTATACACTTACCCTTGGTCTGGTAGGTAAACCATTAAGCCTGTCTTTATTACAGTTGAATTGTGTTGATACGAGTACTCCAGCGACACGGACAAAGGACATGCCTTAGAGATATGCCTTATTAATGTATGTGAACTGCTGATAGGACTTAAAGTTATAGATAATCTATCGGAAAGAAATGACTTACCACATCTAAAATAGAAATATTGATAATTGTTTTTGTTAGACAATACAAGTTACATTAAAGCTCAACTTTAAACAGACGAACCTTACAGTACATTCAACATTTTTGAGGTAAGTTTGGTTCCGTTTGGAGGTTCGATATGAACAAAGACCTAACCGATTCTCATGCGATAAATCTGACTGCTTAGTGCCTTGATGTACTGATTTGGTGATTAATGGCATGCCGTGATTAGAATGGTTCAAAGGCCACAGGATCTATCTTCTGCCACGGCTTGCTTTCGTTTACCATACTGGAACAAATCATTTAAAAGCAGCAGCAATAAAAACAAAAACAGTGAGAACAACAGCAGCAACAACTGAACAGCAGTATCAGTATCAGCAGCAATAGCTGAACAGCAACAAAAAAGCCGCATAGCAGCAGCAACAAAAGGAGCAACGCAGCAACAATAACAGCAGAAGCAACAACAGCAGCAGTAACAACTAAAATGCCACAGCAACAGCAACAACACCAACACCAACACCAATACAAACTATTTTTTTTCCTAAACACTAACAAAATTTGACTTCGAATTTGCTATCTTGATTTCCTTTCAGACTGAAGGCAATTCTCGTTCGTTCTGCGATTGGTGACATCGAGGTAAGAGAAGAGTTGTTTTTGAAGCAAAGTACAAAGCAATCCGATTCGAGGACCCGTAAAAAAGAAAGCAATAACTGCGATGGTATAATCGTTTCCCGGAGCCTCGATTCGAAATGTTTTGTGCTTGACCACTGAACCATTCCCAGCAGGCATAAGACACGAAATAGACTGTCCTAAGAATAATTAGATACGGCTTAAAAGCATCTTGATGCTTTTCGTCAAATATTTTTACATTAAAAATCGCTTTACTTCCACTCTAGAGATACGTCGAAGGGCTTCAGTTTTTCCTTGACTTCATCGTGAATGGCAAGATCATGCAGAAAGTCAACGGTAAGAATAAATAAGAAGGACGAAGGAGTGTAATTGTTAGTTAATAGGCCCCTTGCAGGGATATTTCTCAATAAACGACTTGCACTAAGAGGTCACGTGATCAAATCGGCCATTGTGGCTGGCATTCTACAGTATTTTTGCTATGCGAGAATGTAAAAAAAGATGGCGGATTCGGTTATTTTTTTGTGTGATAAAAGGTAAGTTAGCGCACTAAATAACTATAAAAATCCCCTTTTCTTGCAAGAAATTGGTATTTTTTGCGCTACAATGTGAAGACCTACGAAGTGTTTAGTCTTGTTTTGCCGGCTCAATGACCTGAAAACAACGACTTCTTGTCGAAACTTTTCAATTATATTTAAACTTCATTCTTGAAAACTGCATTTTTCATGCAAGAAATATACTTGTAATAGATATTTTTAAAGTAGAATTTGGCTATTCATTGGCCAGGAAGAGGGAAAATATTGTATGTTTTGAGGCCCTGCCTCCCTTCCTCCCTCCCTCCGCACCCTACCTCGAATTCGATATTTAGGCTTTCACCTAGTTTGGAGCCTATCTCTGTTGTGATCGCCCCACGCTGTGTCGAGAAGCACTCCGCTCAGTGTCGTGCCTCTCCTAGCACTTCTCTCGTGCTCTGCCGACTGCCCCGTGGCTTTAGAACTACACTCAGCACGAGCGCGCGTTTTCTGTCTTCAACAGTTAGTTGGTGGGTTCTTATTTCTATAATTTTCAAGACGCCAGCAATTTGAAATACATAATACTGAAAGCCTTTTTTCATCTACTGCTTTCAGAGCGCGGAGCAAAAGGGTTTCCTTTGCCCCTTAATGATGGAATGAAGCTGGTTAACCCTCGTATTCGTAGTGGAAAGGTATGCTACTTCAAATTATTTTTGTTGTTGCGTAATTTACTTTCATACTTTATTACTTTTGAGTCACTATAAATTCAAGTTTTTAAAAGTTTACAAATTCAACAATTTACGTAGAGAGAAACATGTAGCCAATCAGGACAAAGCATCATTCCCACGAGATAAATTTCTGATTGGCTCAAGTCGACATGCGTTGTTTTCAAACTATTTCTTGAATATTATAGGAGTCAAAAAATCATGAAAATTTTTATCTTAGTTAAAATCACTCTTAGTAATATTTTAATCCCTATCTTTCAGTCTTTCATATTGGTGTCAAGTGACGTGAGTTACACACCGAGCGAGGACTCACTTGAAGACGAGGAAAAGATAAACTACTATGGAAGCCGAAAAATTCCTATTGTATAAACTAACTAAAAAGTAACACCTTTTGTTGCAGATGCATGCTTTTTAAAACTTTTCCTTTAACAAAAAATGCAACAAAGTTCGCAAAAAATTTTTTTTAAATATTAACACTGTCGAGTCAAGCTTCTTGTACTAAGTGCTTTATACGAATATAACGTTTTGCCTGGTTTTATGCATTTATTCTAAAACAACTCTCTCAATAGTGACACTTCCCACCATAAACACATCGTTTCTGTTTTTAACCTGTGATATGCATTTTCTCTAAAATAAAATAACGAGCAATGTTTTAATAAGGTTATATAAGAATGCATCTGTGGTTCCCTAGTTGCGAGTATTTGCGAGATTGACTGTAAAGCCTGGATTTCACTAGCGACGGAAGCAGAAGCGGAAGCCGAAGCAGAAGCGTAAAACGTCTTATGTTCCTGTGAAAATCAAGAAACGGAGACGTAAGCATAAGCAGAAGGAACGGAAGGTTTCCTTTTTCTTATGCTTCTGCTTCTGCTTACGTCGCTAGTGAAAACCAGATTCTTATGCTTCCGTCGCTAACATACAGAAGCACAAGGTGGTAAGCCAATCAAATTCTCGTACTCAGTCCCCTGCACGGGAAACTTCCTATTGTTTCTCTTATGCTTCTGCCTCCGTCGCTTATGTCGCTAGTGAAAACCAGCCTTAAACGGTTTTTTTTATTATTTTTTTCCAATTCATTCTCCTACTGCCAATTTTCAGTGTTACACAAGAACTAATTATATGTAGACACTGTTGCTGTTAGAGTGCTTTAATTACTCACTCGAATTCTACAGAATAACGTCTTTCCGTTCTTTTTCTTTCTTCTTTTCTCTGTTGCTGTTTTTTTCTGTTTTTTTTTTAAATCATTATCTTTCCTTTCTTTTTCTGTGTTTTTGATACATGTTTGCTTTTCGTATCGTATATCTTATCCTTTTCAAGAATGAATTTTTTTCTTTAAAAATTTCTTTGTTTCGTTATTTTTTTCGCTTGCTCTTTTTTATTTCTCCTCCCTTTTTTCTTTCTATCTTTTCTTCTTTTTCCTTCTCTTTTTTACTCTCTTTATTTACTCTTTTCGTATTTATATTTTTCCAAATTGCATTATAAGAGATAAAATAATATACTAAAACAGGGTTTCTATCTGAAGTTTCTTTATCTTTCCTCGACCTCTTTCATTATTCAGAACCATAAAATGTATAATTGAGATGCACAGCTGTTGAATTCTTCAGAAATCTGAATTTACTTACCAGCAGCTATTTTTTTAATAAGACTATTGAACAATTAAAAGGTGTCGATTTTTTCAGACAGGCAAGGCTATTGCATAATCGAGTAATCCTACGTTGTTTCATTGTCAATTCGTCCAATAAAATAAACGTAAGATAACCAAGATACTCAATACATGATACTGCCTATTTAAACCGAGGCTTTCGACTGCATCTTGATTCAAAATGAATCAATACCCAGAAATCCCAAATCTTAAATCAAAATTCATTGACAAATAAGTTAGCTGAGCATAAAAAGTGAGTTTGCAAATAAAGTTTTCATTGCACTTTATTACTCATAAAACAACTCACAGTTCTAAGCGTTCTGTAGAATTCCTAATTGAATGCTCTAAAACGTGCAGTGGAAAACGTTTCTACTTTTCTTCCTACGAATTTGGTCACAGCTTCTACCTGTTATTTTTCCACCTGTTTATTGAAGAAAAGAAAATCTCATTTTGGACTCAGTATTCAAGTTCATTCCAATACAACACCATACAAAATTACAGGTCCACATAACCAGCCTCGGTTGTATGCTTCGGGTAAGAAAAATCTTTGAAAGTGGCTTTCAAATCGTGACCGATTCTCGACGCTTAGGATGAGAGCCTTGTGGTTTTTAGGATTTTTCTGTTTTATCTTCGTATGTGATGTTTCATCTGACAGTGCTGAATCTCTAGAAAAAGGTAAATTGAATGAATGTAGCTCTATGAATTTTCAAATTTTTATCAATACCCTGAAACGATTTTTGGGCTGATCGAAGTCAGACTGACACCGTTAACTCACGGATTGAATTTGAGTTTGGCGTGTTAAGCTTTTCGGGGAGAAAAACTAGAGAACCCTTATAAAGCCCTTCGAATCATGGGACAGAACAAGGATATTCTACTAATATATGATACGAAAGATCAATTGAATTATTAGATTTGACAAAGCTGTTTAAACTACAAATTATGAATGACTTGTATAGGATGGGGAACGGATGTAAAATGGGTTAAGCTTGAAAAAGCAAGGAAGACAGCAATAAAAAGGTAAGAAATGATTTGATTTCGAAAAAGAAATAACTCAGTATATAGGGTTATAAATCAAAGCTCTCCAAGCAATACATTCATAAAAACGTATTTTATACCTTAAGATGTAGATTTATATATAATATACTTAAATTCCATCATTGACTCGCTTGGAGCTTTTCGATAAATGAAATATTTGCATAGATTTACACTAGACTAAGTTTCAAATAAGCGCTAAATTGTTATTAAATGAAAACTAAATCTTTCAAGATGATAGTAAAAAGATTACACATTTAATTTGTTGTGTTTATTTTGGAAATGATTTTTTAAGAAGACATAATTAAGATAAATGTCGAAAAAATGGATTATATCTCAATCATATTTAATCATGAAAGAAATTTGTACTAATCGTTTGGAACAGAATTGATCTTCTTAGATTTGTTTTGCAATTGTAAAATACAGTCGATAAAATATTTTTTATTGTTTCCATAACCTCCATGCATTTCAGGATAAAAATGAAGTAGTTGAAAACAGTACAAAGTAGCTTGTTCGCTCTCATTGCCTTGCCAGGCTTTTGCTCCTGGTTCTCCAGTTTTTTCTCATTACGCAAAAATGATTCGAAACGCTTAATTAATTTAGCGTAAGCAATCAGTCAATTGAGCAATTACTGATGGGCTATCGACGTGAAATAGATTATTTTTTCAGTCATTCTTAACTCGTGGATATGTGAAGCCATAGAAACGAGATATTGTTCTTTCCACCTTACAATAAATACCTAGATTTATTTTTGTTACTATTAGGTTTAATTAGAAATATATTCAAGAGAAGAAAAGTCGTATAAATATAGCTATATGTAGTAAAAGTTCATTTAAATCTAGTGTATCACATGTTGTTAATATCTAATGAGCAGTTAATAAAGAAGCGAGCATTAAGTCTTTGACGTCTTTGAATAGCAACAATACTGACACCATGATCATATGTTGGACTATATCAAGAACAGTTCACCTGCTGTTAAAATCACACAGGTAACCCACTCCATATCCGGGCGTTCTTATCCCGCGAGGAAATTCAGTTCCAAAACCCTTCAAATTTCCTGATCAAAGTCAGGGCACAGCTTACTCACATATGGAATTAGAATTTATGGTGTTAGGTTTTGGAGGGAGGAAAAATTAAACCAGGAACTGATACAGATAAAAAAATTCCTCGCCTCAAAGAATAAAAATAGACCTTATTAATAAACTTTATTCATTGTAAAGCCGAGCTAGGTTTTGGCAGTTTCCTTTTCGCAGCTTTTTCAATTGAAGAGCTAAAACATTCCACCAAATGACAACAAACCAAAGGACAAAAACTGAGCTAGAATTGGATAAGTTTCCCAGGTGATTCGAGACGCGGCACATTTTCTGGTGTTTTTTAATAGTCTTAGTTAATAAATAATTGATTGACAAAAGCAAAAACTTAGATGTCTGGAAGTTGTAAATGAGACAGTTCTAAAAACAACTTTGTTTGAAAACTACAAAAATGCCGATGGCCATCATCTATAGGTAGCTATCAATAGACGTCACTTCCGGTAATAGCTGCGTTTTTAATGGCTTGTAGAATATTGGACGTTGTTTTGTTCTCTTGTTGTTTGTTTCATGTCATAGCAATATAATCAAATACAATAGTTTGAAAACGTATTTTGACATGTTTTGACTTAACATCCACTAGTTGCCCCTCAGACAATCGCTTATTTGCTCCCCAGTCAACTCCAGAAAGTCATGTGATTGATAATAAGCAATAGGCCGGTGCTAAAAGGGAGGAACTAAATCCCATTAATGATTTTCATAGACTCGTAAAATAAATGTTAGCGTAATAATCATTAATACAAACTAGTACGAGTTATTACCCATTAGACTTTTAAAAACGAAGTAATAAAATGCAGTCAATAAACTTTCACCGCAATAATTAATTGCCTCACTAATAACCGTTACTACATATTAATATGCGTCAATAGAAGTTAATAGCTTAATCTTGTTTCACGGGTTTATGAAAATCACTCTATAAGACACTTCTGTAAGATTAATTAAACTGAAATAACAACGAAAAACAATGAAAATCACTCTATAAGACATTTCTGTAAGATTAATTAAACTGAAATAACAACGAAAAACAATGAAAATCACTCTATAAGACACTTCTGTAAGATTAATTAAACTGAAATAACAACAACAACGATTTTTAAAAAATCCTTTTTGTTTTACGACGGACCAAAGAAGGTTCATGATTTCAGAGTCTAGTAGTTATAATATTTCTGAATAAGCTATCGGATGAAGCAAGAACATATTCTCTATCGATTCATAATTTTTAATTTCTTACTTCTTCAGCGGCAAACCTGTTTTCGTAATGATAACAAAAAGTTGGTGTGGAGCTTGTAAAGGTAAAAATGAAGACCTAACCGTTAAGCCAATCACAGCACGCCTTATATATTAGCTATGTCAGCAATACCTTCAATATATAAAGCACTTCCTATATTTTGACGATTTCTCTAGCCCTGAGACCCAAATTCGTTGAATCCAAGAGCATTACTCAGCTTAGCAAGAAGTTTTTGATGGTTCATTTGGAGGTAAGTTGATTAAAAATTAATTAACAATAATTAATCGACCTATCAATAGCGATTGAGTGGTTTGTGCACTAAAGCAGAAACCTGGGGGGGGGGGGGGGGGGGGGGGGAAGATGGCATATGCATTTCTTAGAAAAAATAAATAATGATGACCAGTGTTGGTGAGAATAGATAAAATTAACTGAGTAGATATTTTGAATTAAAGGGATAGATTTATAGTAATTTTTGTTTGTTTCTTTGGTGTTGATGTTGTTTTTCTCTTTTTTTCTTTCCTTTTTCTTTTTTTCTTTTTCCTTTTTTTTTTTTTCTTTTTCTTTTTTTCCGGTTTTTTTTTTTTTTTTTTTTTTGCTGTTGTTGTTGTTTTTTGAGTTTTTTTGCGTTATTTGAACTCAATGTTTCATCTTAGAGGGTTGGGAAGAATATATAAAGTGTAGAGAATAAATAACCTAAAGAAAATTGAAGTTTTCACGGTTCGAGTGTATCTTTCTAATTCTCTCAGTCTTTCTCTTCCTCTCCTTTCTCATTCTTTATTGCATTCTTTACCTTTTTTTACTCACTCCCAAAAATCCACGTATTTTTTTACTCAAATTTCTAACAATTTTTTTTCAATTGCCTTGATTTGTTAGGATGATGATGAGCCCGAGGGAGATGAGTTCAGAGTTGATGGACGGTATATTCCAAGAATATATTTCCTTGGTTGGTAGAATTTTTTTTTCCATTCAAAAAAAGATTCTGAGATAAAAAAAAAAATGCAGAAATAGGAAGTCTTTGAGCCGTCCTAATGTGTCCATTGTTCTCGACCCTTTTTACATCTTTTCGAAAGTCAAAAGGGCGCTTTGCGGACAAATTATCACGTGACATTTACTGACTGGTAAAATAAATTCGAATTTCTGTTATTGAATGAAAAAACCTTTTGCCTGATTAAAAAGTTCATATTCAAATTCTGTTACAAATTGCTCTGTTTTTCTCTTGTAACATGCGTTTCATTTCAAGATATGAAGCGTTTTAATGTTTGTTTGCCAGTGAGCAGATTCTTCCCCAACTAGGGACCTTTGGCTAAATTGATTCGTTATCAGAATGATATATCAACACTTGCTGTTTGAATCGAGCTGATGCAAAGGGCCTATCATACTTATTCAAACGTTAAGTTTTGATTCGATTGTATAAATTGAACGCAAAATGCCATATTGGAAAAAGAGAATACGTAAAAAAGAGAAGAAAAAGACAAATATCTTTAGGCTTCCTGTGGTCCTACTCAAGTAACAGCAAACAATATCTAGCGTGAGCTACTTTTGTCCTACGACAGTTAAAAAGCTTTAACACATGATGAAGCATCAACTCCAGGCCTTGGGGTCTCTATAGTTTAGTTTTTCTACTTAACCTGATTTACTTGTTTTGCAGGCATTGATGGAAAAGTCATGAAAGATGTTTTCAACTCAAAAGGAGATTATGCCAAGAACAGCAAATATTACTATGGAAAAATCTCTCAAAGTAGGTCGCACTGAGGACTGTATATAAAAGAGGAGGGTTGAAAAGGGACGAATCCTAGTTTTCCCATGGTGACTCACTCCACATGGCCACAATAACCACAATATATCAATAACTCCCAAGAAAATCACCTCCCCTTCAATAGCTTAGAAGGACAAAGAACCAACCTCCCTCATACCCTCCCCCCCCCCCCCCCCCCCCACGCCCCAACATCTCAATTTCTTGCACCATCTTAATCAAAATGGTGTTAGTTTTCCAAAATCCTAGAAAATAAATTTAAACTTTTTCCATAATTAACCAAATTCCATGTGATTTTAGTTGTCGACAGCATGAAAACTGTCCTCAATAAATTCAACATTCCGTTTGATGACGTCGAAGAAGATGAAGATACAACTAATAAATTAGCAAGAGGTAGGTGTTAAGCTCACTTAATCCGGGTAAATGAATCTATGGTGTTCAAAAGCAGTGGTATGCATTGAATGCGAAACTGGTGTAAACCATCCGTAATTGACATATAGATTATAAAAAATGCTATTTTTTGGTTGTTTTAGGTTTTGGAGATAATATTAACTGGGTGTCTTATAAACAAGGACTAGAGGAGGCTAAAGAGAGGTAAATATCTGTAATCATTTTTACTTTTTAAATATTTCTCTTTTCGAAAAAATCTTAAGTTTGTCATTCCTATTGCATTATGTGAAAGAAGAGCCACTTTGCGGAAATACCACTGCTCGCTTCTTAAACACTATTTTAATTTTGATTTTTGTTTGATAGACTCAAATGTAAAAACAAATCACTGGTGTTAAGCTACTTTTTGGAACGTTCGTGTTTCTGCGACACAGGCAACTCCAGAAAACCTTTCAAAATTATTTGTATTTATTGTTTATTAATTAATTATTTTTAATTAGCAACAAGAAACTTATGCTCATTATCCACAAGAGTTGGTGCGGTGCATGTAAAGGTAAGATAACAGTTTCATGGTATTTTAGGACCGGTCATTTTGTCCACTCTACTTTGCGCGCAGCGTTCACCGCGCTCAGCTGGAAGAGAATGCAAGTGTATTTAAGTAGAATTTTTCGTTCTTAAGCTCCCAAGCCAAAACCAGCTGCGACAGAAACGTTCACTGAATTGAGCAAGACGTTTGTGATGGTGAATGTAGGACATGATTACTGGGTAACCTTAAATTTGTCTCTCGACAAAACTGTAATGCCAGGCATGCGCAATTTGCAATTAGCTAGCCTTGCGATATTCACCACACATTATAAACGTCAAAGGGTAAATATTTATGAAGAATTCTTTGTTTTTAAGCTCTCAAGCCAAAACTAGCTGAGTCAGAAACGTTCGCTGATCTGAGCAAGAAGTTTGTGATGGTGAATGTAGAAGATGATGAAGAGCCATCTGGTAGTCAATTTGTGGTTGATGGAGAATACGTACCAAGAGTTTTCTTTATGGGTAAAAGCTTCTAACATACAATTGTATATTATCAATCAAGTGACTTTTGGGAGTTGACTGGACGCAGTTAATATTCAGCTAGTGACAAAAGAATCAGCAACTGCTATTAAAGTCAAAAACATGTCAAAATATGTTATTTTTAAAGCAGCAATCTTCCTTTTTCTACTTTCTGAAACCACAAAAAAATATACACCTACAACCTGGAAGACCTCCAAGCTTACACATGTTAATTGCTCCCAGTCAAAACACAGATATTGCCGCAAGTGAGACAATATCTGACAACAACCGTGAAAACCAATGATCACTGCGCGTAAGGTCATTGCTCTTTTATTACGATTTGTTACGATATTTTGCTTTATTGCTCTAATTTAAACTACAAACAACCGTACTCCACCAATAACAATATCAAAATAGAAGATGATGCAAAGCATAGACTTTTGTAACATAATCTGGGTTCCCTTGTATATGCCCTGCGTTTGCATAAATGATGCCTTTGGACCCTTCTCTAAGCTAATGCTATTCTTCACATGTATTTTTCTGTTTCTTTTCGTTTCCTCTATTTCAAGATCCTGAAGGCCGAGTTATTGAACCAATTTGGAACGAAGGCACCAAGTATCCTCATACGAAGTACTACTACTCCACCGCGGAACAACGTAAGATTTTTGTTTCCTTTTCATATACATTTTTCTGTGAAGAACATTAAGAATGGATGTAAAATGAGTGCCCTATTGCTCATTCCTAATTAGCCTTAATGTGTAAAATATTCGCTTTTGCCAGTGAACTTCCGTGAAATTTCAACGTTTTTGTTGAAAATGTGTATTCGTTACTCTTTAGCATTGATATTAGTGAATATCATGGCTGAGTGTTAATGGGTTATTGATTTGCTATTGAACGTCAATATAACCTATCCAGTCTAAGGATCTCTTGCTTCTCTTTTTTGTTTCTAAGTTGTTAGATCCATGGAAAGGGCTTTAGGGGAAGAAGAAAAGAAAATAGAACAAAAAGGTAGGTTTATGGAAACGCGTTACCTTGTCTAAGGTGGTTCTTGAATTTCGGTTACGGGGGATGGGAGGGGGATTAATCGGATTCGAACTTATCGGGCTCCATATGCAGGCCAAATCGGAAGGAAAGAATGGTTACAGAATATATGTCCTAAGTCCTATGGCAAGTCCTTAAAAGTCATTGATAAATACTATTCCTAATTTTGAGGGCATTTCAAAATACTGAGGAAAGTCCCACCCGACCAGCTCAAAAGGCTAGAGCCTGGGGAAGGAAAGAGGGGTGGTCAGAGGAAATAGTCGCCTGGAAAAAATATAAATAAGCGCAAAATCTTCATGAAGGTTTTACAGAGTATTTTGAAACTCTTATTTCCTTTTGCGTCTCGATTCCCGTGGAATTGGCATGTGTTTTTTATAAAACCTCAAGCCTGGCATGAGTTTCATCCTTATTAAATTGGCGTTTTTACAGAAGAGACAAAGAAAGAAGAAAAGAAAGAAAAGAAACCATGGTGGATGCCTAAAGAAGAAACCGAAGTAGAAGACATATCAAGCGGTAAGAAAGATCTTAATAAAGGAGAAATCCTTTTTCTGGCATTTGTGTTTGGACAGTATAACAATGCTAGTCCTCAATTTTTTATGGCTGTCTTGGCGCCTCAGGACTAGTTACTAGGTTCAGTGACACCTTAAATTTTGATGTAATTTTCTTCTATACAACTTTTTTCCCTGTTTCCCCAAATTCTTCCTGTAATGTCTAAATTCTAAAGTTTTTGTAATCCACAATTTATATACTTACATATAATTTGTTTTTCTTCCTTAAGGTTTTGGAAAACACATCCAATGGCACACGTATGAAAAAGGTCTCAAACTGGCCAAAAAAGAGTAAGAGTTTTTCAATTCATTTTCCATGCTTTCCGCCGCATTTTGTTGTTCCAAGAAGGAAGTCCAAGGCTGGGAAATTTTCATCTCAGCTTACCGTCGGGGTTTTTGGTCAAGGAATAAAACCATAACAACTAACCAATCAAAAAAGACTAGTGTTATTATTAGAGCAAAATTAAAACCGGCGGGATTTCTGTGAGGAAAACGAGAAGAGGTCTTGTGAAGCCGATCGCACCAGCTTTTTTCTGCTTGAGATTGGAATTCCTGTTTAAATCCTGGATCCGCCAATGAATACCCATTTATTGTGTTTGATTCTTCCTTTCTTTTAGCAATAAGGGGATGGTTCTTCTCATACACAAGTCAGCATGTTCCTCTTGTCAAAGTGAGTAAATATCTTTCATATCAAGCCAGAATGACCGCTTAACACTGTTATTTATTTATTTATTCGTGTATATTTTTTCAGACTTGAAGCCTCGTTTCGCAAGTAACAAAGACTTGGGCGAGATGAGCAAGAAATTTGTGATGGTTAATTTGAAGGGTGGTAGTGAACCTGAGGGCAAGGAGTTCCGTCCTGATGGGGCCTACGTACCAAGAATTCTTTTCCTTGGTAAGAGGACGCTATTTTGGTTTATTAAATGGATTGTTGATGTGTTAATTGGTGGATCGGTTGGTTGGTTGGTTGGCTGGTTTCTGGATGGTTAGCTAGTTAATTGATTGGTTGCAATTGGTTGACTTGTTTCCGGTTTGTTGGATTGCTTATGACCTCCAATGTCATACCCTTTTTTTTGTTTTTAAATTTTACTTTTCAATGGCGCTTTTTCTGTTTTTCACGATTTACAAAATTATAATGCAAACCATTTATTGATTACCTTCGGTATTTTAGATCCACAAGGCAAAGTTATGAAGGACATTTGGAACGAAGAAACAAACTATAATCACGTAAAGTACTATTATCAAGATGGAGATGAATGTGAGTACAATCCTTGGGGTGCAACCGCATGACTCCAAATCCCTTGAAATATAAATAACGACGAAAAAGCCGCCATATTATTTGATCTAAAAAGAGAAAATAATAAGGATTGCCAACCAACACAGCAGATATGACGTAACATGCACTTCGAGAATACGGAAAAGTCAATCACTATTTCGAAACCTTCAATAAGTTTCTATGTTTGGATCCATCGACATTACCTGCATGCAATGAAGAGACTCACGGAAAAAATGTTCACGTTAGAATATTGAGCGTGAGTTATCGTTTTCAGTGATGATCGCCATGGAAAGAGTCTTGAAGAAGTTCAGGAAACCTGCAAAGGACTATGGTAGGCTGCTCTTTGAATTTCGTGTCTTACGTAATGTTAAGGTGACAAATGCACGGACGATGTGTTACATCACTTTGGTGGTTAAGGCTTCTATCCTTGGTACCCACATTATTTGTGACTCAAGTTGCTTGTTAGATTTCTCTGTTTTGTTGGTCTTTATAGGTTTCTTACAGTTTTGTTTTGCTACAAAACTCAACCGCTGACTTTGATTATCTACTTTGATCATTGAATTTAGATCATTTGTGTGCTCAATTAGCTGCAGAGCTGTGACGTTTTACCCTTAAAGAGCAAGCATGACTTCTTACTAGGTTTACAGGGATGCAGTTTTACGCTGTGTATTGATTTGCTAAACTATTTTCGCGTTTCAGGATTTGGCACTGCTTACGACTGGGTGCACATTGATCATGCTTTTGAAGTAGCAGCAGACCAGTAAGTACAATGATCTTATATTCATGAAGTAATTTAGTTATATGTGCAGGCACTCTAAATTTTAATTGAACGTTCATACTCAAAATGAATACTATGTTAATACTAGTAAGATACATTGTCATAGAACACATCAGCGGTAAAATCCCTATCACTTCTGCTCTTCACCTTCAAAATAAAATAAAGCTTTCATTAAACCATACTACCATCTATTGCCCCTTTACTTTTTCCTTCAATGAAAGTTTTTATAGAAATGGCTATATTGCAATGTGAATGCTTCAATTTTTCAATACTAATATTTCTGTGTCTATTTTAGGGAGGCTCTCATCGTGTTAATCATACATAAATCGTGGTGTTCTGCTTGCAAAGGTAATTAAACGGTTTTTGTTTTCGAATAAGTATCAAGAATTCCAACAATAAACCATGCAATCCAATAACAGTCATGTGATGGGGCCTATCATGATTTAATAAAACAATTTCTAAGTAGAATTAATATCATGTAATTCATTTGCATCCAATTCGCATTTGATACAGCATTCAAGAAAAAGTTTGCAAAGTCAGAGTTGCTTGTCCAACACAGCGAAAATTTCGTAATGGTCAACGTCCAGGTGAGTTTGTTAACGTTTCCTTTGTGCAAACGGAATATTTGTGTATATGTTTTGCTAAAAATCATTTATCTATATTCTTTCCGAACTTTTTGAAATAATTTTTTCCTGTTTTTGCATAGCAAATTTATGCGACCTTTTTTTCATTCTCTTTTTTTCTTTTTCTTTATATCTTTTTATCGTTTTAATTACTTTTTTATTGTTCTCAAAAGGACGATGATTCTAAATTAGACAAAGAGTTCGACGTTGACGGTGCATACGTACCAAGAATTTATTTCGTTGGTAAGTCTTTTTTTTTCATAACTCTTGTTATTACGGTCACGCCTTTCTAATAAGGGCACCAAAAAGACTTGCCACTTATGCCAACATTATCGACGTTTCTGTATTATAAAGATCTGTTTATTAGTGTGTACAAGAATCTGTTTTATTGGTAGACCACAATCCAGTTTATTAACATTACTATCTATAGCCAAACCTTCTTAATACGGTCACCAAGATGACGCTGTTGCCCGTATTAGAGAAGTGTCCATATAATAGAGGTCTGTTTATTGAAGGGTTTCACTCAGCTGACAAAAGTCTTTGAGTCTCATTATCAGCTCCAAATGGTGGTCAAACACTGAGTCTGGCTGTCAGCCATCAGAAAGAATGCTATTGCAAAATGGTGAATTCAGCTGATAAACATTCTGCACGAAACAGGAAATGGCATTATTTGAGACACAGCAATAAATGAATGTATCAATAATCTCTTAACTTGGTAGTCTACGCCTAATCCTTTATTAACAATATTTTTTATATCATATATATATGTATAAAGGAATGACTGTAGCCGGAACAAAGGATGTGTCCATCAATTACGGATTGACATTACATATCTATTCTTTATTAATATTTTCTAGATCCTTATACCAAGAAAGTATTGAAAGACATTTATAATGAAGATCCATCCTACGATGAATATAAATACGCATATGGAGAGGTCAAACAACGTATGTAACTCACAATTGTTCTAACCTAGCTTCCCAAAGAACACTTCATTAATGTTCTTTGTACTGTTTAATAAACGAGCAGGAGTGTTTTATCAGGTATTAAAACTCGAGGCATAGCCGAGTGGTTTTAGACCTAATAAAACACGATCTGTTCGTTTATTAAACGGCTTAAAAAACTCATGATGCAAGTTCTCATATTGTACCGAATTCTTTGTGAAATGAATTAAGTTTGATAGAGAAAATCTAAGTTAAAGTTTATGTTAATGAATACGAATCTATATCAGATATAAAACTTCCTTCATGGTCATGATTTCCATTGTTTCCTTCATGAATTATTAATGCGTTTTTTAATGGTATATATAGTTGTTACAGCAATGCGAAAGGCATCCAAGATTGAGGTGAAAAAGCCAGCCGCAACAGATAGAGGTAAGCACTCATTGGCATAAAACTGTTATCCATTATCTATATTCTGTTATAAAAATAATAAAAACATTTGATTAAAATAGTTTTTCAAGCAAAACTGTTAACGAAATTGACCTAATTCATTATGACGTCACTTCTTGTTTATGTGGAGGATAATATGTGTTAATATGTACTAAAAATATTCTGAGCGTTTGCTGGCTATTCTACTGCTCGTCGTGGATTGATGGGGGTTTTAGAACAAATTTTGGTGAATTTCCGTTTATTTGACCCCATCCGACGGCCTTGATCCTTTGCGTAGAAACAATAGATTTTTGAAGATTGTTTCATTCTAATGTTGTGCAACGTTTTGTTTTATTTATAGGATTTGGCTCACATATCACATGGATGCCGATGAAAGATGCCTTAGCTAAAGCCAAAGAAACGTAGGTTTACATTCTTCTATTATTGTTAGCTATTATGCCACATGTCAATATGAATAATCATAAATGAATTTTTACCAAAAATTTAAATTTTATCGCTTTCTGATTGGTCGAGAGCCGTGGTAAATGAGAGGACATACCAATAAATTACGTCAACAATTTCGAATTGCGCACGTAGCCAACGCGCGCTTGAAACCGTTTTTCTTTTAAAAAATTGTTTACAAGTAAATGTCTGATGGTTTAGCGTGGTATGTCCTCTCACTTAACACAATATGAAGCCAACAATTGATCAAAATTGGTCATATTCTTAAAGGCGTAATTTATTTACTTGGACATCCCATTCTTCAACTTTGTACCTCTTCTCAGTACCATTCAGTCCCTACTATGCAGCAATTTTTCTTTTTCTTTTTCTATTTTCTTTTCTTTTATTGTTTAGACCTGGCCTCTATAGTATTGACACCTCTATATTATGGACAATTTTTCTGGCCCTTCGAGGTTCATATTATAGTGGTTCCATTGTGTTCATTCACTCGTCTTTTTCAACTTTGTTCTTCTTCTCGGTACCATTTCAGTACAATTTCAGCTTAGTGTGTATCAATACCTTTTTTCTTGTTTTGTTTAGGACGAAGCCAATTATGCTCATTCTACACAACTCTTGGTGCCAACACAGTCAAGGTACAAAAAAATTACACAATTGATACCCTATCCCTCACACTTGGGAAATTGAACAATTTGCCGTTACGAAATGCATTTTAGACTTTGGTGAAAGTCCATCGTGTATCCCTAACTTGTTTATGAACGACTCCTTAATAAAAGGCCAAACGCTTTTACTTAACTGTGATTAATTTTCCTATAATTTGCTTGAGTAATTTTAACCAAAAGACATGTATCTCAGGCCGTAGTGTATATACCAATGGAATAAAGGTTGTCCGGTTAAAAAGGTTAAATCATCGAAGTTTATGCCGAAGGGGATTCTGGGTAGTCGATATCCTGAGCATTTGGAGAGGGTTTCCTACACAGACATCTTTTTGAAGACTGACAATATGCTTCGATCGATAACTTGAATCAATTTTTGAGAGCTGCACAACTGGAACATGCATAAACTGTTTACCCAGAACACCCTTTGGCCTTAGCTTCGATCCATTGACCTTCTCAACTTGACAAACAAATTTTCAATTTGTGTCTGTTATAACTGACATACTTTGTCCTTGAATTATTTGTATAGGAAATCGCACGATCTCGAGTACAATTACTCCTCTCGACCAATCAGAGTCGAGTAGTTTTGTTGATCGTACTTTAAACTGGAAAATTTGCGATTAGGGCCTCAGTACATATCTTTCTTACAGTTTTAATTATTTACCTTTTGATTTAGCTCTCAAGGCCAAAGTTGCTAAGTCTAAGCAAATTGGTGAATTAAGCAAGGACTTTATTATGGTCAATCTGCAGGTAGGCTTCCTTTCATGTTTCTGAATGAAAATTTGCTCTAACCATGGAAGGCTCCTCTTGTACCGTTGTCATTTTAAGTGGCTCTGATGTTCATTATCTATGCAAATAAGTAAACGCCCTTCTCTAATTCAAGAATTGTAAGGGCTAGCTAACCATCAAAATAAATAGACCTCGAGAGTCTAGCTAATTAGGTAATTAATGATTGAATAAAATGCTCCTTATGCTTCTTGAGTGTGCTGATATGCTAATATGACGATAACGACAAGTATTTCTTTAAAGTACCACTAGCATGCTAAAGATTACGTAACATACAAACACAAGCTTTTTTAAATAATTCTTTATTTAGTTTTAAGAATATTCTTATATTGAAAAATTGAAAATTTAGTCATTGTACCTGGATCGCGGCCACTACAGAAGAGTATAAATGAATCAAATCTCTTTTGCAGGATGACGAGATCCCAAAAAATAAATATGACATTGATGGTACATATGTCCCAAGAATTCTGTTTCTTGGTAAGTTTTGTCTTAGAGATATCTACTAGTCTGTTCCTATCGAAGTTGTTGCTACGTGGAAACAATGGAAATACCATATATCTTAAGCTTGGGAGTAATGTTTTTCCAGACAGGCGGGTCATTTCCTTGACTGTCATTTCTTTGTTTAACGGTTGTGCATAAAAAGACATGAATGAATATGGATACAAGTCAAACACAGAATCTCCTTCACAACAAAATTACATTTTGTCTCCAATGAAAAAATATTTAAGTCATATTAATCGGAGGCGAAATAATCAACTTAATTGTGTTTGTACAGTTTTGGCATATTATCTGGTAAAAGATAAAACCCTGTCGAAATCGTATCCTTTTTTATTCATTACCGGTAAATAAAGAAATAAAACTCAAGGGAATGACTTGTGGTCTGAAATGGTAAAGCATTGCGCACAATAGGTTTTGTGTAAAAGCCTCTCTAATACTTCCTTTGTCTATTTACTACTTACTCGTTATCCTTGTTGTGGAATTAGATCACAAAGGAGAGGTCCAGAAACACATAAAAAACAAGAACACTCCTGTCGATGATGCTGAGTATTTCTATGAAGATGCTGATGACAGTAAGTATATTCAACGACAAATTTGGATCAAAGTTTCTTAATATAACGTAATAAGTGTTGCAAGGGTGGCAACTAAGGGTTACAAAAGGATGTAAAAGATGTACTTATCTTTCCATCGCCTCTTTGAAAACACGTGTTATGTTAAGAGTTTAAATTTTTTCGAGTCGTTTCTTGTTTATTTTAATAATATGATATAACAAACGATTAACTAAAATTCAACTGTTTTCTTCTCCTAGTTATCAAAGCTATGAAAAAGATGTCGCCTAAGCATGGATTAGACAGAGGTACACAAATCACGAACATCGCTAGAAACCCACATTTAGAAGGCGCGTTGTAGCAATATATAAGAGACCCTTAGCAAGATGTTGTTGCCTGGTGCTACAAACCTCAAAATGCGTTGTCCGTCAAACTTTCGACAGTTGGCAAGGCGCCGTAACAAAGTTGTTGCTGGACGAGCCGCCAAATTAAATGTCATTTAAGTCTAGTGTTTTTCCGTGTTTACCACCGTGTTACAGGACCTGATCGCTAGTGGTTAGCAGTAAACCTGATGCTAAAAGCTGGTGAACATTCACATTTTCGACATATATCACATTATATCGCATATCGACATTTTTTATTTATCATATTTGGGGGAAAACCTTTTTATTAACATTTTGTTTTCGATAAAGGATTTGGAAAAGATATTGATTGGGTCACCATGGATGACGGCCTGGTTGAAGCCAAGAGAAGGTAGCATTTAAAGCCTATATAATAAGTTCAGCGATCGGAGCTGAAGATTAAGCTAACTAAAGTTAAAATATGAAACAGTGTATTTCAAGATAGGTTGGTGAAGATTTTTTGCACGTTGCACGTTGCATGTTGCAAGCTTGAAATGTATCGTTATCCATAGGTAAATGTTGAAGTTTAACCTTTTGCAAATTAATGTAAGATTGTATTCAGATCGCCCACAATCCAGTTCGGGGTCTGTTTGGAGCCTGCAACGATAAACACGCAACAAAACCTTCGCCAACTTTTATTCAAACAGTTGCATCTGAACTATCACTCTATTACGGACACCAAATAACTGGATCTAAGGTCCCGCATTAAGAACGTGTCCCTATTATGGAGGCGTGCTTGGTTCATTAATTTTGTTAAAGAAACAAGATTATGTAGAGATTGGTATTTTGTGCCATGAGCTACGTTACATGTTTATTCGTGTTTTTATTTATATTTTTTTCAGCAATAAACCCGTTATGGTGATTATCCACAAGCCATGGTGCGGAGCATGCAAAGGTATGTTGTTTTTCTTTGAAAAGAGCTGGTCCACAATATCAAACAGCCAATAAATCATCGCGTACTCTTGATTTCCAGCTGGAAAAAGTTATATGAATAAGCATATTATAAGAACGGCATGTACTTTAAAATACAACTAAAGCATCTTTCGGCTGAGAGGTTATATTCTTACCATCTATGAGTCAGATTATTAGAAGTATTTCTTTATTTTTTAGCTCTCAAGCCACACATTGCAAATTCGACCGAGATACAGAAATTGAGCAAAAAATTCGTAATGGTGAATATAGAGGTGAGTTAAAAATATAAAAATCCGAAAAGAAATCATGTAAAAATTTTGCTTAAAAATATAATTATTATGTTGCTTTAAAAAAAGAAAAGAGGAATGAATGGTTTTCCCAGCTGTCATGCTGGATACATTTTAAAAAATATTTGTCATTTGTTTCTTTTATGCCATCCAACATGGCCACCGTGTCTTACGTTATTTCATTCTCTTGGGAATGATCAAAAACCCAGTAATAATTCATTAATGTTTGTTTATTTAGTTGTATTTTTGTTTTGTTATGTGCTTGTTGCAATGTCTGTCTATCTAGCTATTTACTGATGTCTGACTGTCGAAATACTTAGTCACACTTGTGTTAGTAACCAGTGAGTACTTGACATTTTTTTCATAATGCTATTAACATAGGATGACGAAGAACCAAAAGACTCAATGTTTGACGTAGATGGGAAATACTTTCCGCGTGTGTACTTTTTAGGTAATCACTCATATGACACAGCAAAAACTGCTCAATCAGGGGCGTATCCAGGAGTGGTGAAGAGTGGCTAGCCACCCATTTTGTCCAGATGTCTTATTATTATCTTTAGTAACGACCTCACTTTCCCTACTATCTTTAGCAAGTTATCCAAACTTTCTAAAATTCCTGGATCCACCACTCCTAATATAATATTTCATCAATTCTTACAATCTCACATTTGTTTTTCCAAACGCTTATATAACATTTTGTCATTAATTTACTAGATTCTAATGGAAAAGTTTTAAAAGATATACATAACACTGAGCTGAGGTTCCTGAAGTTTAAATATGCATATGGAGATGCAGAAACAGGTATGCTTTATTCATTATTTGTTCTGCGGCCCATTTTAGTCTGAATGTTATTCCCTTGAGAACTGATGGAGCAAATATATGTAAATACTCCTATTTCGAGTTCTCTGTTGCTCAGGGTTAGCTTCGATTTTGTGCAGAATATTTGTCTTTCAGTGAAGGCCGTGGAATTTCAAAGCGTTGTTGTGTATTGTTGAAGTTATGTCTGGATTGTTTACTTTACCCACAGGGGGCAGAAGGGAGCACTTATCTTTCATTGTCAAATTATTTACCGCTGTACATAATATGAGTAATCTTGAGCCCCTCAGATACCGCAAGCTGCAATGCGTGCGCTGTGTCTTAGACCGAACGGTTGTTTGACGGCCATAATTAATACGCCAAGCAACTAGAACCGAGAATAAAATCCATTGTCATTCAAATTGCCACTCATTAGACGTTAACCAAACTCTAAATAGCTGCTTAGATAACATCGTAATGTCTTTCTTTTATGTCTTGTTCTCTAGTTATTGAATCGATGAAGAAAGTTCTAAAGAACATTGAACCAGAGAAAACTACTGTGCAGTATTCATCAGAATCATCTACCAAAACAGTTCAAAAGGAGTCAAAAACAACCTCAGAACCAGCATCAAAATCGTCCGTTGACCATGGTACGGTTTATCAAACTCACTTATCTTTAAATTTGGGAATGCTGCATAATGGCGTCGATCGACTCCCACAACAAAATCCCTTGCACACTTTCTTTTGTTCAGTTAATTAGCACCAACCAGCTAATCTGAAATAGTAACGTAAAAATGACGTCACTGCAAAACTGAGGTGTCATGAAGGTTAGGAAAAGTGACCAGCAAAAAATAAAAACCTGTCTACCATTTTAATAAAGCTATAAAACTCTTTTCTTGTGTTATTGTTATCAACTTCTTATTTGCATCGTTTTTGTTTTCATTTGGCGGCCTGGAATCCTTAATTTCAGGAGGAAAAGTGACACCCCAGTTTTGCGAATTACCTCAGTTCTGACTAGCAATCACTTTCACTCAGATTAGCTGGATTTGTCTTAATATTCTGAAGAATTACAAATTTGAATAAGAAAGAAATTTTGCGAAGTATCTTGGTAGTGGTAGTCAAATGACGCGATCATGCAAACGTCCTATATGAACACAAAGCCGGGGGGAATGGGTGAAATGGGCAAAGAGTGAATAGCTGTGCGCATGTCTAGCTTCTGTTTAGGGTCATTTAAGTTTTCAAAAGTCATCTCACATGGACTAATAGTCCTCGATGAAACAGAACTTGTTTTACTAATCATAGCAAGGCGTTAATCATCTACGGTCTACGGGCCGACTAACCTCTCCCTTAGGCTTATATATTAAACTAAAAGAAATCAGAAACATCTCGTTAATATCAAGAGTTTTGTCATTTTACGCGTCCACTTTACAAAGAAATAGGAGTTCAAACAAAATTTCAAATTAATTATAAATCTTCGTTAAAATGGGCAGCATTTCATCATGGCTACCAACTGCAAATCACACCAAAAAAATTTTTTTCTTTGTAAATTTAATTTTTTTGAATACTTGCATATATATACAGGACTTGGAAAAGGCGTCGACTGGGTTTCTTTGGACGAGGGATACATAGAGGCAAGAAAAAGGTCAGTATAATAAAACTGATGAAAATATATCTCAAGATGTGTCCATGTGATATTGCAGAGGACATATTCCAAGACGGATTCTATATAACCTTAAATCGACCAAATGCAGTGCAATACCAACTCTACACAAACAAAGATTCTTATTCTCTAGGGAATGACATGTGGTCTGTAACGAGGACGAATTAGATCTATCTGACATTTAAACTCTGCGAGTTAGCACGTTGGTGCGCGAGTTAATGAGGCGTCACTACCCACCTTGCCTTTGTAGCAGGCTTTTCTTTCGTCCTCGTCCTGTAGAAAGGAATATTGATTATAATAGTAATGTTGACTTACTCTTCATTTCTCGTAGCTGGAAGCCAATGATGTTGATTATTCACAAAAGCTGGTGCAATGCATGTCAGGGTAAGAACAAGTCCAGGAATTTAAAGCAATTTCTTGACACGAACACGTAGAAAATCTTTTTAGGATAAATGCTCTACTGAACATCAAGATCATAGTCAGCTATATAAGGTCTTACAAAGAGGGTTCCATGGACCTCCGCCACTGATTCACATAATGGCATGGTAGAGGATTTCACCCATGGTGAGACACGGTGCCAACGCATCGCACACCACCCTTGGTTATTCGTTTTTTTGGAGAAGGAAGCTGAAGAAACGAAATATCATTCCCCGATAAGATAAATGTTATCGTTATTACTGACTTATTATATGTGTTCTGAAGCTTTTAGACCAAAGTTCGCCGCATCCGAACAAATCAAGAAAATCAGCAAACAATTTGTGATGGTCAACGTCGAAGTAAGTATTGCCGGTCTGATGTAAATATAACAAAAAACAACCGACATGTAAAAATATGCTGATGGTTTCTAATGAGCCATTCCGAGGTTGAGGAAATGACTGTGTCAAGTTGGCGTTAAATTGTGCGACTGGTTTAGGGTACATATTTTCAAGATCGCCTCTATTTTGTCCCATTAAAAGCAGCCCCCAAAATGCACTGCAAATTCTTTTACTCAGCTTCGGAATGGTTTATAAGAGCTAAACAGCTGTCCATGATTATCTTTTAAGATAATAACCTGTTACACATGCGTGTGACGTCATGGGCCCTGACTGTTGTATAGTATTTGTATATAGAAATGCGTAATCATTAAGCTTTTTTCAACAGGATGATTTTGACCACACCGATAAACGTTTTGACGTCGATGGATCATACATACCAAGAATCTTTTTCCTCAGTAAGTCCAAATAATTATGAATCATAAGGAATCTTAATTAGCGATCATCTCTCCCCACCAAATAATATGCGTGGCTGCCTTTTTGGTTGAAGCTGACATGGCTCAACCAACATGGCGGCTGTGACGTCATTACATTACATGTATCAAGTAATAATAATCCGCAATCATACTACCAAACATACCAGTAATTTGTCAAAGAATATTTGTCAGTTATCATGATTTGATTTCTTCACCAAACCGAAAATGACGTCTACTGAAAGCAGACAATAAATCGTCCTTTCTGGCCGAAGGCCTCATCCAACTTTTGCAGTCCTCGAAAGTCTTCCCTCGTACAATTATTATTTAATGGGACAGCATGGAGACCTATTACATATTATAATTTACTATGAATATTTGTAGATCCTCTTGGTGAAGTGATGAAGGACATCTGGCATACAGAAAGTATTTACAAGGAGAACAAATATTATTTCTACGACGTTCCGCCAAGTATGTTGTCATGACGACTTTGCTTTTTTTATAGTTTTCAGTCGTACCAAAAAATCTTAAACGCTTTATTAATATGTTCTCTTGCAACGACTCCTTTTCCTTCTCCTTCTATTACAGCTATTACTACTATAAATACTTATGAAGCCTAATTTATTAAATTATTTTCTATAGTTATCAGCGCCATGCACAAGGCAATGGAGAACGTACAAGCTATGAAACAAATTGACATGAGAGATGAACTCTAGTTGGTGGACCTTATCCTACGAAAAACTGAGAGTATGTGGACCGCGTGGCACTAATGACATAGTTGAAGATAATATAGGTAAGTTGTAGTGCTTGGGAACGAGGTTATTCCGGGCGAAAGCCCTTGGAATTAAATTCGGAAAAATTAATTTCCGACCTTGTTGGGATTCGAACTCACGACCTTCGGAACTGTACTACCGATGCTCTTCCAGCTGAGCTAGAGGTCAGACTGAAAGCAGGCTTTCCAAGGGCTTTCGCCCGGAATAACCTCATTCCCAAGCACTACAACTTACCTATATTATCTTCAACTATTTCATTAGTGCCACGCGGTCCACATACTCTCATCTTTGCATCATAATTACCGCGAAATAACATCTATTTCACCCCGGCCTGCTCTCAGTCTGACCTCTAGCTCAGCTGGAAGAGCATCGGTAGTACAATTCCGAAGGTCGTGGGTTCCCAAGCACTACAACTTACCTATATTATCTTCAAGTACGAAAAACTGATTATCAATGTCCGTCAAAGTAATTTAATAAACAATAGTTAGTATCATCTTAGAATATCTTTTGGCATCTAATAATAGCTCGATAAATCATTATCTTGTACTTTGCCGTTTTTAGCAAGTTTTTTTAAATTAAATAAGAAAAGTCTTAAATTAGAATATTTCTTAATTTGAGTAAATTTTAAATTAAATAAGTGATCTAAACAATGTTTAGAAAATTATTTGTGTCGTTCTTCTTTCCCTGTCTCAAAGAAATATTCCATTGAATATTGTTGCGACTACTCATTGAAATATCGATATTACATTGTCTCAAATTACAATTTGAAAATAAGTTTTAAATACTACGATATGACTTCTTTGAAGGGCAGTAATGGGGAAAGCATTTTGCGCATTTAGATTTTTCCTATTAAGAAAACTTATCTGAAAATTGAAGCCTTTCCTCCGTAATGGAAAACAACTCGTTAAAAACCTAAAATGACAGTTTAAATGCTGTAGATATTTTTTTCCATTTTTTTTCAATCGTTTTAGAGAATCAAGGGCTTGTAGTACGTAGTAGAACACATGGCTATCATCTCTGAAATCCAATGATGGGCTCTTGGACTCGGAATTCAGCGTGAGTGGTATTTTTTTGGCTCTTATCTTATAAATTCAATATTTTTTAGATTTTCTTCTCTCTGATAAATTAAAGCTCTAAATGTAAATAAAATCACAGCCCAGCACAAACAATAATTCCATTTTCAAAATTCTTTCAGTGAAGTTCAGGTTGCTTGGCGGACGTGAATACATTTATTTCATTCAAAAGACTTTGTTTGCAAATCTAGGACAATGAGAATTTACCACTTCAGGTTCACAATGAGTCTCAAAACTATTTTTGTCCTTCTTCTGACAATTCTGGTTATTTTTGGGTACAGTTTTTATAGATATTTCTACCACCATGAGTATTCTGTAAAGCCCATTTCGAATACCGTTTCAAGTAGCAAACATTTTGACAAAGAAGAAGTTCACGTGGAAAATTTGTCAATGGAAACTACGAAAATCAAAGCAAGAACAACCCAAGAAACTTCAATACAACAAAGAGCCAAACAAAGAAAAAACAGCAAGGAAATGAACCTTCTGCCGCCGAACACAGAATCAGAAGAGAAGGCCAAAAAAGAGTTTTTTGAGAAGCTGGATGAATTTTCGAGACAGCAAGAGATGAACATTACAGATGCGACCGACGGCAACGCAGACAATGAGACTTCGTTGAACGAAAATAGGATAAAAGAAAACGACTTGAATGAGTTTATGAACACAAACAACACGTTCAAAACCATGGATAAAGCAGGGGATAACGATAAAGAAAACGAAATCAAAGAAAATGGAGATTCAGAAATAATATATACCAATCGACTTGTTGGCAATGTTTCAAACATCTTGAAGAAAAAAGACAACGACGATAAAGAAACAGAATTTGTACTGCAAAACACGGAGATATTAATGTTAAATATATCAGAACCTTATAACAACGAAGCTTATAATGTGACGAATAATTACAAATCTGAGTTATCGGAAACTTTTGAAGACTTTGCAAAAAGTAATGCAACTCTGCCCCAAGAGGTACGAAGCGGTAGTCGAACTCTCATGGATAGAAAAAAAGGAAGTTCTACCGTAACTCTGAGAAAACAAAAGGGACGAAGAAAAGGTAAAACAAATGGCCAAAACATTTTTAAGATAGAAAGCAAGGTTAAGAGAAAAAGGCATCCTATGACCAAAAAAAATCGCAGATCCAGAAAGAAATATTTTTTATCTAAAGACGCCATTCGTTACAAATCATCCTTACATAAAGAAGGACACAGTGACAAGCGACAGCAACACAAATCCATTCATCCCAATAAGAAAATGCTAACTAACCTAAAAGCCAACTTCAAAATTGATTACAAAGAAGGTTATGTTTTGGACCAGACCTTTTTTCGTGAAGCGAAGCTTAAGCCAGTCTACAACACAAGGAATCGCAAAGCATCAGTTCTTTTGTTACATCCGTCAATGTTTACATCTTCAGTGTGGGTTAATATTGGAACAATGCAAGCCCTTGCCGAATCCGGCTACCGTAATGTAGCTATTGATCTTCCTGGTTACGGACGCTCCAATACAACAAAAATCCCTTATTCAAGAAACGAGATTATCGACTACATGATTCAGTTAATTGGATATCTTGGTCTGGAGAAGCCAGTAATTGTGACACCATCAAAAAGTGGTGAGTACGTCATGCCACTAATCATGTCACATCCTTATATGATTGGCGGATTTGTGGCCATCGCCCCCACAGACACGGGCAAATACAGCCGGCACTTCTATGAAAACCTAGACTTGCCATCTCTGGTCGTATTGGGGAAAGAAGATACATCGATGCTCAACTGGGCATCACTGGACAACCTGGAACATCTCAAAGTAAGAAGGATGTTCACTATTGCTAATGCTACAAAGGAATGCTATGTTGATCGGCCTTCTTCGTTTCATAAATTGTTACTAGATTTTCTTCCATCGCTAAGCAAGCACGTTCGATCCTCTCAATGATGCTGATATGTACCCATTGCATTAATTTCCAGAGTAGCTCAATTTGTAGGACATGGGTCTAGTTTTATTAGGAAAAACGATTTAAAAGCAGTAGCGCTAGTACCTTTGGTATAGGAGAATACGTACCTTAACTAAAAATAGAAAAAACTATTATCAAATGAAACGTTGCAAACGGAAGCTATATGTTAAACGTCCAAATACTTCGTCTTCTTTAAAGCTATTTCCTCAGCTTTGAATACAGTTTTTGCACCATCGCGTGTAGGCGCCCATAATACAGCTTGGACTACCTGTGATTGGATGGCAAAACAATAAAATTTCTTTGCTCTCGATCGGGTATAGAATAATTTCTTATGTAAAACTATTACCTTTTTCCTGCTAGCTAACATGGCTGCCGTCAAGTGATGGTGCAAAGCCTCTAAACTCTTTTAGGAGTATGGAGGTTGGCACTGATGGAGAGAGGTGGTCAAAGACCGCAGCGTGTGCTTCCTGAAATACCAGGCAAGTAGCTGAAGGAACTAACGTTGAAAATAGTTACTTAACCCGTTCTTTTTTTGAGGGGCGGGTGGATAAATGGGCGCACAGTTTCAGTCTATATTATATTATCACTGCGATAGTCTTTTGTAGTCAAAATGAAAAATTGAGTAATGATAGACCACCATTTTCATGGTTATTTAATTAGGCAATTTACTCATGAAAATAATGAGGGCTCAAGATATTAGTGACAATAGCAGAGATTCGACGTGTCATAATAAACGGAGATGTAGATGTATAGCTTCTTTCTCATTAATAAATTCAATATTCAAACTTAAGCTTGGTCGTTATTCTTAAGCTTGATCATTTCTTTTGTTTCTAATCCACAAGACAGATTTAGTTTGTCTGCCAGAACTGATAATATCATTTTTACTAGCCTTAACTCTGTTTAAAGACTTCGGCTACTGCAGGCTGCAGGTGTTTGCAAAGTATCTTGGGATATCAAGGGGACCTACGGTTTTTATACTTCAAAAAAACTTAAAAGCAATTCTAGTCCAGCAAAATGGTTATCACATATTTATTGCCGTGCAATAACTATTTAAAAAACATTGTTCGAACTTGATGCTTGTATATTTCATGAGGGACAACAATGTGTTTCACTAAATATTGGTAATCTTTTAGATAATTCAGACGAATAATAGAAGAAAGCTTAAATCCCAGACATCAGTAGACTTGCCCAAGTCGTAAACACCACGCATATCAAACAATTGTTGTTCGCGGGCTTCCTGCGGTGGCAAACCACGCTCCCCTCCCCTACACATTTCTAGTCCTTTTTCGGCCAAAACCAAGATGGCTGACTAGCTAGGATGTTTTCACTCGATTTACTGTAAGTTTTTGCAATTTTGAGCAAGAAATTCACCTATTTAGTGAAGAAAAATCATATTCCAATTTCCAAATATGCTAAATACATTCCTTATATGGTAAAAGAAACGGCTCGAGCGGAAGGACAACTTTTCTATGTGGAAAGTTTGATATGATTCCAACCCTTTTTATTTTTGTATAATTGTAGATTAAGGGATTTGAGTTAATTTGAAAACAAATTTGTAAGAAAATTTACGTGAGTCACGAGTAAAAGGGTGATGCTTTTAAAATACTGTATTTGAGAACGAGTGCAGTGTTGTTTATTAAATGATCCCTTATGATACGTCATAGTCATTAACATATTGGGAATATAAAACTTCGTATCTTAAAGACCCGACATTCAAATGACGAAATATTTTCACAATCAACTATCCAGTTATAGCGATGATCAACACATCTATCAACTATCCAGTTATAGCGATGATCAACACATCTATCAACTATCCAGTTATAGCGATGATCAACACATCTATCAACTATCCAGTTATAGCGATGATCAACACATCTATCAACTATCCAGTTATAGCGATGATCAACACATCTATCAACTATCCAGTTATAGCGATGATCAACACATCTATCAACTATCCAGTATCAAAATAATCAATTCTGAAAATATTGTGCAAAGGTTTATAATAATCACTTAAAAAAGTAAAGTATTCGATTTGTGTATCGTAAATATATATACATATATATATATCTTGTTGTGCTCTTTGACTCTTGCACACGATTTGAAGCCCACTCCAAGACAGTTTAATAGTCCATTTGGCGCCGGCGATAGGCTTAATAGACGATAAGATAAGCCTATGAAATGGGTCATTCCAAGATCTAAAAATATAACTGCAACAATGATTGGATAATCTTTTTTAGGATAATATAAGTACGATATACTAATAAATTCATATAAATTCCTTTGTGATAACTGAATAAAGTACATAAAGACCTTGGCTACTTTGCTTGGGCTTCCTGTCGGATTTTAATAAGATGGAATGCATGTAATGGTGGATGGAATAAGATGAGGTGAGATAAATGGTTGGTGGATGGATTGGTTAGTCGGGGTCGGCAGATATTTAAATAGCAATGGATGGATGGATGGATGAATGGATGGATGGATGGATGGATGGATGGATGGATTAAGAGAATCGGGAAATTAAAAAGCAATAAAAAATAGAAAGAAAGAAACGGGCAATATTGCTGATTGTTCAAAAAAATAATGACAGTATTTCATACTATACTGTGTGTTTTTCAGTTCTCGAATTCCCTATCAAACGCATTGCCATTTTGAAAGTGATATATGAATCTGCTACCGTAGAAATAAATAAATAAACACAAAAAATGAAAGAATATACATACAGATTTTCCAGAAACTTCTTATAATTCTATTTAATTCCAAGGTGAACGAAGGAACGACCAGAAAGCCAATCAACACTCTAGATTTCCATAACTCATTTTTTCCTGATCTAAATTATAATTAATTTTATTTATTAGGTATATCCCACTTTCTTGCTAGTGATTATTTATTGATACAGAGGTTTTAATTCAGTTTTGATCCTCTTTGGATTTCTGAAATTATTTGCAAATAAAATTTTAATAAAGATCTATAGTATTGTGTAGTATTTATTGTGGTTTAAGTAATCTTGAGGATTAACTCTAGCTGCTAGTAGGCAGAAACTCTAATTACCTTATAATACAAAGTTTAATGCGCGAAAAATAAACTTTTCATATAGTTATTAAAATTTTCGTCACTCTAAATCTTACAGCATTAACCTTAGCAAAAGAATATTTCCAAAACCAAAGAACTTGAACATTATTAAAGCGGAACTCAAAACTTATCCGCAAATTAAATTAAAACCATTACAAATCGTTGAATATTCATGTAAATACATACGATTCTCAACACATTTGGTTAGCAAGTTACAAGGAGATGACGGTTTTAATGGTTTATTTAGCATTTGTAATTAAATTACGTTATGAGAAACGCCTGTCTGTCTCCTTCAAGAATCTGCAAGTGTGAAAACCTTTTTCTCCTTACATAAGACATTACCTAGCAACCAAAAAATCCATTTTTTTTATTCCAAACAAGTTTGTAAGAAACCAATAATGTCAAATTTATACACAAATGATGTAATCATTATATCTCATGATGTGACTGATAGGAAATCCACAAAGCAAATTCATTAAAAGTATTTTAAATTATCAATCGATCTAGCCTGCAGTCAGATATTAAAATAGAACTAACGTGCGTTAGAGTAAAGGTCTGCTTTTGTAAAAAAGGTTATAAAATTATAAAACGAATGAGTCATGATCACGTGCGAGTACCGCTTATATCACTGAATTTTTAGACTCATTGTGCAATCTTTTTTCTTCCTCGATTCTCTTTATAATGGCTTTCTAAATCACAGTCAAATGCTCTTGAAGAAGCGTGATCTAAACATTAGTATAAAAATAGGTAGAATAAATGCAAAAATCGCTTAAACAGCCTCCCGTTGCGTTCTATTGAATCAACATGCAACAGACCTATTAGCACGAATCAAAGCAATAAAGAAAATGAAATAAAAAATATCTGCATAAAATACATGAAATGTATGAGTATTGGATCAATAATAAAAAGAAAGAATTAAAAATATGTTCTAGTCTCTTAACTTTCGGGATGTGACTATTCTAGATAACTATTCATTCTTTTTTATGTAAGAGTAAAGATTGAAAGATAGAGACATGCACAAGGAAATTCAGTCGAGTTATAGAAAATCCCTAACATTTTTTTGTCACGAAGTAATTTGAGTTGATCAGATTAACGTTCGAGAGGAGGGAAACGGAGATGGGAATGCATCTTTCCAATATTTTTTTGTTACAAATATTTTATCATTGGGGGAAAAATACGATACCAGAGGTTTTTACAAGCAAAGCAGTTAGGTGAGATATGTCAATATAACTATTTATTTGGATATCACCAACAGTTTATTCTAGCACACCAGGCGTTCCGATTCTTCTCAAGATTCAAACTGATAACCTACCCGCTACGATAATGAGAAGAATTGGAATAAAAATATGTGGACGTTCTTCAAAACCGCTTCATGTTTCAAGTAAAATTTTGTTTACAAATACATTTATGGGCACTTAAGTTGACTTCCAACCAATTATATGAGAAGAAGGTCGGCTTATTTTAAGTTGTATTCATCATGAATGACAGACTGACGTCAGCCCTCTGATGGGAATGGTCAACTTCGTTGATCCTATCGAGTAATGTCATTTATTATGTATAAGATTTCATTTATAATATTTTTAACAACATTTTTTTTTTTTTTTTTCAAAAAAAATCCGCTATAAACTTTGGTAGAAACGAAATAAATCTATCTAGATCTAATTGGTGGTAGAGTCATCGCCGTCTGAATTGCGGAAAGCGTAATATAAGAGGATGACAGATATGAATCATTGAACTTCGAGACGTAAATATTGGAAAGTCCTTTAATGATTCGGAAAAAAACATTTAGGTCGTCAATTCAATACAGGAATAAATCGTAGAATTGCCACAAATGGATCAGAGTGCTTTTCACATCATAATTCCAATTAAGAATACCTGATTTTATTACTCAATCTTTTTTCTAATTATACATGGGGCCGAAGTGCACATTTGAGTAGTTGAAGAAAAATACTTGAGAGTACGAAAGAAGCCGCTTCGAAGATCAGATTTGCAGGATACACACACAGGAAAAAAACAACAGAATTCATCGGGGTAAGATAGCATTAACATAGTTTATATGGATCTAGCCAGGGATTTTCACTGTTAGGGACAATTGGCATAATCAAGTTATACAACATCGTTGTGTTCTGATTGGTTGTCATGGGTATTCATGTCGTAGTTCGCCCGCGTATGAATAATAACTATGACAGGTGCAGAAGGACTATTATTGAAAAAGTCGCCAACAGCAGCAAACGACAACTATGGTACATAACGATATTTCCTAAGAAAAGCTCGTTTGGACCTATGTAAGCTATGGGATTCTCCTCGAAACGCTCAAAATTTGAGCATGATCAACTTATGGGAAAATTGTAGAAATTTTCTTTATTCTGTGCCGTATCTTATACTGTGTATGTAAGGTCTTTGTAATGCTAAAATTGTTGGTTGAATGCCTGATCGTATCATACTATGCCCTGCCGTAAATGTTGTTCTATGGCCAAGTCTCCAGTGGAAGACATCCGATCAGATAGTGATATTTCTGTTGAACGAGAAGAAATCTTACTACCATCAAACCACAATGGTCGAGTCTCGAATTATGAACAGATAAAACAGCGATCACCGGACGAAAACGCTGTAGAGACGAAAACAAAAGAAGATTACGGGAGAAGAAAAATTCGAGAAGTAACTAATTATTACATATCGCACTGCACTTTACATGGATTTCATTATGTTTTTGATACCAAGTCTATATTACGAAAGATTCTCTGGCTAAGTATACTTGCAGCTGCTGGCGGATTCTTCTTCAAGGAGGTAAAAACAAGTCTGTATCAATACTACCAGTATCCTTTCACTACGATGTCAACGATAGAGTATCCTAAGAAATTACCATTTCCAGCTATAACTGTGTGCGATTTCAACGATGTTCGAAAATCACTGCTATCAAGCAATGCCAGTCAAATGTCGAAAATCATTAAAGCATCCTTAAAGCAGTTAAACAACACGTTATTGCACTGTGCTTTAAGGCACGGATATAAACGCCCTTCAGTCTTTACAATTGATGATTTCGATGTATTTTATTCTTCAGAGGGACAAACTTGTTTCACCTTTAATTCGGGTAAAAATAAATCTGTTATTTATGGTGATAATGTTGGTCCAAAATTCGGTTTAGAATTCATACTCAACGTCCAACAACCAGTAGACAACGATGTTAGAGAAAGTGGGTTCAGGTTTATTCTTCATCAACAAAATGACTTACCGCTAACGAGAGAGGGATTTCGAGTTTCTCCTGGTTATGTAACCTACGTAGACGTACATCTAGCGAAGGTAAGTGGTGCTGTCCAAGAAAACTCAAGATTATCAATCCAACAATCTAGTGTTGTCTAAATATTGTATCTTTGCAGTATTGATTGAATAATTTTACGTAGTAGGGTTCCAATTTGAATTGTTAAATCACAAGAGATTTTTTTTGTATTATCTCAAAGTTTTGATGAATATGAATAACTGTGGTACTATTTTTATGTAATTGTGATTGTGAGAAACTTTATATATTTTAATTTCTTTGTTATTGTAAACTCCGCGGTCAAAGAAAATGCCATCGCTTAGCAGGCTATCGCAAAATACGCTATGACTTTTAATAGAAAAAATCCGGATTGGCAATCCAAATTTTCCAGAATACCCTTATTTTTCTGTTCAAAATAAAAATTAATTATGCATTTGAAGAATTAAATCTGGAAAATAAACATTTATTTTATAGTTTTTTTGTAATTTTAGACTAATTGAAAAACGAAGAAAAAGCCAATCAATAGGTGCCCTGAGTTTCATTCGTTCGTCACTTTGCAATCTCATGTGTGCCAAGCGTGCAAAAAAGTGTCTGAAAATCTTCAGTGAAACATATAATATTTTGTTTTAATTCCTTGTCGTAAAATTCAAAGACTTTCGCTGTAGTAATCGGCCATCTCTTGTGTATAGTGTAATTTTCCCCAGGCAATTACTATGCTAAGTAGGGGAGCTTCTTGTTTAACAATGCTTTCCCACCGTCCATGTAAACAAAGTGTTTTCCTGCATTGTCATTAGAGCTTTTTTCAAATCGGTGCGCCACAATTTCTGCCTCTTTTGAACTCAAATATCTTGTTTTAGATAAGGTTGGGAGATTTAAAATGAGCTTTACATTTATTCTAGTTCATTGATAACTCAGCGCGGTTTGAAGGCAAATTCTAAACGCCATGATTCCATAAATAATAAATAACCATAGTAAGCCTTAAGCATCTATTAATTATTCGCTTTCTTTAGTACTTTTGTTTTTTCAGTGATATCTTTGTTAGATTTTTTTAATTCCCTGGTAGTTTCATATATTGGTTCGTTGCGATAGACAAGCTTAAATAACCGACACCTTTGGTGGCTTTATAGCGGACTTATAGATGTCACTTGATTTGAAGTATGCCTTAATAAGTTTTCTTCGAATTAAAGCCATTTAATCAAAAACAGAAAACCACAACAATTATTCTACATAATTTCCAGCACAAAAAAGTATGTCATAAATTATGTTGGATAATTTGTTATGGGCAAGAAGGATCCCTAATCCTTTTGGACCGCTTAATTCTTTTGGACCGCCATCGCTGACTTTGGCAAAGTCGAGTGATGGCGCCGTCTCTGGTCGGCTTCGAGACAAATTGTTTCACATCGTAAGCTATCTTTTCAACTGATAACGAAAGGCTGCTTCTTCTTGCTTAGTATAGGATAGCCGTCATCTATCCTATTTAATCGTATCTTCAAATCAAGTATTTTTTTGAATTAAGACGTTGAAAGCTATCTTCAAATTAAGTTTCTTTTTGAAGTACGAAATCGAAAGATTTTTACCGATGAAAATAAATTTTGAATGTTAAACTGCAGTGCGTTGAAAAACACTCAAGATTACAATTTACAGACTTAATTTCGATTGTGTAACGAATTTTAATTCATTTGAATACTTTACAGGATAATTTTCAACAGCAATTCATTAAATAACTCTACGCCTCTGTTGACTCATAGATTTCGAAATATCTATATTCAGTGAAAGTTAAACGAAAGTTGTTCAGTTCGTAAGTGCATGAAGGCAAAGGAAGTCATTGAAGGTTATTAAGAAAGTATTTTTCTTAATTACATCGAATTCCTTTCCCCCCAGATAAGTATAACCTATACTATTTTTAAAAAATGCGACTGCAAAGCAGTCAGGTGCTTGTATTGTATGTTCTATTCCAAAGTTAAAATATGTGTGATACAACTTGTGTGAAACCACCAAAAGCGGATTGCCTTATTTATAGAATTCTTATCATCATAACTGAAGTATCAAGCTGTTTTTCTATGATACTTCTATTGGTATATTTACCCCAACTTATCCCAAGACTAATTAATGTGGGTTAAGTGTCATGTGGGTAGTTTGGGATACAAGGTAGCAATATTACAAACTACTATCTAACAAAAAATGCTTTGTCTTTTGAAGCATAAGTGCGACGTTTATTGCAATAAGAGCGGTTTTGAGGTCTACTGCTAGGAAAGTAGTTATTAGTCGAAAACTGAATATAATTAACTTTTTTAATTGCCTTCTCTTCCAAGCTTTAATTGGTTCCAAAGTCTATAGACACGGCATATTTAATTTCAACACATTGGAAGTAAAAGCCGTCCTAAGCTAAAAATATTATTTATTTTAAAGAGATTGTGTCATTTGTTAAAAAAGAAAAGAAGCTTTCCAGCAACTTCTCTGATCATTGAGAAACGATTCAAGTACAGTTAATTACTGTATCAAGCTGTTGTCAGAACAATCCTCTTAATCCACATACAAATAAGTGAACCCTAAACACCAGTAATCTACAAATCTCCCACACGTGAGATAACAAACTCTCGGGTTCTGTATTTAAAGCTTAGTAGAGACAATTTTACTAATTAAAACTTTATTTGGCGTCAGCCTTAAAGAACACAAATTTTAATAGCTTCCGAAAAAAATAATTATACCAAAGTCAGGCTGTTTTGGATTGACTTATGGCGACAGTGTTTTTGTTTGTTTGTTTTTATACATTTTTCCATCACAACATTAGTCAAGTTTTGCTACAGGAGTGCATACTATACATCCGTGAACTAAAAAAAAACTAACAAAATTGCACAAATTGGTGCCACTAAGAATTTCAACGCTTAGACGATAAAAGAATATAATTACCAAAGAATTTTAGTCCTCATAGTTAACACGTTGAAAAACCACGTGGAAAACCAGCATGGTAATACGAGGCATAGCTAAGCTTTTATAGCTTTTACTACTCGAATTACTTATCGTCATTATCTACATCATCATCAGCAACAGCAGCAGCAACTTCATCACATCATCATCATTACCAACTTCATCATCGTCATCATGTCATCATCATCATAAACTGACCTGCATATCAACATCATCAACATAAACCTCATCATCATCACCATTAATATTAACATCAACAGTATCATCATCATCACCATTAACGTCATCATCAACATTTTCATCATAATTATTGTCGACATCACTATCACCATCATCAGCATCTTCCATGTTATCTTTTATCTTTTAGTTATACCTTTTAAAATTGCATTTTGTTCTTTTTGTTTCTACCTGCATTCAGTTAGAAGCAACAATGATGCTGAAACGTACCTCCAACGTAAATAAATTTATATAGTCACGATAATCCACTAGTTATTTGAATTTTCTGAACCCCCTGAACAGTATAAGAAATTAAAGCTAGAATTTGACCGGGAATTTGATGCGCATGTACCAACGTAAATGCACGTGGAAACGAAACTTCAACGAGTATTTCAAAAGGTTTAGCAATTGTAGCGGCGACAACTTCACTAATTTTAACAGTATGCACAAGTTTTTCTCAGCCGATCGAGAACAGTGCTAAATTTAACACCACATGAATCTTGAATTCCCCGCCCTTTCATGGGGATCGGAAATGGAGGTCCCCTTCACAGTTCCCTGCACCACCTTGAAAGGTAGCTATGCATTTGCATCGGAGGGAGACCAATGGTGAGCTTGCAATGAGAGAAAATAATTTTCCAAGGTGTTAAAAAAGGCCTCAATTATTCAACGGTCACCTAACTTTAACTTTTTTAAATCACCCTGCACACTCCTCACTCAACAGCAATTACCGAAAATAAATAGATATTATGCTTTTTTCTTCTAACAGGAGAAGAATCTGCCATATCCTTATATCACCAACTGTGGAGGAAAAGCTCTCAAGTATTTTAAGGATTATTCGCGTAGTAACTGCTACCTAGAAATGCTGACGGATTATATCATTGAAAGATGTAACTGTAGAAGTTGGTTTATGCCCAGTAAGTGTTTTTTCACATAATTTTGATAAAATGCAATTTTAGAGCATTTTTTCTATTTAATTCTATTACAAAGAATTCTTACACAAAGAGAGTAATATTCACATGTGGAGATATCATGGAGTATCATGTGACGATATCACTTTGACGGTAAAGAACAAAATAGAAATTTCATCGATTATTAGCGGAGCTCCATACCTAAGAAAAAATGGTAAACTATCGAGCTGATTTTTCATGGCTTGGCTGACGTCACTTCCGTCCGTACGTCCGTCCGTACGTCCGTCCGTCCGGGCGTGTACACAAGAATCCTGATTGGCTGGTTAGATTATCTTTTTTTTTTTGGCGGGAATGTTGACGCGTTGCAACATCCGGGTACACATAAAGGTTAATCCGGCTATAAACTTTTGTAAAAAAACGCGTTACAATACCGAAAGATAACCACACAATTTTTATTCAAGCTTATATTTATATTTATATTAACTCACCGTACGATGGAACCCCTTTCCGAAATCGATATGTCGAAAGAAAGCTCAAAGGAGAATGAAGCCAAAAGAAAGGGCAGAAGTAAAAGAGTTTCATGTTTTTCGGAAGAGGAAAAACTCTGGAGGCGTGAAAAAGGAAAGCAAGACGAAGGAATGTCGCCAAAGAAAAGCGGCAAGCAGAGAGAGAGAGAAAACGCAAATCCAGGCGGGACTTCGATTATAAACAAGGATAACATGATCGTGAAAGAAAAAGGAATATGAGGCAAAACTTGACGGATGAACAAAGAGAAAATGAACGTGAAAGACAAAGGAATTTGAACAAAACTACTAGCTAAGTCGACTCTAGAATGCACAGAAAAAATCGCTTTAGGGCAAGTTATAGACCAAAGAAAATTAAAATAACTTTCATGTATTCAAAGATGGATTAAGAAGTGTTCTCCAAGAATTCAGGTGTGTTGTTTAGCAAACAGTCGTTTATTATTTTTTGACAAGCATTTTTCTCGACGAATCGACAAATCAAAGACTTTCCCTCAAAACTTTTAATATTTCTGTAGATAAGCTTAATTTATTTTAATGTTGGAGTAAAAATAACATGAAGAGCATATTACAACAAATATTCGTCCTTTATTTAGCATTCGTAAATTTTTAGCAATTCGGTTGTTTTTAACTAACTATCCGCATATGTTTTTCGTTCAAGAAAGATTCGCCTCCTATCGCGGGGTCCCATCGGCAAAACAATGAAGACTTTCATTTAATAATTTTATTTCTACAGATAATTTATTGAAGTATAGAATGAAATATAAATTTACACCAAATATTCAACTGTTTATTAAGCTACATTCATGCAAGTCTGATTATAAAAATGAGCTTAAATTTGTGTTGTTGAGAGATGTTGTTGTAGAAAGACCTAGACTTTCACTTTAAAAATCCGTAAAAAATATTCAAAAACATTTACAAACGCCAATTTACTGACAAAGAAATTCGTCATTTTGCATTGCCTCTTTGCATTACCTTTATTTTCTATTTTGTTTTAGTTGTTCTTGTCAAGTTTAACTGAATATGTAAACTTCGTCTCGTTCTGTAAAATACGTAATTATTAAAGTAAGCTTATATTTTGCTCACCTTAACCAGTTTCCAAGTCTGTTTTTTGGTCTTGATTTGTCCTAAATCTCCAGATTTTCGATTTCAATGAAAGACATCCGAGGTAAATTTCACTAAACTTGATATTGTATTGGATTATCTGTAGTTATCTTTCGTTTTTTTTAAGTAAAAGAGATTCAAAGCCTAAAAATGTCGATTTTTTGGAAAACTTTGTCGAATAATTTTCCAAGAGCAAAACTAGCCCCTGGGGGTGGTGGTGAGTTGTGTACAAAATTCCTAAGTGGGAGAGTAGGTACTCGCGCAAAACAAAAAAAAACAAAAAAACAATGTAGTGCATTTCGATTCGATTTCACTGCATGGTTTTTATTATGGGAGAAATTATCTTCATTTCGAATAAAAAATAATTGAAGATTTTTCCCCGATCTTATTTTTACCTTTCAGTTTCATTCAAATTGGTCTCCCTGTGACTTCCGTATCGGGAGCTCCGCCTTTAGGCAGTGCCTAAATATATATATTATTTAACAGTTATTCCCATCGGGCTAAGTGAAGACTTGCGCTCAAATGTTCCACGGATGCTTACTTTGCCTTCGGCGAATAATTGTTAGATATAAAATATAGAAAACAACAGTGTTTTTTTTCGGATTACACTTATTTTCAACAACACGCGCGAAGTCCTTTTAACGACCGAGAAAAACTCGTATCCATGGCAATGTTTATGAACGTTTATCAAATCGTTTCCATAGTAATGAAAATCAACATAAAGATTTCAACGGGACACTTGCTTTTGGAAAGTAAAAGAAACGTCTTGACAACATCCTTCCTGGCGACGGCAGATTCAAGATTTTACGCAGGTTATTGATAAACCTGAACAACTATAAAGCAAATGCCATAACATATTCGATCATCAATGATAGTTTTTTGGCTTATTTTGTTTTTCAGAAGTTCCAAATACCTCTACGTGCTCAGTGAATGCTACTCTGCAATGCGTTTGGCCTTCGTGGGGTAATATATTGCATTATTATTATTAGAATTTTCTAAGTGCTATCATTTTTATTTAGAGTTTTGTATGTAATATATTCTTAAAATAAATGATGCTTATTCATTTGTCTCACGATTGTGGGTCATTTGTATCAGGCGTTGGTGTAGATTGGATAGTGTACCTCATAAACCGCTTGTCGGACTATCTGCGTCGTGATTGGATGGTCGGTTCATGTTATTATGTTCTCAAATCACAACGCAGATAGTCCGACAAGCGGTGTATAAGAGACACAATATCTAGTCTACAACATCGCCTGATGAAGACTAGCAGTTTGCAGTCAAATCACCCTCAATTGTGAGATAAATGAATAAGTACTTCATAAATGAATAAGTATTTATTACTTTTCCACGATGAATGATATTTTTCACCCAAATTATCAACACATACGCGATGCAGTGTTTTCCTTGAGATTATGCGATATGCATTATGTTGAAGCAGAGAATTATATCATTTTCCAGGGGAAAGAATGCACCTTATGCAAAAAGGCATTGAAAAGAAATATATTTTCTTTATATTCCTGAAGTCTATTAGATCCAGTATTTGAACGAGCATGCTAACATTACTAATCGAACGATTTAGAGCTTTAGTACAAGTATCTAAAATTATATTGAAATGAGAGGGATTTGTATTTTAATTTCTAAACTCTACAGATATTTGCCTTATACTTGAGGTTGTGAATTTAATCTATTTACTTTTATGACAGAACCATTCCTTAATAAATGTTTCATTTAATTCATGCAATTTCGGGCTTGATCTCTTTTCGCAATGCATTAATTATGTCTAATTCTGGTTAATTTCAGGAAGGATATTTTCTTTAGACCCACCTTCCCCTTCAATCACTACTTCCTCCAGTCCCAGAAGTCTTATAAACTATCTATCAATGCTTTTTATTGTTCACAGAGCGTTTCGATGGAAGAAGCTCTTACATGTGTCCGGAAGACTGTTCGAAAACCATGTACGACGCTAAGCTCTCGTCAGCTTTGTTTATGCCACATAAACTTCTTCCCCTAAAGCACAAGCATTCGTATCTAACCCGTCCTAAAAATATTCCTAACGACACTAAGGGAATCATGGATTATATCATGTAAGTAATAGTGCCAATCAAATGATCCATTAAATATATAAAGGTAGGGTAGCATGAGGTTCGAGCGACGGCTCAGACTGGATCTTACGTGAGTTGAGCTCGTTTGATGTGTTGTTCTCTCCTCTGCCAAAAAGGTCTTTTCCTGGTTCTTCGTTGTCCTCCCTCCGTAAATTCAACATGTGAGTGAGTGTTGTATAGGAAAAATTCACAAGCAAACCAAAATGGCTAAAAATGCACTTTTTAATAGCATTGATTTACATACACTCAAGTGCAAAAACATTGTTTGATTCAAAAATATAGAAGGCAGAAGCTTGGATCGAAAAGTATCCTTGGAAATGACGTAATGTCCAACTGATGTATTCGTTTGAAATACACAGCTCTTATGAAACATGTTATAAAAACTTCTCCCCTTTCTGTTATTCCAGCAATTTATATTTCAAACAATCCACAAGTTTTATTTTTTAGATTCATCTAATTGAAGTATTTCGATTAGCATGAACTACCTTAGTCTCATACTTTTTCGAGCCTGACAAGGATTTTGAGTGTATACATGGACATAACTAGCAGACAATTAAAAAATACGCAAGTGACAAGTGGTCTGAAGTCGCGAGAGTTGCTACTAATCCTAAGTAAATCCATCATACTAACCTTTTCATTAATATCAAAACTCTTATTTAAAGGGAGAACTATGTAGTAGTATCACTGTATTTTGATGAGCTGCGTCTTGACATCATTGAGCAGAAACCGTCCTATGGTTTTTATAGACTAGTAGGTAAGGGAAAATATATAGTATTGTACGACAAACCTCCCCATTTAAAAATTTGATTATTCATAATTTAGATTTTAAAATGTTTTAACGTTACACCGAAAATAGTATCCGTTTTTGCATAGTACCCAGGAGTTTATGTGTTGAGCTTTGGAACGAAAAGTTCAAGCAAGAAATGAACAGGTTCTGAAGTTGGTGATGTAAAAAACATGATCAGATAATACTGTGATGATAATGGTGGTAATGTTGCTTGTGATAGTCGATGATATGATAAGATGATATATGATGATTATATTGTGATGATAATGGTAGTAATGTTGCTTGTGATAGTCGATGATATGATAAGATGATATATGATGATTATATTGTGATGATAATGGTAGTAATGTTGCTTGTGATAGTCGATGATATGATAAGATGATATATGATGATTATATTGTGATGATAATGGTGGTAATGTTGCTTGTGATAGTCGATGACATGATAAGATGATATATGATAATGATATTGTGACGATAATGGCTTTTATGTTGCTTGTGATAACTGATATCATGATAAGGTCATAAATGATGATGATATTATGATGATGATGATGGTTATGTTGCTTGTGATATCTGATAACAAGATCAGATGATATTGTAATGATGATGGTGATTATGGCTTGATTTTTGTAGACATTATTTGCCGACGTTTGTATTGGACCTGTGGTCAGGCCTTCATTAACCCATTTCTTTTTTTTGTTCGTATTGTTTTGTTTTGTCCTTTGTTTATTTTTTTATTACTATTTTTTTATTTCTCATGCGAGAAATTTTTGTACCCTATAAGAGTTATTAAACAGTTTTTCGCCAAAGGCAAGTGAATATCGGTGGAATATTTATCGAGCCGGAGTCTTCGAGCGGCGGTATAAATATCTCCATAATTACAGAGACTGAGGGGAATAATGTTAATCTACTTTTTTTTTCTCTTTCTTTTCTACAGGTGACGTAGGTGGTCAGTTAGGACTTGTCTTAGGAGCAAGTGTCATCACTTTGTTAGAAGTTATTGACCTTTTTATTATGTGGGTATATTTTTGGTTTAAAGGAAAAGCAAAGAATAGATCATCGAAAAGAAAATAGCAAAAACTGTTGTTAGGTTTATAAAGATATCAGAGGCTTTCTATTAGTGGATACCTTTCTATAAAAAGAAGTCGCTGGCAACGCTGGCTGTGAAGCTCTATTCTCTGCCTTTACACGATGACCGCAATGAAGCAAAATGTCGGACAGTCGACATGGAAAAGGAGCATCTTTTGCAAGCGCGATAGCCCAATCACTAGTAAGAAGATAATTCCGTTGTGTAGTAATATTCCAGCTGATAAAAAGATAGAAGGATTTTCCACAGTCCTAAACATCTTGTAATATACAAACTATCTTTAAATTCTTTTATATTAGTATCTAGATTTGCTCAAAAGTGATTTAAAAACAACTTATCAAAGGGCAAGGCGGTAACTTTATGAGATGCAAACTTAAATAGTACACCGCCAAATCACTAAGCCCTTATTTACATTATGTAATCAACTTAAAAAGGGGCGGAATACCTTAGATATGAAAAAGATGACATTATTAAGAATACTGCTGAGAAACGAAAATAGGAGTTTGCATGAAGACGACGAATTTTCTTGTTTGTCTTTTTGAAATTCGGTAATATTTGGCGTCCCTACGTGAATAAAACTTTAAGCTGTGGCTTAACAAATGCATTTGGACGATTCTGTTCTTTTTTCTCACAAAAACATAATATGGGACTAGTATGTGTTTTAAATTGAGAGAAGTGACGTGCCGGAATGTTTAGGAATTTCATTAGAGCTATCTTGGCCCTCTCTGTTAATTTCGTTTACATATAGTTAGGGTGACCCTACTGTTAGGACTAGCTCTTTTGTTTTTTAGCGCTCCTTAGGGGAAAAAACAAGGACCATGGTATTCCTGTTACTACGGTCACCCTATTACTTTAGGTGAACTGCTCTTTAATGGTAACTTTAAGGCCTTGCTTGAAAAAAAGAAATCTTGATTAAGCCAACAGTGGTCCTCCTTTAGCTTCTAATTGATTTAGCTTGAATTAATTTTTTGTTAATTAATTGCCTTACCATCTTCTTCTAAGCCTATGGCTAACCCTCATGAATTGTAAAACCACATTCCTCGCTCGAAAGCATTCAAGGTGATTGCCTACTTTTGATCAACGTTAGATTTGGGCCCACGATTTGCAAACGAACCAAAACCGCTGAATAACCTTCAATATTTCATATATACTGAAGCCACATTTTGAACTTAAAAAGGGAAAAACCCTCAAATTTTGAACGGGAAAAAAATGTCAAAAAATCTAGATTGTATTATTTTTTTGTAACAGTAGTTTAAGTAATACTCTTTCAAAGTAGCCAGTCACCTTAAGTCTTCTGACATTCTACATATCATATAGCTGGGATTTCTAACTAAGTTCTATTCTTATGAGACAAGACATGTTCTATAAATAGTGATAACGCTTTTGTATGTATTAACGATTCTTTCAATACGTTTAATAAAACGGTAGTTATGAATCCCTCTTGCAATATTCCTGTAAATATACAAAGTAAGGTTAGAATAATTGTCGAAAAAAGTGGTAAGATAAAAAGGGGAGATTCAAATGAGCCGACATTTATTATTAAACTGTTTAAAAATATAAATTAAGATAAATCTAATTGTGTTATAGCTGATTTTTACCCCTAAGAGATACGACGAGAAGAGAATACCCGATATCTTTATCCCGATTCCCCCCCCCCCCCCCCCCTGTGGTAATGTGTTTCAGCCTCGAGCCAGCCAACATGTTCGAGTAGAGAAGAGGTTCAATAGGGTAAAGGCAAATTTTGTCGCCGGTACGTTGAAATTAATGCCAGAATCCACCAACCCGAAAACGATTTTTTCAGATACGAATAACTTGAGAGTTGTCTTGGATATAATTGTGTTTTACTAATTTTGTGTTTTAAATCCGCGATCTAAACTCTATAACGAGCAAACACTAAAATATTGACTCAAAAGCCGTGTTACAAAGCGCCCGATACAAAAGTCTTGGATTCTAAAACTAGGTCAAACAAAGGGTATTGAGTATTGCTGGAGTTTTGCTGAATTTCACCTACGCAATCTTCGATTTTAAAAGCGTAAATGCTTCATAGTATTATATAGTGATCAAACCTACATATACAAGCAAGTTTTAAGATGATCTGAATCATCATCATCAACACACCAACTTTCACTTATCATCTTCATCATCATTAAAAAGTTGGTTGGCAACATATTAACGCATATTTTCATTTGTTTAAAAAAATGGCAATATTTTTAATGTAATGGACCCTCTTAAAATTTTCTCAAAATGATAAAATCACAATACAAAAATTCCATAAATTCCATTGAAAGAGGTGTGATTTCTTTTATATTTCCATGTTAGTCTCGCATCTACTATACTTGTGAAAAAGGTCCATCCGTTGCTGTCACATTCCCTTCCCAGCACAAATACAAACATATCTCCCTTGTCCTCACCACCAGCAATCCCGTGCAAAAAGTAGAATAGCATAAAGTAACTGACAACTTAGAGGCCATTAAAGCGGCAAACCATATATCCGTGAAATAGCACAAAAACTAAAGTGATACTAAACACATCTATTTTTTCAATTGTTTTATTGGTGCTATCTTGTACTATTTAGTTAGTACGGATATATGGATTTGCACTCTATCAACATTATTTTCTACAACCGGCTCAATTCTGGTATTAGTAGTCAAATCAGTGCCTCCTTCATCCTCCCAAGAGACTCATTGATAGCCACATTTTAACATATGCTCGCCAAGGTATTGTCTCTTTTAATCTTCCTATCTATTTTATTTACAAGGGTGAATTCGTGTACTGTACTTTTGAATTAAACTCCTGAAAATGAAATATTAAATACGGTTCCGAAAATGGTATTAAATTGATACTTATTCTTGTATAGTTATCTATACTTTCTTAAACTGCATTTCAAAAAGCAGACTTTTAAAAACCTTGTTAGTCCATCAATTTAGTTCCAATAATTCTTCTCTTTTTTTGCAACATTATTTTTTAATTCCTTTGTGTAATTTTAAATCAAATAGAAAACATCAAGTATACAAAGGAAATTCTCAGCATGTGTATGCCAATAAAAGTCATCTATGTTGCGACTTATGACAAAAAAGCGGCGCCCTCTGGTTTTGTCAGAAACAAAACAACATTAAAACACCCATGAGAGTTACTATTACTTCCTAATTAAATGTGTCCCTAATTAAGTTTAACCTTTAATGAATACAATCACCTTAGGATAAAGAAATAATTTGGGTGTTGTTAGGGACATTCCGTTGTACTACCGCTATTTCCAAAATACGTGGCTCCCCAAACTTCATGTTTTCATTTTATTATTTTTGACCTAAGAATTCGAAAGTGAGTCCCATATTGCCAGGCTAGCAAAAACGACTAATCCAAGATTTGTTATTTAAAATAATCCCGAAGCAAGGAAGCTTTATTTTCTTCTTTGCCTCCTCCTCTGCCCTCAAAATTGTTTGACTTTCTCCACACAGAAGCCACACAGGCCCCATCATTGACACCCAGAGGTGGCAGAGAAATCTATAGATATCTATGTTGCTGTTTTTTTTAATGATTTATGGTTTTAAGGTCCAAACCTTTTTTAAAATTAATATTTGCGAGATCGTTCCCACATTGTTTCCTGGGTACCAAAGAATTTAGACAAATTGTCATTAATCAGGTAATTGGACAATATGGCGGCTACTTCTTAAGAAAGCTAATGAAATCGAACTCTGAAGACCTTTTTTATAAGTATGAGGAGAAATAAATAATTACTTCACTTAACATCTATATAAAGCTTTGGAGAGCCAAACATGTTGATGTATGAATTGTAACATTTTTGGTATATTAATTTTTTAGATAGGGAGTTTGTATATTACGCAGCAATAATCTCTTAATTAATGAGTTTCTATTTGTTACGACATTTTTCATCGCAAGAGCCTAACTATGCATTTATCCGAGCAAAGCGACTCCAATTAGCGCAGTCTTATTATCAGATTTTCAGTCATATCAGTATGTCCGTGGGATTGTTATCTTTCATTAAGGCCCCAAGTTCTTAACCAATCGCTTAGGAATTGAAATTATAGATACATTTTCTAAGTTAGGACGAGGTCTTTTATCCTGTATTCCTACTGGACTCTGAATACTGGTAGAATAAAAATAGTTACAAACTAAAACGAATAAAGAAAGAGTTCAAATGCGTTTTAAAAATTCTTATTGAATATCCTTGTATAATTTGGGTTGGTCTGTGAGTGTTGAATATCTCAACTCAGGTCGTCACATAAAGCATGAGTTCTTCATAAGCCATAACTAAAAATGCAATTTGTGCAATATAGAAAGCGGTAAAAAAAGAAAAAAAAAAAATTAGTAGAAAAGGAGAAGTAACGTTGGTAAATAACGAATGGAAGACATGAGTTAGAGGGGTTTATTATGTTTTATTTATGTTACAGCATTCCAAATGTTAGATTGATATTTTAATTCATTTTTTAGTAATATTCAAGTAACTTTTGAAGACGTGGGTGTTCACATGCTGTTGATATTTTCTTTTCTGCTTCCTACGAATAATCCTACGTAAGCCTCAAAAACATCAAAATCAAGCGGGCAGCGTCAAATTTACGACAAAGTGTCGATTGCTTTTCAAGAAAACCTATTCGGAACAACTGTAATTGAATTTCTGCGTTTTTAATCTGTGTCAATTATCGCACTAGGAAGAATGCTCTAATTTTCTTCTTGAAATTCAATATCATGAAGTTTATAAAGCCATTAATATTTGATGTACGATGTTTGTACAAGCAGAAATCGTATCTTGCCACCAGCAGACAAATATGAAAACGTGTTTTTTTAAAGCTTATTTTCTCGACACTTTCAGACTAAAAAAATTACATCTTAATTGTAACTTTATTGTAGAAAATTTTGCCTAGGGTAACTTGCACGGGAGCAAACGAAAATTATTGTTCTCGATTTTTTTCCGAAGCTACCTTTTCTTTGAACACAATGAAAATAATTTTTTTCAATGTTTTGATAACGTTTTATCCTGTTCCCTGTAAAACAACTCCATAATTAAAAGCTATTAAACCTGTTTTCATAGATTTTATTACCCGAGTATTAAATACGCAATCTAAATTTATTTTTAATCATAATGATAATCGTCTACCAAAACATGTAAAAATTAAAATTTTCTTTTGTGAATAAAATTATGAATATATGAAACTTGATCCTCCCCAAACTGCCTTCTCTTTGATTAACTATTTTAAAATTCTTTTTCATTAATTTGATTTTTTTCTGCATAAGAGACATAAGTATCGTTTTGCGTGCGAGCTTCAACTATTCAAATTGAAATACAATTAACCAGATATCTTTGTGGCTTTTCGTTTCTATTAAGACTAACGCTTTTTCATCCCACATAACATGTTGTCCTCTCAGAAACGTCTTAAACTAGCAGCCCCTTTGGTCCATTATAGATATATTTCCAACCTTCACAAGTTCCTGTGTATCATATCTAAAAACAATAGTTGTGTATTTGTAAAAATTCGAATAGCCTCATAATTTTCTAATAACATGATAAGAGTTTATTTGAGCCTTAACTTCAAAGTTAAAAAGCTATGCCAATCCGAAAATATTTGGCTGATTTCAATTCTTTTGTATGCAAAATTTTTAATTACGAAAATGAATTGTGTTTTACTGCAATGCAGTTAACAGCTCGTTTTCATGTTCAGTTTGAAACTCCGTTTAAATTTATTCCTTTATCATTGCAAAGTCTACAATTATAAATTCGTTTTTGCTCAGTAGATACACCAAACGACACAGCATTTCTCTCCAGAGCGAGCATGACAATTTCGAAAATCATTCTTAAAATGTGTTATGCAATTAAAGCGCTATTTTTAACACGCCTTTAGTCTGGGATCATCTGTGTTACTTTACATTTATTAGCGAATTTTCACATTATCCTCTCTCTTGACAACAATCAAAGACTGTAATTGTTTCCGATAACTTTTAGGGTAATCTTGTTACATCTAGTTCTAGATTGTCTCTATATAACGAGAATAAAATTGAGTGTTTTAAGTACACAAAGCATTACGAATGCTAGCTCGGAAGAAATACTTGAACGTGAATTATTCATGAATTCCTTTTGTGTTTTGGCAACAAAGAAAGCTCTGCCAAAATAGTTTTTTATAACTTTATAAGAAAATATTAAAAAGAGCCGATCCCTCGTCTTAAGAATGCGAAGATAAAAACCATAACAAATCCAAAGAACGCCTCGTTCTAAAACAAATGACAACAAGAGAAATCAGCAGGGGGAAAACTCTTTTAATGTAAGAATACTTGCAAGCATTAGCATATTGTCGTTACTAAAGAATTAGAGAAAACAGAGACTTTGAATTGCTCTCTCTTTTGTAGGGTCTTCGAAGCTCTGTGTGTTATAAGTGCAAATTTCTTACTACAAGATTGTTGACTTAAACATTCGAATGCCGCGGAATAGCACCTGCCGCCATGGTTTCGCGAATTGTAATGCAATTAGTATGAAATAAAATCAGAAACCGCGAGTCGCAAACCTTGGTGTGACTACTTTGCAATTCAGATGGGACCAGTAATTGGGCTAAATAGCAGGTATGGGGCTTCGAAGAGGATTTACGATTGGATGATAGTGACTCGGCTTACGTTTCTCACTAGAAACACCTTTTAAATTCAATTAGATAACAGACACTATAAAAGACTTGTGCAACGAATCTCTTAAAACCAGAGAACTCGTCTTTTTCTGAATAAGGTTACGTTCATGTTTCATGTGTAATAGTTCGAAGTATTTGTCTGTGGTTGAGCAAAAGTAATTTGTTCAACAACAAGTGATTTATGTTGGCCCAAAAACTGTTGTTTCTATCCAAATCCAAATCCAAGTCTATCCGAGCCTGAACATAAGTATGAGCTATGACAGAGGAAATTTAGGAGGCGACGACGGTGGAGATGTGAAGATTGTTATTAGAGGAAATGATGACAAAGCTCAACAAGGACCCAACAGTATATACGCTTTTTGCAACCACTGTAAAAAGGATATATCTGTAGTATACATTAAATCAGAGAATAATGGCAAGGATGTTTGTGTATCAGAATCGCTGTCCCCTAAATGGTCCGTTCGAAACAATCAAGGGGATTATCAGGAGAACGACTACGACAAGTGTCAAAAAGATAACAACTATGAAGGCTGCAGAAAGCTTCTCGATGAAAAGAAAAAAAGGAGGAAAATCGGAGAAATGTGGGAAAATTTTCTGGGAAGTTGCACGCTTCATGGCTTTCATTACTGCTTCAGTGGTAACCCACCTTTACGTCGCATAGTTTGGACAATTCTACTGTTGACTGCGTTTGCTATGTTTTTTGAAAAATGCAGCGAGAGTATTAAAAGTTACTTTGAATATCCCTTCACGACTACCACACTTTTGACCTACACTGACCGTCTGCCGTTTCCAGCCGTTTCTTTTTGCAACTACAATGATGCACGCTTGTCAAAAATGAATGGCACTATCATGAATGAGATTTTTGTCCAATCGGTTCTAGAGGGGAAAAATGTCAGCCATTTAAAAGCCAAACTAAATGGAGAACTCATGAAAAAAACACTGAAAGATGCGGCCCATCGACTTGAGGATATGATCAAAGAGTGCACATGGCAAGATTCGGTTCCATGTTCGTGGCAGAACTTTACACTTTTCAAAACGGCGGACGGAGATTCCTGTTATACTTTCAACTCAGGAAAAATGGGTGAAATATTAAAAACTACTACTGTTGGGTCAAAAGAAGGCCTAAGATTGCTTATAGACATCCAACACGTAGAGTATTATTATGATGTCAAGAATGCTGGTTTTACTGTAATATTACACGACCAGGAAGAGACTCCAGTTAAAATGCAAGGTATTTCAGTGGCACCAGGCTTCGCTACGTACATGGAGCTTAAAAGACGAAAGGTAAGCTCTAAAAAGTAACGATAAATAAAAGAAGTAACCACAAAAGTAACTAAATGACACCTAATTGTTTCTTAGATAAAATCTAAAAAAACGTACTGAATAACAATCGTCACAAGAACAATCGATCTATTTTCGGCTTTTGCATATACCAAGTCAGTTTTATATGAATATCTTTTAACAAAAAAGTGATAAGACAGTGTAGGCTTATTTTGGATCGAGTTTCCTTTTGTTAACTTGATAAAATTCAATACCATTTTTCTTAGTTTATAAAAAACTATATGGAGCCTAGCCAAATATAATCCCGCACAACCAATGGCTCCTAAGCTTCCTAAGTTAATATTCAAATTCTGTCTGTCCCACTGAGAAGCATACTGACCAACATTCGAATAACTGTTTGGTACTAATGTTGAAACCTTAGGGGGCGAAAATCGTAATTGAAAGATTATACTGTCATCCTTTGTTGTTTTGGCTGTATGTATTTTCTGTTCTCATTTAAAGTTGGCGGCCTTTCCAAAGCAAAACCAATGCACTATTCATCTGCCGCTTGCTCGTACATAGTACAACACAGAACAACATAATATTATCATCAAATGTATCAAATCAGTTCCACAAAAAGAATAAGTTATGTGAAAAAGTTTACTTGGCTGATTAAAGGTTCAAAAGAATTGCTTTCAAATTTCCGAATTCGCCCTCTTTTAATTTGTCCTGAAATCTCGAACACGAGGAAAGACTATAAAGCTAAATAAACGCTAAATATTAAACCAACGAATTTTTTTCGTTTGCGTTTTTTTCTTTTACATGGCTTCTTCGGTAATTTGGGATTCGATTTTAGTCTTAACTACTAATTACGCAGCGGTCAAAGGTTTTTAATTTATCGTTAAATCATATATGTGTTTCAATAATTATTTCTATTTTTGTTCTTTTTTAATCATCTGCTTAATGTGTGCTAATGCATAAACGAATAACTATATCAAAAGTTTAGCATTTCGTAGGCTCTCAAACGAATAAAAAAGAAACTATATTATATATTGCATTGTGTAACAAACTTAGAAAAAATGTTGTTCTTTTCTAATTATCTTTTTCGTGTCTGAGTGTTAACGTACATAAACGAACAACTCAGAATATTCTAGGTCCCATACTTTTTTAAATTAAACAAACAAAATTAAAGAGAAAAATTCAACTTGGATGAAATTAATTCTAAATGCACAAGATATAAATTATTTTTTTTGGAAAACCAGATTATTTTATTCCAAAGGCAATTATTCAATACTACAGAGTAAGAATAGATCTACATTAAAAAATAATGATCAATCTAGGACAATTACCAGAGAAAAACACAACAATATATATGTACATAGGTTGCATTTACAAAAAAAAACTGGAATGAAATTAGACGTAAAGGTATAACAAATAAAGTATTGTTTTTACTAATTTGAAACACACACAAAAAATATTATATAACTGATAACTACTATTCAAAAGCTTTGGCTTCAGATTATGCTGGATAGCTGATGTCCTTAGAAAGTTACTAACGAAAGACAAAACGTTACACAAAGAACCTACTTTCCCGAGCAAGAATATTTTTGTTTCTTGTAAGTTGAATTTTATTACAACTTGTTCCAAGGTTTGACTCACTGTCCAATCCTGAGGAAAGTGAAACATTAAGCTTGATATTTCAGACAAAACATTCAACGTAGAAGAAACAAAACTGATCGGAAATGCTCAAAACCAATAAAACCTACTAAAACCGTATAGACATTATAGTATCGTATATTCATCTAATGACGACTCCTTTAGTCAACTAAGAGCCAGGGTGAACGTGAACGTGCAAGCGATGGATCTCCCTTATGAACTCTATTTCGGACTGCGTCAGTTTGTATATATATTTATTATTATCGTTATTTTTTAATGATTAACATTTGCAAGCTCTTGTTCGAGAAACGTCTTTTTCCCATGAGATTCTTCGTAATATCTATCATTTTTCATCATTAGCTTTGTGGGATTTCTTTTTATGGGAATACAATTATCTGTTTTATGTAAAATACAAGTTATGTTTTAGGAGCCCATCACGTTCAATTATAATTCTGATAACCCTGCATAAATCTTTATTCTGCATAATCATGTAAACCATTTTTGATAAGATTTTTCTTTGACATTCTCCATAATATCTATCATTTTTCATCATTAGCTCCGTGGGATTTCTTTTTATGATAATAAAAGTATATATTTTTTATGTATAAAAATGATTTGGGAGCCCAGCATGTTCAATCATAATTCTGATAAACCTGCATAAACCTTTATTCTGCAACCACGTAAACCATTTTTTTTCCACGAGTGTCTCCAAAATATCTATGATTTTTCATCATTAGCCCCGTGGGACTTCTTTTTATATATAAATCTGGATGTATAATAATGATTTGGGAGCCCATCACTTACGTAGCACACAAAGTAGTTTGATTATCAGGAATATCTTGTCAAAATGTCTGCTGAGTGTGTCAGAAAATGGTAGACCAGAAAATTAAAATATCTGATATACAAAATATCTTTTAAATATACACAAGCTCACTAATAAAATTTCTAAACAAAATTAGAATATTTAAAATCAAAACGTAGGGTTTTGAAATGTCAATATCGGGATTCCTAGAACGAGCTTGCAAACATTTCATTATTTTGAACTGAGAAAGCTCCCACGATAAGACACCTCCACAAAATCCCCCTCAGAAAGTGTTCCGGCCATTGGGGCGACTAACTGAGTGTTCTCGCGCTTTATTCTTTAACGATTGCAAGATACTGGGAATACTAAACTAACAATACCACCAATTGTTCAAAACGCCATGATCATATTCTTTGCTCTGCGGCAAGAAAAAGGGTTTTCACCTGAAACGTGGCATGTAACTGAGTGGGCACGTTAGTACTTACTCAAAAAAATAAATTTATTGTAAAGATTATATTATCATATTACTATCGTGTGAATACCAAGGAAACTGCAGAGCCGAAAATATATATTGTAGTGTCGGGATCCCTGTGTGTATAGCGAAATATTATGGTCTAGATAGAGACACATGGCATGATCAAGTTGTGAGAGATAGTCAGATAAGCTATGGACAAGAAGCTTTATTAAAAGCCTAGTTTGTTATACCGTGTTGGGTATTTAGAACTTTACAATTGGCGACGAGGATGATAAACATTCAATTGGGATAAAAAAATAAAAAAATGGCATCTTCAAGTCTAGAAATTGGTGGATTAAAACCGTTTGATGTACACAGTGACCCGAATAGTTTGGCGCTGGAATGGAAGCGATGGCTTCGACGTTTTCAACTTTATGCCGATGGAAAGGGGCTGATTATCGCTCCAGATAAAGATGACAACAAGATACAACGTAGGGCTTTACTTCTTCATTCAGCAGGACCGGATGTTCAAGATATTTTTTACGTTTTACCAGATACCGGAGGACCGAAGGATTACGCGAAGGCAGAGAAAGCCCTGAGCGACTACTTTGTGACTCAGGTAAATATTCCTTACGAACGACACCAGTTTCGGGAAATGACCCAGAAAGAAGAAGAAACCATCGATCAGTATGTAGTACGATTAAAGCGTAAGGCAGAAGCATGTAACTACGCCGACCAGACCAATGACCAGATCAGAGATCAAATAATTTCAACTTGCCGTTCAAACGAGCTTCGACGCAAACTTCTTGAGAAGGGACAGGCCCTCACTCTGAAGGAATTACAAGATACAGCAAGAACATTTGAGGCCGTAAAACGACAGGCAAGGAATATGTGCAACCCTGCAGACCAAGGCCCAAGCCATGTAAATTGGATTGGTAAGAAACCACTCAAAGGAAGGGGAACAGGACAACAACCATTCAGGTCAAAAGAGAAGAAAGAGGAAGAGAAACCGAGTAAAGGTTCGTGCTACAGATGTGGAAGACAAGGACATTTTGCAAAAGATGTTAACTGTCCAGCCAGAAACAAGGTATGCAATAAATGTAAGCAAACGGGACATTTTGCAAACTGTTGCAAGACCAAGTCAAAGGAAGGTACTTCCAATCAAGGAGGTAAAGGAGTTCGTCAAGTAACTGAGCAGCCAGATTATCCATTTGCAGTCACTACAACAGACAAGGAGATACCAAAGATTGACATTGTCATTGGGGGAATTCAACTTGAAGCAGTATTATTGGATTCTGGATCTACATGTAATGTTATTGACAGACAAACATGGGAGAAACTCAAGAGTGAAGGAATTGTTTGCAAGGCAAAGAAGTCTGATAGAAAGCTGTTTTCTTATGGTTCAGAAAAACCCCTCAGTACTGTTGGTGAGTTTGAAGCTCAACTTTGTTACAAGGATAAGACAATAACTGTTTGTTTTGTTGTAGTTAAAGAGAGAGCAATTCCAATATTGAGTAGAGAAACCTGTGAGAAGCTGGAAGTCCTAAAGATTGTTATAAATAGTGTTGATGAGCAGTCCTCTATGTTTACTGAGTTCAAGGAGTGCTTTGAGGGAGTTGGAAAACTCAGAGATTTCAAGGCCAAACTCCACATAGATGATAGTGTTAAACCAGTAGCCCAGCGGCAGAGACCAGTACCTTTTGGTGTAAGACTGAAAGTGGAAAAGAAACTCAAGGAACTTGTGGATGCTGATATCATTGAACCAGTTACAGGTCCAACACCATGGGTAAGTCCAGTTGTAGTAGTGCCAAAGAAAGGGGATGACATTAGACTTTGTGTAGACATGAGAAAGGCGAACGAGGCTATTGTAAGGGAACGTCACCCTATACCTTCAGTAGATGAAATTCTATACAACCTAAATGGCAGTAAAGTGTTTAGCAAGCTAGACCTGAAGTGGGGCTTCCATCAAATTGAATTGGACGAGAATTCCAGGGATATCACCACCTTCGTTACACACAAGGGACTGTACCGCTATAAGAGACTTATGTTCGGTATCAGTTCTGCACCAGAATTATACAATCACATAATTAGACAAGTCCTAGCTGGAACTGAAGGTGCTGATAATATTTATGATGACATAATTGTGTATGGGAGCTCAGTTGAAGAACATGACAAAAGGCTACGAGAGACACTGAACTGCATCAGGGACAAGGGGCTGACCCTTAACAGAGAAAAGTGCGAATTCAGGATGTCAGAACTTACCTTTATGGGGTATTTGCTTTCTGAAAAAGGAATTGGCCCAACAGAGTCCAGGATTGAAGCAATAGTTAATGCACGAGAGCCACAAGATGCTGAAGAAGTACGCAGCTTCCTAGGATTAGTGAACTTTAGTGCTAGATTTATCCCAGACCTTGCAACGATTGCTGAGCCGCTCCGAAGTCTAACAAAGAAAGGAGTAACCTTCAAGTGGGGTAAAGCTCAACAAGTGGCATTCAATGCTCTTAAAGAGGCCTTAGCTGGCTCAAACACACTAGCATATTTTGATAGAGATGCAGAAGAAACCAAGCTGATCACAGATGCCAGCCCAGTAGGACTTGGGGCTGTACTCACCCAAGTTAAGAGTGGAACAGAGCGTGTTGTAGCTTATGCCAGCCGCAGCCTAACAGATGTAGAACAAAGATACTCGCAAACGGAAAAGGAGGCTCTTGGCATTGTTTGGGGCTGTGAGAGATTCCACATGTATCTCTATGGAGTTGAGTTTACACTCTTGACAGACCACAAACCCCTGGAGATAATCTACTCAGCCAGGACAACAGCAGCACCAGCAAGGATTGAAAGATGGGTTCTCAGGCTCCAGCCTTATAAGTTCACAGTAAGGTATATTCCAGGAAAGCAAAACATTGCTGACACTCTGTCGAGATTGACAAACATTAAGGGACACTGCATTGATAAAGATGCAGAGGAATACATTCGTCACGTTGTTACTATGGCAACACCAGTTGCTATGAGCCTCAAAGAAATCGAGGAAGAGTGCGCATCAGACCCTGAGATGTCACAGTTGAGAAGATGTATACTCACAGGTGAGTGGGACGACGTCCCCTCTCAATACAAAGCAGTAAGATATGAACTGTCTACCTTAGGTAAGCTTATACTAAGGGGGACGAGGTTAGTAATACCAAAGGATTTGAGAAAGAGAGTCCTCAGTCTTGCACATGAAGGACACCAGGGTGTAGTAAAGACAAAGCAAAGACTCCGTACCAAGGTGTGGTGGGCAGGAATGGACAAGGAGGTTGAAGACAAGTGTAAAGTATGTCAAGGATGCCAACTAGTTGCTCAACCATCCCCACCAGAACCCTTGAAGTCAACACCCTTTCCAAACGAACCTTGGCAGGACCTGGCAGCAGACTTGATGGGTCCTCTCCCTGCAGGTGAATATGTTTTTGTCGTTGTTGACTACTTCAGCAGATATTTTGAAGTGGACATTTTGAAGTCTACTACAGCAACGAAGATCATCGAAAGTCTAGATAAAATTTTCTGTACTCATGGTCTACCCATGACCTTAAGGACAGACAATGGTCCACAATTCGTGTCGGAACAGTTTACATCCTATCTAGCTGAGAATGGGGTAGTCCACAAAACATCAACACCTTTGTGGCCCCAAGCCAACGGTGAGGTAGAGAGACAGAATAGAAGTCTACTTAAAGTACTTAAGATTGCACATGCAGAAGGGAAGAACATGCATTCTGAGCTAAGAAAGTTTCTCATGGCCTACAGGACAACACTTCACAGCAGTACGGGTAGTACACCAGCCAAGCTACTCTTTAATAGGGAAATGAGATCAAAGTTACCAGAGTTAAAAGAAACACTACCAGCCTACAGTGAAGCAAGAGACAAGGACATAGAAAACAAGCAAAAGAGAGCTGATTATGCTGATACCAGAAGAGGAGCTCAAGAAAGCAACATTGTACCAGGTGACACAGTTTTGTTAAAACAAAGAAAAGAGAACAAACTGTCTACAACTTTTGGAAAGATTCCATATGAAGTTACCAGCAAGAGCGGCAGTGAGGTGGTAGTAACCAATCCCGAAAGAGGAAGTTACAGGAGGAATGTCACAGAGATAAAGAGGTTCTTCAAAGATGGTGATAGTGAAGACCCAGTCCACGTTCAGCCTAGTTTTGGGAGCATCGAGACTCAACAGGAGAACTATGGTACAGGGACTAGTGCGGAGACTGTTTTGCAGCCGCAAGGCACTAAACAGGAGGTTCCTAGTACTCCAGCAAGACCCAAGAGAGAGAGAAGATCACCAGAATATTTGAAAGACTACCATTTATATAAGTGACACTTTTCAACTAAAGTCTAGTAGTTCAATCAGACATTTGACATTTTGTTGTTTATTGATATAGTTTAATCTTTTCTAAGGAAGGAGGGATTGTAGTGTCGGGATCCCTGTGTGTATAGCGAAATATTATGGTCTAGATAGAGACACATGGCATGATCAAGTTGTGAGAGATAGTCAGATAAGCTATGGACAAGAAGCTTTATTAAAAGCCTAGTTTGTTATACCGTGTTGGGTATTTAGAACTTTACATATATAGGCGAAGGAAACTGAGAAATAATTAAGGCCATCCAAATTAGATCAAGATGAAAGTACTGATGCTTCTAGAAATTGCTTCATATGTAAAATAGTATTGCGCTGAGGTTGGATTGAAAGTCGATTAATCAAAATAGAAAAACAATATAGAAAAGTAATCATCAATGAAGATAGCTGTTACGGTGACTGTAGCGAAATTTGTCACGTTTTCGAGATGTGTCACGGTAATTTAGCTATTAAGGGCCACTACTTTATGGGTCTTCTTGAACTACAAAATTACCAAGGAAACCCAGACTCCATCAGGTTCGTTGATTGGAGTGGAGTGGAATGGTAGAGAAGGGTTTTTGTAAACATTTTTAGGCCTACTCAAAAAATATCGGGATATTTAAAAAAAAAACGGATTTAAAAAAATTGTAGCGTTTTTGAGTGAATTTTTATCAGGTACTTGTGGACAGAAGGCCAATCCAACAAAGCAAAGTCATTTCTGAACCTATAATGAAAGGCTCAAAATAATAATAATAAAAGGTCTAATATCAAGAAAAATTAACATTAAACAAATTGGCACTTCGAAATTGGCTGCTTGTGTCTCTGAACCGCGATATAAACACTCTGGGGGCTCTATAAACACTCTGCTTGGCGGCTAAGGCTTATTTTCCTGACCTTGATTCCCTCGTTCTCGACAGCACTCCCCAGCGTGTTTACAACACAGTACAAAGCAATTACTGGGTCATTTTCTAGCGTTATATATTTTTTCCTGTTTTTGATACTTTTCCACGTATGTTTGCCTTGTTCGCGCGTTTTAACCGCAAAAAGGGAACAATACAATCATTTTAATTGAGAAAGAATTCAATTACACATAGTAAATGTGTTATATTTTTCTACAATCTATCATGGCCAAGCCGGCACGTGATGGTGCTATCCCCTCTTAAACTTGCTTAATGGCAGCTTAAAATAAATGCCAATAAATTAATTCAAAGAATTTATCTCTTTAAAAATTCTCAAGAATTTTTCGAAATATCTATACTTTTGGGACTTGATAGGACGAAAATTAATAACTAATATTTTATCGTAATATTTTAGGTAACGAATTTACCTTTACCATACAAGACAGCGTGCGGAATGCCAAAACTAAAATACTTCAATACCTACACCAAATCGAAATGTTTCTTGGACAAACTCACCCGATATGTGGATGCAAAATGCAAGTGTAGAGATTGGTTTATGCCTGGTAAGTATCATAATCAGTATCTTCGAATTCACTCTATTATCCCATATAAGCAACTGTTGTATTATTTTCAAATGCTCTTTTCTGTCCAAAAGAGTAATTTGGATCGTTTCCTTTCCCATTCTTACGAGGGAAAACTATGACTTATAGAATCAGTGTATTATGGTTTGAGAAGATATAATTAATCCAATTTGAAAATAATTGAATTTAAAAAATTCCTCTGACTGCCTAATTGGTCTCTGCCTTTCGGCTTCTTCCAATTTTGTCAAAATTCTTTTTCCTTATTCATCCAATCATTTCCAAATTGGACAGTATGTAGTCATATTACCTATTCTAGCAGACCTTGTTTTGTTAAATTGTGTTTGTTACGTATCGAAGAATCTTGTAAATGAATAGAAATGAAATAAAGATCTTCAGCTCAAATCGATAGTATTTGAACTTCAAATGAAGGATGTTATATAGCTACTAAAACTATTAACAAAACATGCTTTTTCAAAACACAATTCGGGATTTTGAATAATTGTACTTATTATATCTATCAAATTGTTATTTTTGTCTTACAGGCGAGGGCGAGATTCCTGTGTGCGACCTAACAACAGCCGAACTCTGTTTGTGGCCAGCGTGGGGTAAGTAAGCGCACTTTAAAGAATCAGACTAGTAATTAACTTCAGGGCCTGGTTGCACAAGGAGTAGATAGCGCTATATGCGACGGATTAATCCTTATCCAGTGGATAAATTTATAGGATAACATTCCAAGTTGGGATTTGATATTGGAACAAATATTATTGGATATTATCACCAAGCAGTTCTTTTGACTAAAACCTTCACAGCACACAGTTTGTTGTATACGTAATACACATTAAAATCATTCCATACACTTGTGGGCTTCTCGAATTATACAAACCCCGAAAAAATATAATTTTTATGCATTTGAAGTAAAAGTAACGGAAACTTATAGCCAAATTCCCGAGGTCAGGGTGTCAACCTGAAGGGACGACAAATGATGTACGAAGTGCTGAGCGAGCACTGGAAGATGCGAGGAAACGAGATCTAGAGTGTGTTTACTGTAAGCCCTGACTTCGAGAAAGGTTCGAATAGCCTAAATTGACAAGCGGTCTAATTCCTTGGGTAACCAAGCCGTTATAGGGAAAGGTCATGTACAGTCAAGACATCAAAAAACAAGAACAACAGCTCTTAAAATAAACCACATTTTGCTGTGGTCTGCCTTGGTCAGTTGAGTCAATTGATGACAGTATTTCATAAACATGATTTAAGAATCTGATATTATATTATACTCACTTATTTCATTAAATCTCCACGAGATGGCCATATGGTGCGTTTGATCGTTCTTCGCTGTGCTCGACACTCGTGAAAATCCTTGCAACACTCAAGATAAACTGTATCTTCGAGCACCGCCCATGTAATATCCTCTACCTGCCCGACCTATGGATTTCGAGGGAGATTAGTAAATAAATAAGTAAAAAATATGAATGAATGGCTGAATAAATGGATGCATAAATGAATAAACAAACAAAAATAGTCAATTCAGTGAATTCGCTATCATATTGCATAAACGAGATCATAAATATATTCTTTCGGGGTTGTTTGTTAATTGTTAATAATTCACAGCATTATGTACAGATAAATGTATTACGTATACAACAAACTGCTGTATGTTGTGAATGTTTTAGTCAAAAGAACTGCTTGGTGATTCTAAACAAATGATTGGTAATAACCCAGAAATTATCCAATAATATTTGCTCCAACTCGAATCCTTACTCTATAGCTAGTTTGTCTCGTGCTTCGCACAACCGGCTCCTTTGCTGTATTATTAGGGGGGAAACGGAGAACCGGAGAAAGCCTTCGTAGCATAGGAGAGAAAGACACATCAAACCCGAAACGGCCTTAATACAGTGTTGAAAGAACGCAGAGACGCCATCCAAGCTACCTATATATTCAACTGGGTTTTAACTGAAGTGTTTTAAATAGAATTGCGATTACGACCACAGTGTACACCAAACCATCACAAGGCACCTTTGTAATTTACATTTTTAATTTCTATAGAGCATTTTGAAGCAAATAAGCTTGATAACTGTCCCATCGCCTGTGATAGCATCGAATACTCAGCCCAGCTGTCTTACGCGAGGTTTCCCGCCAACACATACGCCCAAATGCTAGCTAGACAGTACAACCTCACTGGGACTCCTAAAGAAAACCGGGAATACCTCAGGTAATTGCTATCCATTTTTTTGGTACCTGTGTATCTTCTGGCCGTTATTTATTTAAAAGCACGCTTAGCGGTTTATTAATAATCAAATGCTTGTATACTTAGTTCTCTTTTGTTAGACTCAGGTCAAACGTCGAACTTCAACATGAACCGAATTTAATAACAATAAAGAAGACCACCTTGTTATCCATTGTTTCAATTTGGTTCGGCTCATGTGAAGTTCGACATTTGATCTGCCTTACTCGCTTATATTTAGCTATTTCACAAACAGTTGGTGACGGAAGGTGTTGTTGAATAGACGTTTTCTGAGACAGTGAACATGGTGCACTGTGGTGTAGCCTCGGTTAAAACATCTCGTGTTTAGCATGCCTTTTATGATGTTGTTTGTAGCGAAGATGGACCCAAATGCATCCTGCTTAAATTCAGAGAAGGCCTATATCGTATAACGGAACAACATACAGATAAAGTTTGAGAAATTTCCATATTTTTGCGACCTTTCGCTGATTGCATTCACTCAGTGTAGCATGCGACAAAACCTTCACCAACCTTTCTTGGAATGGCTGTATACACCGTGCATTTGTTCTTTATGTGAACAAATAAATACTTACCGTTGAAATGTATTACTTCGTCTCAACATTAGGGATAATCTAATGGAATTAAAGATTTATTACGAGGATCTGACGTTTAGTGATGTCCGGCAAGTGCCAAGCTATGATCTCTTTGGTCTTCTAGGTACGATCAATAATCATTTCTTGTGACTGCGTGCGCTAAGAACCATATTCATGTGCTACGGCTATACAAAGGCAAGGGCGGTTCAAGGAGTTTTTGGGGGGAGGTTCCAAACGTGTACAAAGCGAAAACTGTTAGAGTTTGTACCGACCACTCACTTCTATTCCCCCCCCCCCCCCTCCCGCTCTGGTTATTTATTGAAAAATAATTTGCACAAAAATACAAAATTTACTTCAAAGCTGTGGCAAAAATAAATTGTAGTGTAAAATAATTGATTTAACCCTTAGGTAAGAAAGAGGTCCGCAACCGCCTCTTAATCAAAATTCAAAATCATTTTACTCTTTGCATAATTAATATTGCTATTATATAATAAAAATAATACTAAATTACAATATTAATATTTTTCTTCTCACCTTCTTCGTCGCGGCGGCGATTCTCTTTTTCGGAATTGAGAAGGGACTAAAGCCGAGTAAAATTAATCTAATTGAGAAATGATCCCCATAACAAACAAAGACCATAGTAATATTAGTATTATTGCCGAGTACTAGAATTTTTGAACGAATACCTCCTGAGTAGCAAGCTTTTAAAAATCTCAAAAATAATGGAGAATGGGGTTTGAGGACCGCGTACCCCAGAAACATAAGGCCCGTTTACACGGCATCGATATTAGGCACGGCACTCCTAAGTTTCGGTACACGCTTTTTTAGGCACGCTTTGTTCCGTTTACACGATTATTTGTACCCGACCTTTATTTTTTTGAGTATTCCTAAACATGGAGTGCCCTTTGTACAACTGTCAAGGGTATTTCACTTTAGACGGAGTTTTATTTTCAAGATGGCGGACGGATGAAAGTCATCACAACTGGGGTACTCTTTTCTAGAGTGGTGAATGATATCCTCAGACCATAAATCTAGAAGTTGATTGGCAACCACTTTAGACCAAAAATTATTAGTTGTTTTGTTAGACTTTGAAGTATTTGCCGCCCTTTTCGTGCAATTGGGCTCAATGCGCTTGCTCGAAATGTGTTGTGGTAAGCGGACCACGTTCTCAAGCGCGCCGACACTACCTATGAAGAAAGTCTCGGCCCGCCTCAAAACAAGTCCGCGTGCCAGAAATTTTAAGGCATGGGTGCCGAAAAAATTTGTGTTTGCACGACAAAATTTGGCGTGCCGTGCCTAAAAAAGTCGGCCCGCGTACCGAAATTTAGGAGTGCCGTGCCTAATATCGGTGCCGTGTAAACGGGCTTATACATTATCTCTTTCATTATTACGATCTTTAAAAAAAAGTATTCTAATCCTTCTTAAACACGATAAACTTAATAATTTTAGAGTGAGCTTTCATGCGATTTTGTTTGTTAAACTAGATGAACATTTCTACACTCGTCCCAAGTCCCTTTACGCGTGCTATTGAGAAGCACTACAAATCCGCACGGTCTATCTTTAGGTGATAGTGACCTTGGGGTGCATGTTACGTCACAGCCGCCATATTGGTTTACTTTAATAAGCATATATAGTCAGATCAACCAAGATAGCGGCTGTTCCATTTTTAAAAAATATCTCAAGGGCATATTCACTCACTGTCGTGATCGAATCATGACATTTCAAAACGGTTGCTCTTTTCAGGTGATGTTGGTGGCCAGATTGGACTTTTTCTGGGTGCAAGTCTGTTAACCATAGTCGAATACCTGGACGTCCTTGGGATGATGGCATACACTTCTTATAAATATAGGAAATAGGTCCAAAGAGATGATTTTTAGGACTTAGATCACGGCATGGTGTTGCCAGGTGAATGGTCCAGACAAAGCGTCGGATTCCTGAAGCGAAAAGAGGATGCAATTCTCTAACATAATTCAGGCAATTACCTGAATCAGCCCACCTTAAACTATAAAACTCGGGGTTAGTTAAAAACTCATTGATATCTGTTAACTTTAATTATCAATCATTGTTCATGAACTATTGACTTCTGACCAGTTGGATTATCTCTGGTGTAATATAATTTAAACAGTATAGCTGACATACAGTAGTAAAAACAATACCATCTTTAAGATATATAGAACGAGTCACGATAGACATAATAAAGGACTTGCATAATTATATTACTCCGGAGATAACCCGACAAAAACTGGACTATGCTTGTATATCATCTTTTTATATTTAGAATTCTTGTTGCTCAAGTGTTAACTTCGATAGTGAGTAAGATTTAATGACTTTTCTCTGGCTTTTCTCCCTTTTCAAGCCCTAAATTCCAATACACCGATACCGCATTCATTGTTCTACCTCCCTAGTTAATGTTGCTACGTCGGACTAGCTAAAATATGTTTTTGATAAACAGCACAGCACATACACCGGCTGCTAAAATCGTAAATGTCTGTCTTAGAATCAATGCATTCTAAAGGTACATTAAGAAAAAAAGCGATAACTAATTAAAAACCTTTAAATTCCATTGAAATGGAAATAAAGGCGATGCTTAGTGGTAATGCTACGCCCCTCACATCTCAGGTTTCTTGGTCTCGACAACCTAACTCATCTGAGTAGAGTTTTGGGATACCCCTTAATTTGAGAGAATTTCTCCGGATTATTTTAACCGAAAACCCAACAACCTAATTCCATTTTGATCCTTCAGTTAACCATGTCTTGCTTTTGATCAGCTCCGAGGTTGGTGTACGGTATCCTTAAAAAAATCAAATATGAAATGTTTACAGTATCGATAACCTGATGAGCAGGTGCTTTAATATAGGTGGAACGTGGATAAATGTTCTACTTCCTAGAGCTTTGAAATGGGGAAATATTACGCCTAAAGTACAAGGGACCATGTGCAGTTCTTTGGTCTTGTTTGCACATGCAGTAAAAATACAATCAACGAAAGAAAAATAAATGTAAGGAGAAAAGATGTGGCTTTCATGTTGACTGTGATAACAAAACGAAAAATCTAATGAGAAGAAACCAATGTGGCAGTAAGTCTTCACATGTACTCTTCCCCAGCAATTTTGCATTTCTTAATGGCTGTATTTGTGAGTATTAACCAGAGGTACTAAACGTAAACAATTAAACTTTGCAAAACGTCTTCGGCCGCTGAAATTAATCATTGTAGTGTGTAGACCCCAACCCTGATGACTTTTCATACCTAAACCCCTATAATTCTTTTAATATTCAATCTCCTTTGAGAATACAAATCGGAATTAATAAAAAGCTAAAGAAAGGGATTCTGGAAGTGTAGGTATAAAAAGTCATCATGCTTGAAATCAAGAGAAAATAAACTAAGAGAAGGAATCCTACCTATATAGCCTTGTAACCATCATGTGCACAGTCAAGAGAATATGAACTTAGAGAAGGAATCCTATCTATATAGCCTTGTAACCATCATGTGCACAGTCAAGAGAATATGAACTAAGAGAAGGAATCCTATCTATATAGCCTGGTAACCATCATGTGCACAGTCAAGAGAATATGAACTTAGAGAAGGAATCCTATCTATATAGCCTTGTAACCATCATGTGCACAGTCAAGAGAATATGAACTAAGAGAAGGAATCCTATCTATATAGCCTTGTAACCATCAAGTGCACAGTCAAGAGAATATGAACTAAGAGAAGGAGTTCTCCCTATATATCCTTGTAATCATCATGTGCACAGTTTCCTACGGTGTTTGCTTACGTTGTGGTGTTTCCGTTATTTCGACTATCTCTGAATATGAATGTGCACGTCGAAAGCTTGGCAAATACGACAGGAAATTAAAGTAATTTTTTCAATTTTCTTGAGTATTCATACTTTTTTCCCTAAAGCTTTCGACCTACATTGTCATCTTGAGGGCAGATTTGAACATTTGAACATGATAAAAGCACAAGAAAACGTAAGCAAATAGCGTAGAGCGCGCAAGGGCAGAAAATCAAAAGATCAAATAAATGATACCATTTGATGATATTTTTAGAATATATTCTGAAAATAGCATCAAAGTATGCACATGGTGGGGCACGGGGATTCCTTCCATTAGTTCATATTCTCTTGTTGAGGTCTATTAGTCATTCCGAGGTTAAGGTAAAGCAAAATAATAGGTCGCGTTGGCATTTCAGTGCATTGTGGGACTTTTTAGCAGACGAAATGGATGCTATCTTTGAAATATGTTTACCGACCTAACACAGCCCCAAAATGAACTGCTCCTCGGAAGGATAATATGATTATATGATGTACTCTTGGATTTGTCTTGATCGTTTAAGACAAAGATCATAAGTCTTTTAGTTGTGCTTTTTTGGTAGGCAACCGCCATTGTTTAGACAAGGGGGAAGGGGAGGGGGGGGGGGTGTAGGTAGGGTTTAGTAAGAATTACGCAAGAGGAAGGACCACAATTTACAAAGTGATTTTACTTCGCCCGTGGAACAAAGTTGTATAACTAGTGACTAGCGGCCAAGAAATTAGAAAAAAAAAGAAAGTCAAAGATGGATATCTGTTTACTGACTACTTAGTCTTAACGTTGACTGTTCTTTCATAGGCGAAGGAAAAAAACTCTAGGATGTTTTGACTTGCATTCTCCTTCTAAACTTATTTCAATGAAGTTAGTCACCTGAAAAGCTATGAACCTGAGGCCGACAAGGATTATGGGCAGATACATTTTACATGTTTCAACCGCTCGATAACTGTTGATGGACTTAAGATCTTTTATCAGTTTCAGTCTCACTTCTCCTGAACATGCTCAAGCTGCATTTTGTATCAAAAAAGCTTTACTTGTTTGAAACGAATTGTTTCTCATGAATCTCAGTGATCTCAGCTTTCTAGGATTTAGGTGACTAAATTTATTGAAATAAGTATATATAAACAATGGCTGATCCAACAAAGAACACCTATTGTAGAGTAATAATGGATGTGAAGGTATTATTAGAAAGTGGTATTTCAAGGTTTATCTATTTTTTAGAAAAAGTATATTCTGAATTGTTAAAATAACAGTGCATTCACTCTTAAATAATAATAAAAAATAAAAAAATGGAGGGAAGCGATCTTGTACAACTTGTAGTGAATTCATATGCCAAAGCTAGTTTAAGGTATTTAAAAGTAAAAATAATCTGGTACACCATTTCATGTTTGCCAATCCACAGAGCTCTAGGGCGACAAGGGATTCTGATACATCATTTCATATTTGGCAATCCACAGAGCACTAGGGCGTCAAGGGATCCAGGTTCACCATTTTATGTTCGCCAATCCACAGAGCTCTAGGGCGACAAAGGATTCAGTTTCACCATTTCATATTTGCTAGTCCACAGAGCTCTAGAGTGAAAAGGGATTCAAGTTCACCATTTCATGTCTCCATAATAATTCAGCCTGTTTCCTGAAAAATTAAGCCAATCCAGACGGCAATTGGGGGTTTAGGTCTTTTTAATTTCTTTCTTGCACAACTGGAACCCATATTGGTGGGTTTATACGTATATTTAGTAAAAATACACAGGTGATAATTGAAAATCTCTCGCGCTGATTGGTTGAGAAACTCACACTATCACACGATAACCACTCCCAGCGATAATCCAAAATGGCGGCCAACCGTTTTGTTGCTGTTAGCGGAGAGGAATTAGAAATAATGAAAGAAAATGCTGTCCCCAAAAGGACTAAAGGGATAACAAATCAGCACTAACTTTGTTCAAAGGTAAAAAGGGGCCCAAAACAATCAAATAAGCTCAAACAAACTGATTTGATTCGGAGTTCGCCTGTGTTGTAATTGAAAGCCGCGTTTGCCACTTCAACTAAATTTTTTCCTAATTTTAAATATGTGTTTTATCTTTTTTTTCTCTTTTTCTTTTTAAAAAAATCTCCTGTGTATTTATACTAAAACAATTAGCGGCCTCATCCTCAGTGAATATCGGGGAATACTGATTTAACTCGGCGCTCGAAGACTCGCGTCTCGGTAGATTAATATTCCCCGATATTCACTGTAATTGTTAAATAAATAAATAAATAAATAAATAAATAAATAAATAAATAAATAGATAAATAAATAAATATAAAAATAAATAAATAAATAAATAAATAAATAAATAAATAAATAAATAAATAATGAATGAATGAATGAATGAATAAATATACACACAGCCATTTGAAAAAATTATGGCCGCTTCCATATATATGTACAAGTATATCAGAAGCATATCAAAAATTATGGGATATCACCCATGATATTTTTTTCGAGTTGTCTATCATTTGGGCTTTCCGAAACAAAAAAATATTAAGAAAGATATCTCCCCGTGTCTGATATACTTTTGATATACTTGAACATATATATGGAAGCGCCCATAATTTTTGGAAATAGCTGTATGTATGTATGTATGCATGTGCGTGTGTGTGTGTGCGCGCGCGCGTGTGTGTGTGTGTGTGTGTGTGTGTGTGTGTGTGTGTGTACAGTCAATTCAAAAAACGTTGTCGTCGACTGGCACAAGCCTACGCGACTGGACCGAAAGGAAGTGTGAGTAGAAATCGCCGAAGCTGATAAATGCATACAGATACAGTATGCCTAGGGCTTATAGTGAAGAAAATTGAGGAAGCAGCCATTTACTTAGCAATATCCCCAAGGTCTATTCAACGATATGTTTCCAAATTTAATGCTAGGGGATTGGTAATACCCGAGAAAATTGGTCGACCAGTTTGTAGTCTTTCGATGCTCCCACAAAATTAGTTTATAATCATGGAAGATGTCCTAAGACATCCACAAAAGACGCTTGAAAATTGCACAGGACATTTACCATCAAACAGGTGCACAATGTTCACTATCTGGGATTTTCTACTATCTGAAGCGAAACAATATCTCGCGGAAAAAGGTATGTCATTCACAGTTGATTCAGGCAGGTATAATAAATGCACATATTAATTTGTAATTTCATTATACAGTTGAGAAAAATTGCTCTGCAAAGATCAGAAGAAGCTCGCGTCGTCTTCAGAGCAGATGTTTGCCTTTTGGAGCCAGAAATGATGGTCTTCCTTGATGAAAGTGGATTTGTGAGTACCGGAGGAAACTTTCCTCCCAAACTATTAAGAACTAAAAACCCTAACGCACGACAAAAAGGTTCAAGCACAGATTCTTTTTTAAGACTATTCCTGAACTCCTCTGGCTGCTGCTTACATTTTTTTTTCTTTTTAGGATAAACGCATTTGCCGTACCCACGGCTATGCTCCAGTTGGTGGATCTGTGCAAGTTAGGGAAGTCTTTCTAAACTGGGGGCCCCGAATATCAGCAATTCCTATAATTTGCACACAAGGTATTCTTGATATTGGAATCTACCGAGGAACAGTTAATGCAGATGTTTTTGAAGACTTTGTAAATAACAAACTTTGCCCAAATTTACTGCCATTCAATGGTATGAATCCAAGATCTGTTGTTGTTATGGGTAAGTAAATAATAAACTGGCATTAATCATGTAGCAGTCCTTACAATACTATGTGATAATAATTCATTTCCTCTATCAGATAATGCAGCAATTCATCATGTGCAAGCTGTTATCGGCGCTATCTTAGCAACTGGAGCCATCTTGGTCTTTTTACCACCATACAGTACAGATTTCATGCCATGCGAGGAACTCTTTGCACAAACAAAACATTGGATACGAGAGAACGATGTGGCATGGAGGTCATGTCCTGATCCAGAAATCATGGTCGAAACAGCTTTTCTTCAATGTACTGATGATCAAATACGAAAATACATTGAACATGCAGAATATTTGTGATTGTGAAGTTACTGACGGGTAATAACCTCATTTAAACAAATGAAACTGTTTCCTGGGCTATTTTTTACATTGCGAAAAAGATAGGGGGAAAAACAAAACAGCAGACACGCAATTTATAGGTCTGATAATTCTTTTGCAAGTTTTTCTTTCTGATGGTTGTATTCCTCATTTGACAGAACGTTGTCATCTTTCAGGGCTTTAAGGTCTTTTAGCTGTAGGAGGATGGCTCCACGCATCTTCACCTGTAATTACATTGTCATAAAATTACAATAATCACAAGCTAGAGAGAAAAACGATTAAGGTGCAAAAAAAATCAATCCTTAGATTCCTGTGAAAACACGCACCTTGTTCTCTGCCCCTACTTCACTCGTTGTCGTAGTTGTTGAGCAGGCTGACGTCTTTGCTTTTTTCGTTTTCATCCCAGTAAAATAGGGAACATTAGGAGGTTCTTCTTCACTTTTGTGCGATTTGTTAACCTTAGAAAACGATTTAAACAAAATTTAGCGAAATGACCAAACGTCAAAGAGCTCAGAATTAGAAGATACGCTTACAGTAAAAATCAAGTGGTAAATGTTAGAAAAAGTGGCATTTTTTCCTCGATTAATAAGTTCACCACCAAAATAGTCCACGTAGAACATTTAAAATGACAGTTTTGCTCTTGGAATGGAGTCAAAACGATTTTGCGGAATTCAGTACATGTGTCTTGATTAATTTACAAATCAGTAGTGATTGATCGGCTGCCCGCGAAATTTAAATTACTTACTAGCATTCTTGCCCAACATCTAAGCTTAAATTCAGACAGGTGATCTCCGTGTTTTGCCCTAAGCCTTGAGAGAGTGGCTTCGTATGGGTCTTCTTCATCGTCACTTATTTTTACGGCTGCAGCTTCAAAATACTATTAATGTTTTTGTTTTCATTGACTTCTAATGAGTATCAAAACGTCTAATAAGTACAACAATTGTACATACTTTTTCTTTTTTTCTCAGTCTTAGTTTTATTCCCATGCGGGTCGACCCAAAAAGTCACCCATCCTTTGTTTTCCAAAGAAATTGCCTCGCCAAGTTGAAGTGGCGAAAAAATAGAAAACTTCTTGTTGTGGTCCCCAAAGTAGCCAATTTGGAAGTTGTTGTCGACAGCCGGTAATAACTCGACCGGGCAACGCTTAAGTAGATAATCTTTAAACAAATCGACGCTTTCAAAATTTGGGATGTCCTTCACAGAATACGAGTCGAAGCGACTCTTGTTTTCCTTTCTTAATACTCGCAAACAAAGATTTAAAGATGAACTGTTGGTCGCCATTATCTTATTGCCAAGTATGCCAAAACAACAACTTATTCAGAGTGAATATTTAAGCGCTTCAGTGATTTTTACCCATACTTCCTTTCGGTCCAGTCGCGTAGGCTTGAGCCGGTCGACGACAACCTTTTTTGAATTGACTGTATACACACACACACACACACACACACACACACACACACACACACACACACACACACACACACACACACACACACACACACACACACACACACACACACACACACACACACACACGTGGAAGTTTGGTTTAACAACCCAAGAAGGACCTCGATAGCATGGAAAATACACCATTTTATGTATAGGATCGCGGGCCCAAGAAAAAAACTATTCGTACTGCAAAATAACGTACTTTCTAATTGAGTCAGCGAATTAGCTCTCCCTTAAAGACCGAATTAGGTGGTACGATTTTCGCCTACAACCATAACAATCATACTTACGTCATTACTTAGGTCAGACCCGCACGCCTATCACATTTTAACTAAACAACTCGCTACGCAAAACATTTTGTTGAGTTTTTTTTTTAATTTGGCTCTTGATTTTGGCCCACACTACCAATAGTCCTAGTTTGTAGCGTGTAAACCAGGTTTTTATTAAACCGTTTGATGACTTGCGAGTGTGATTTCTTTTGGACGATTACAAAGCAATGAGTTAAGACTGAACTCTATTCTTTTATTTATAAACAAGGAATAACACTATGACGCGCGTCAACACCGGCGGAAAATTTGAGTTGTTTGTTTGAAAGTTGTACTTGAACACAAATAGTCATAACTCCAGTAAAATTAGAAGAATATGGCTAATTTTCAAGCTTTGACTTTGACTTTCCTGAGGTAGCTTCTGAAATAGTAGAACCAACAGTAGAGCCTCCAGCAAAAAATAAAAAAATCCAGTTTTGCCAGCTTGAACTAGGAGAATCTTGACGAACTCCTCGACGGTGCCAAGGCAAAGTCAACAAAATTCTCTACAACTTTCGCAGTAAATGCGTCGCTTGCGGAATTAGACGAGAAACTGGGACTTTTCTACGCCGAGGTCCGCAGTAAACGAGGAAAGGATTACTCCAAAAATACACTTCTCGGCATCAGAAGTGGAATCGAGTGATACCTTGGTGGCCCTCCACACAACAAGGGGATTCTAATCTCCCAGAATGCAGCCTTGAAAAGCCTGAAGCAAGAAGGAAAGCACAATGTACAACACAAACCTACCATTGAGATGGAAGATCTTTGGAAGCTCAAAACAAGTGCTATCAGGAGTCCAAGTACTCCCGGTTTACTAATGAATGTGTGGTCTCATTGCACTTTATACTGGTGTAGGAGAGGGCGGCGAAGGTCAACAAAACCTGTATAAAGGCAGCTTCAACTTCCTCAATGACGAGAACGGGTCGTACGCCACCATGACTCATGACCAGACCAGCAAGAATCATCCGGGTGGTTTTGACGACCAAGAAAGCTATGAAAAGCTTGCTGGGATGTACAAAACTGACGATCCACATGACGGCATCTCATCTCTTCAACTATAACTGACGAAGTTAAACCCTAACTGCGACGCAATATTTCAGGTTCCCAAGAGAAATTTGGCACGTCCGTCCTCAGCGGTGTGGTACGAGAATCGAGTGCTTGGTGTAAACAAACTCGGAAACATGATGAAGGAACTGAGCTTGGCGGCAAAACTTTCCAAAGTCTACATCAATCATTGCGTAAGGGCAACTACGATCACCCTCTGGTCAAAAAATACTTTTAAAAATTTATTTACACTATTTATATAATCTAGTGATACTGCTACAATATGATGAGAGAAACTGTTTAAGGCCCTACTTCATTTGTGAAACTTTTGTCGGGAGAAAGTGTCCTGCCAAGCATAACTGCTTTCTACTTCTGCATCCGAAACTTGTGTCGCGAACAAGTTTCGGGATGGAATTGCGCAGTGTAATACCCCTGTGAAACTTGTCTCGCGCAATGCCATTGCATACAAATTGCAATTAAAGATTCAATGTGAAACAGGGCCTTTAACTTAGAGTCCCTGGTGGTGGCTCTTTCAATCAAATACACCCATTTCAAAAATCGTTGTCGCAGCCGAAGCACAGTCACCGCTCTTAAGACTGCAAAGTATTTTGGGAATTTTTCGCGTAGTAAATTTATTAACAGCATAAAGCGTCCATAAATTTTTTTGATATCCCAAATAAAGATTCAATAGAAGCAAATCATGCTCAAATTTAAAAGTTAAGAAACTTGTTTTAATCACAATAAAGACAATAGTTATATATAATATTATTACATCAAGCATAATTTTCGAAATATATTCTTACTAAATTAATTCTATGTATTTATTTACTCATTTATTTATTATTTATTATTAAAATGTTGTAGTGACTGACGTACCCCTCCGCTAGTGGGGGACAAAATGTAACATAGAGCACGAGGCTAGAGTGTGTGCGAGGGAGTCGACTGGTTTTGTGTATGTTGACATGATAAGAGAATAAAAGAGAAAGGCACAATGGACAGAATAGACGAGAACTACGAGGACTGTCTCTTACGAGAATACAAACTTGTACATCGAAAAGTCGGAATCCGTTTACGAATTTTCGCGATGAATTTCGTGAATTTTAGTGACCTCAGTCATATGGCGACGAAGGAAATCAAAACACACCACAACAATCAAGAAATCCATTCCTAAGCGAAGATAATCCACTTCAACCGTCAGCTACAAATAACCCGTTTCACAATGAAGTTCACTACGGTTATTCAAACGTGTTAAACTGCTTTTTTCGTAAACCAGTAAAACTAGCAGACGACTATGATGCCAGCTAGTCACTTCGGGACTATCTAACACATTTTAACCGATACTCAATTGTTAATGAATGGAATGAAGAGGAATTAGCAATATTTTTGTCCGCATCTTTGCGAGGAGAAGCACAAAAACTGCTTAATGGAATGTCTGCAGGCGATTGCAGATATTTTCACAAGTTAGTGGCGCGTTTAGAGACATGTCGATGACTAAACTCCTTGATGTAATTCTTGTTGAGCTTCAACTCCAAAACATATAAGATGTGCAGCCTGGGTTATCAAGATCTTCCCCCAGCAGCTCAAGTACGATTTTGTGTTGCACATTTTATTGACGTTATTGATTATTTTTATTCATGTTTAGTAAATGTTTCAATTGGAAGCAAGTTATGAATGTCAATGTTTTTATTGCTGATATAACAGATCAAGCTATACTGGGTATGGATGCCCTCTCTGAAGCAAATGCAATTGTTGATGTTGTACAGGGGTTATTAATTATCAATGGCGGGCAAGTTGATTGTGTTGACCATAAAAATCAATCGCTAAATTGTAGCGGAGCACCATACCTAAGAAAAAATGGTAAACTATCGAGTTGATTTTTCATGGCTTGGCCGACGTCACTTTCGTCCGTCCGTCCGTCCAGGCGTGTACAAAAGAATCATGATTGGCTGGTTAGATTATCTTTTTTTTTTGGCGGGAATGTCGACGCGTTGCAACATCCGGTTACACATAAAGGTAAATCCGGCTATTAAACTTTTGTAAAAAACGTTTTACACCTTTTATTACGTATAAAAAATACCGAGAGATAACAACACAATTTTTTATTCAACCTTATATCTATATTTATATTTACTCTATCTACGACGGAACCCCTTTCCGAAATCGATATGTCGAAAGAAAGCTCTGAGGATAATGAAAAATAAAGGCCAAAAGTAAAAGAGTTTTTTTCGGAAGAGGAAAAACTCTGGAGGCGTGAAAAAGGAAGGCAAAGACGAAGGAATGTCTCCAAAGAAAAGCGGCAAGCAGAGAGAGAGAGAGAGACTTTGATTATAAACAAGGAGAACATGATGGTGAAAGAAAAAGGAATATGAGGCAAAACTTGACGGATGAACAAAGAGAAAATGAACGTGAAAGACAAAGGAATTTGAGTCAAAACTTCACGGATGAACAAAGAGAAAATGAACGTGAAAGACAAAGGAATTTGAACAAAACTACTAGCTAAGGCGACTCTAGAATGCACAGAAAAAATCGCTTTAGGGCAAGTTATAGACCAAAGAAAATTAAAATAACTTTCATGTATTCAAAGATGGATTAAGAAGTGTTCTCCAAGAATTCAGGTGTGTTGTTTAGCAAACAATCGTTTATTATTTTTTGACAAGCATTTTTTCTCGACGAATCGACAAATCAAAGACTTTCCCTCAAAACTCTTAATATTTCTGTAGATAAGCTTAATTTATTTTAATGTTGGAGTAAATATAACATGAAGAGCATATTACAACAAATATTCGTCCTTTATTTAGCTTCGTAAATCTTTAGCAATTCGGTTGTTTTTAACTAACTATCCGCATATGTTTTTCGTTCAAGAAAGATTCGCCTCCTATCGCGGGGTCCCATCGGCAAAACAACGAAGACTTTCATTTAATAATTTTATTTCTACAGATAATTTATTGAAGTATTGAATGAAATATAAATTTACACTAAATATTCAACTGTTTATTAAGCTGCATTCGAGAAAGTCTGATTATAAAAATGAGCTTAAACTTTTGTTGTTGAGAGATGTTGTTGTAGGAAGACCTAGACTTAAAAAGCCGTTAAAAATATTCAAAAACATTTACAAACGCCAATTTACGGATCAATGTGTCTATCTGGGATATCGTATACGATCTCATGAGATCGTACACGATATCATATCCAACACGTTCATTCTGATCGTACACGATCAGTTTCGTTGTGTGTAAATAATCGTACACGATTCAGATTTGATATCGTACACGATCAGTTTCGTTGTGTGTAAATAATCGTACACGATTCAGATTTGATATCGTACACGATTTTATTTATAATCGTACACGATATAGTTTTGGATTTTGTACACGTTTCGGGATAAATACATTTAGGGCTCCCAAACGCGCATGACTATGGATATAACATCACTGGTGACGTAATGATAATGATCATTCGTCTATAAAAACGGACATAGATGGGAAAAGCGATAAATATTGGATAACACATGGAAAAGGAAAAGGGACTAGAGGGATGAAAAATATGTGGGACTAAAGGAATAAAACATAGATGGGACTAGAGGGATGAAACATAGTTGGGACTAGAGGGATGAAAAATCTGTGGGACTAAAGGAATAAAACATAGATGGGACTAGAGGGATGAAACATAGATGGGACAAAAGGGATGAAACATAGATGGGATTAAAGGAATAAAACATAGATGGGACTAGAGGGATGAAACATCTGTGGGACTAAAGGAATGAAACATCTGTGGGACTAGAGGAATAAAACATCTGTGGGAATAGAGGGATGAAACATAGATGGGACTAAAGGAATGAAACATCTGTGGGACTAGAGGGATGAAACATCTGTGGGAATAGAGGGATGAAACATCTGTGGGACTAGAGGGATGAAACATCTGTGGAAATAGAGGGATGAAACATCTGTGGGAATAGACGGGTTGAAACATCTGTGGGAATAGAGGGATGAAGCAAAAATGGGACTAAAGGAATGAAACATATGTGGGAATAGAGGGATGAAACATCTGTGGGAATAGAGGGATGAAACATCTGTGGGACTAAAGGGATGAAACATAGATGAGACTAAAGGGTTAAAACGTCTATGGCACTAGAGGGCTGAAACATCTGTGGGATTAGAGGGATGAAACATCTGTGGGACTAGAAGGATGAAACATCTGTGGGACTAGAGGAATAAAACATCTAAGGGAATAGAGGGATGAAACATCTGTGGGACTAGAGGGATGAAACATCTAAGGGAATAGAGGGATGAAACATCTGTGGGACTAGAGGGATGAAACATCTGTGGGACTAAAGGAATGAAACATCTGTGGGACTAGAGGAATAAAACATCTGTGGGAATAGAGGGATGAAACATAGATGGGACTAAAGGAATGAAACATCTGTGGGACTAGAGGGATGAAACATCTGTGGGACTAAAGGAATGAAACATCTGTGGGACTAGAGGGATGAAACATCTGTGGAAATAGAGGGATGAAACATCTGTGGGAATAGACGGGTTGAAACATCTGTGGGAATAGAGGGATGAAGCAAAAATGGGACTAAAGGAATGAAACATATGTGGGAATAGAGGGATGAAACATCTGTGGGAATAGAGGGATGAAACATCTGTGGGACTAAAGGGATGAAACATAGATGAGACTAAAGGGTTAAAACGTCTATGGCACTAGAGGGCTGAAACATCTGTGGGATTAGAGGGATGAAACATCTGTGGGACTAGAAGGATGAAACATCTGTGGGACTAGAGGAATAAAACATCTAAGGGAATAGAGGGATGAAACATCTGTGGGACTAGAGCGATGAAACATCTAAGGGAATAGAGGGATGAAACATCTGTGGGACTAGAGGGATGAAACATCTGTGGGACTAAAGGAATGAAACATCTGTGGGACTAAAGGAATGAAACATCTGTGGGACTAGAGGGATGAAACATCTGTGGGACTAGAGGGATGAAACATCTGTGGGACTAAAGGGATGAAACATAAATGGGACTAAAGGAATGAAACATAGATGGGACTATAGGGATGAAACATCTGTGGGACTAAAGGGATGAAACATAAATGGGACTAAAGGAATGAAACATAGATGGGACTAAAGGGATGAAACATCTGTGGGACTAAAGGGATGAAACATAGATGGGACTAGAGGAATAAAACATCTAAGGGAATAGAGGGATGAAACATAGATGAGACTATAGGGATGAAACATCTGTGGGACTAGAGGGATGAAACATAAATGGGACTAAAGGAATGAAACATAGATGGGACTAAAGGGATGAAACATTTACATTTTATTCTGTGCTATGACCAGATGAAGAAATACGTGAGCAAAATAATGAGCAGAAACAAGAGGAAGCGAAAAAAAGGTGGCAGACTCAGAAGAAAGCCTTGAAGCGGCAACGGCGAATACTTAATGAAAAGGAGAGAAAGAAACCGAAGAATACAACCTTAGAGAAATAGAAAAAAATATATAGAAATAAATAAAGATAAAAAAGAAGAAAACGGATAACATAAAAGCAAGAGAAAACGAACTAATAAAAGGAATTCCCCCTATATAGCTATAGCCTTGTGAACATCATGTGCACAGTTTGATTCTATTTTAAACCCATTTTGTTTTACTGCGCGCGCTCTACGCTATTTGCTTACATTTTTGTTTTTTCCCCGCTATTTCGACTCTCCCTTGAATATGAATGTGCAATTCGAAAGCTTGGCAAATGCGACAGAAAATGGAAGTAGTAATATGTTCAACTTTCTGAAGTAAATTTGCATTTACTTTCCAAAGCTTTCGACCTACATCGTCATTTTAGGGCAGATTTGAACATTTGAACATATGAAAAGCATTAGCAAACAGTGTAAAGCGCTCGTACTATGCGCGTGTAGAGAATAAAACGATCAAATAATTTAGAAAAGATTATTAATAGAATAAAAGTGTGCACATGATGGGGCACGGGGATTCCTTTTCTTAGTTCATATTCTATTGACAAACGTTTTTATTCCAGCTTCCTGTTCTTCAATCATTGTTGTGTTTTAAGACAAATATTGTTAAATATTGGCGGGAGTTTGTGGAACGCCTTTTCAAACAAATTCAGTAAGATTATCAATGTATTATATATTTGTTAAAGTTCTATGGCGGCCTAAAAAGCTATTTTTTGCATTATGGAAAACTAGATTGCAGCAACCATACAACATTTTAATGCGTCTTGCAATGCTGTTTTCGAAACATGTAGTTTTAAATAAAAAAGGGAATGAGTTGAGTTGAGTTTAGTGGGTAAATAGCTTTGAAACACATGAACGAAAAAAAATAATTATGGAACGTCATTGTATGTCATTGGTATACGCTGTGGCCACTATAATGAAAACTACTGGGTCACCAGTAATGTATGTCACCCTCATTAAATAAAGTCAATTATTTTTTCCCCTTAATTTTTCAAAATTTTCCCCTTCAGTTTTCGTTTCCCCCTCCTCTTTTTTTCTGGACGGAAAATTAAGTCTCTCCGAAACCTAATCAATGAAAAAGGAATAGTCAATGACTTTATGGACAAATCTGAATCGTGTACGATTATAAATAAAATCGTGTACGGTATCAAATCTGAATCGTGTACGATTATTTACACACAACGAAACTGATCGTGTACGATATCAAAGCTGAATCGTGTACGATTATTTACACACAACGAAACTGATCGTGTACGATATCAAATCTGAATCGTGTACGATTATTTACACACAACGAAACTGATCGTGTACGATCAGAATGAACGTGTTGGATATGATATCGTGTACGATCTCATGAGATCGTATACGATATCCCAGATAGACACATTGATCCCAATTTACTGACAATACCGTCATTTTATATTGCCTTTATTTTCTATTTTGTCTCAGTTGTTCTTGTCAAGTTTAAATGAATGTAAACTTTGTCTCGTTCTGTAAAAGACGTAATTATTAAAGTAAGCTTATATTTTGCTCACCTTAACCAGTTTCCAAGTCTGTTTTTGGGTCTTAATTTGTCCTACATCTCCAGATTCTCGATTTCAATCCGAGGTAAATTTCACTAAACTTGTTCGTGGCGGAATGAGGCGGTGTGGTTTCTGTATCGTGTTTTGAAGTCGTTTTCTGTGAGTCCTATGTATGTTGCGGTAGTGTTGTTGTCCTTTCTTGTGACGGTGGCTTGGTATACAACTGATGATTGGAGGCAGTTGCCATTAAGCGGGCAATTGTTCTTTAGTCGGCATTTGCATGTTTTCTTGTCCTTTGTGTTGTTTGCGGTGTCGTTGTCGTCTCTCGGTGGATGTAAAATGCGCTTGTTATGATTGTCAGTGATTTGTTTGGCATTGTTCATGCAGCTGTAACTGATCTTGATGGTGTTACGATTAAAGACTTTTCTAAGATTATGGCCTCTAGGAAAGTGTTTATCAACTAGGCCAAGGAATCTCTGTCCGATATTGGTGCTGACATGTTTGCTAAATGGGGGGGTTGTACCAGAGTATGCCGTTTCGTTGTCTGTTTTTGCGTTTTGTGGTCGCGGTTGGTTCGTAGTTTAGGATGTACTGGTATCCGCTTTCGTCAAGTGCTTTTTGATATGGGGGGCAGCTTGGTGGAAGGATGCTTTGTCGGATGAAAGGGATGACAGTCGTCTGTTGATGCCGGCAGGTATGTTGTTGGTAGTGATTGGTGGATGGTTGCTCTCACGGTGGACGTACTGCAGTGTAGTGTTAGGCTTTATGTAGGGCTGGTAGGTATTTTGATTTAGGTTGAAAGTAGCATCTAGGAAGTTGATGATCTGCTTGTTGGCTTCGATGGTGATGCGTTGTCCGTTGTTGTTGAAGATTCGACAAATGACTTTCTTGATATTTCCAGTTTCTCTCGGTGTGGCGTTAGAAATTGCTAGTCCGTCGTCTCGGTACAGTCCTACGTTGATGTTAAGGTTCTGTTGTTGAGAAAGAGGGAAACTTCCTACTAACTCGCATGTTTCAGCGCCGTCATAGCTTCCCATTGTAACGTCAAATGTTGTGTCTCCTTTCTTCTGCCATTGTTGCTGCTTGTGTATGAGGATTGATTTCTTAGCATGAATTATGATGTTTCGTTCGTCGTTGGTGATATTGTCGTATGTTGAGGCGAAGTCAAGCGCTCTGTTAAGGAGGTCATGGCTGATTGATGGGTAGAATTCAACGATGTCAAAGCAAATAAGACTGTGTTGTTGTTTGGTTTTGATGGATTTGAACCACTCGATCACGGAGGCGGTGTTTTTCCATTGATTGAATTTCGATGCTGTCGTGATTTTGTTGTTGATTCTGTCGAGGATTCTTTTGCTGATCTTGCCTATCTCGGATTTAGTAGGATTGATGAGACGGCAGGCCGAAAACAAAAAATATCGCAACAAAACTGGGCATAGACGACAGAGTAGACACTACAGCTAACAAACACGCATTCATAACACTTAAAGACCACAAGCCGAACTTCGCTAATAAATAAATAAATAAACAAAAAAAATGTAGTGCGATTCCGATTTCACTGCATGGTTTTTATTATGGGAAAAAATTTCTTCATCTCGAATAAAAAATAGTTGAAGATTTTTTCCCCTTATTTTCAGTTTCATTCAAATTGTTCTCCCTGTGACTTCCGTATCGGGAGCTCCGCTTTTAGGCAGTGCCTAAATATATATATTAGATGTATACTGAGACGCTCAAATGTAATTCCGCCTAGCTCTGAAATTATTGTTCTTGGACACTTGAAGAAGCATGGAAAATTTGATGATGTTAATAGTAGAGCAATGCAATCAGACTTGCGTGTCATAGAGCCAAGAAATAACTCAAAAAAAGGGGGAACTTTGTTGCTCGTACACTGGTAGATGCTAGTAAGTCAGACACTGTTCCTTTGAGAATTCTTAATCTGACAGATGAGCCACAGACAATCCAATCAAACACTACAGTTGCCATAGTAAAGGCAGTTCAAAGAGTTGACGATTTTGACATTCGTGATGGTAAACATGAGACGAAAATGGACGATGAAGGTGAATTGCCCAATCCAATGAATGATTTACTTTCTCGAAGTAGCACATTTCTCAATGACGCTGAACAAAAGCAGGCAAAACAGTTACTCTTTAACTATCAACACGTGTTTGCTTTCTTGGACAGTGACTTTGAAAGGAGCGATCTCATCCAACATCACATTAATACTGGTTCTGCAGCACCCATTCGACAACCCCTGGAAACAGGCAGAAATTGAACAATAAGTGGATCATCTGTTGGAGAAAGGGATGTGTTATAGCTTATGCATGATAGAAGCGGGTTCCCTGCGGAAGAGAGAGAAGGAGCTCGTGGGAATGGGACAGAGTTGTTATAGGGAAGAGTAGACAAGTTGTTGTTCTTAAAAATGAATCCGGAATTCGAATGATTTTATCTTCAGGACAGCACATATGTGTAAGTATATTGATTCGGTTTTTCTTGGACAGAATATATTCTCATATAAGGTTTTGCAAATTGTCATTCTAGCGAATCGTGAAAACCTGAAATCGTGAAAACCTGAAATCGTGAAAACCTGAACTCGTGAAAACCTGAACTCGTGAAATTAGTCCTATAACGTGGAATTGTGAAATCATTGACTGACTGAACTCTGAATAAACTGATAATCTAGAACTTGAACGTCACGCATCTTGACTATAGTCCTCGAGATAATCTAGAACCTTTACAGGATGATAGAAGAATCAACAAGCCCTTGGTCCTCAAGTATTGTACTAGTCACCAAGAAGGATGGGACTCAGAGATTATGCATTGATTATGTAGCTGCATACCGCGACAGTCGTGACGTCATCACCCGCGGACGGCGTGGTTAGAAGCCAACGTCGTTCGACGGTGAGAGACACGGTTTTTCTCATCTGTAGTTTAGAACGAAGTTTGGTTCTAATAAAGGATAATGTAAACGTAAAACGCTTGAATTCAATTAATACAGTCGAACGACGACTTCTGAAAGGAATTTTAGGGAATTTAAACGAAATCTAAGTGATTTAACGACCAAAAATTCACCGACCACATGGATTATGCCAACGAAATCAGCAGCCTCATTGAGCAAGCCGACGTTCTACAAGCCACGTTAGAAGAACCTATCGAAGGAATAAAGACCAGAAAAAGAACTCAGAATACGAAAGGGAAAGAATTTCGGTTGGATCAACTAAGGAACAAGTTTAGAAATGAATTTTGAAACCGATGCACTTACGACAACTCAGAAACAAATAATAATAACTCTATTAGAAAAACAAGGTAAGGACAATAGGCTACTAGCTTCCTTGCGCCCAATCAATTTGATCAATGTTGATGTTAAAATTTGTAGTAGAGTTTTAAGTAATAGATTGAGTAAAATCCTACCAAACCTAATTCATTCGAATCAATCGGCCTTTGTAAAAGGCAGAAAAATCAAGGAATTGTTAATTACGTTACAAGACGTGGTGGAATATGTTAGGAAAGAAAACATGCCACTGTTATTGTTTGCGGCAGACTTCAAAAAAGCAATTGACTCAATTAACCATAATTTTATAATCGCAGTTCTGGAACATTTTAATTTTGGCCAAAACTTAATAAGGTGGATTAAACTTCTTTTCATGGACAACCTCAGCTGTATAATAAATAAAGGCAAGATGACTAATTGCTTTCCAATGCAAAGGGAACCAAACAACGAGACCCGATTTCTCCATACATATTTTATATTGTTAATCGAAATTTTAGCAACGATGATTAGGCAATCTGAAGAAATAAAAATGCTTTTATTTGCGGATGACACAACATTCTTTCTTAGAAATATAAACTCCTTCCACGAAGTACTGAAAAATCTTGATTACTTCTACGATTTCTCATCCTTAAAAATTAATTACAAAAAATCTGAAACAGGCTGGTTGGCGAGGTAGAAAAACGAAAATGACGACGAATTTATTAAAAGTGCTGGAATGAAACGCATAGATTTTGATGAAAACGGCATTAAGATTCTAGGCATTCATATCTCCTACAATAAAAAAATTCGGTATGCTAACAACCTACAAAGAGTATTGACAAACTTTAAAACAATCCTCTCCATTTGGAAATCAAAAAGCCTGACATTATATGGTAAAATTCAAGTACTGAAACTGTACTATGTTTGTACAAAAATGGTTGTAACCATGGAATTTACTCAAATTGTGGAAAGTGCTATAAAAGATTTTATATGGAACGGGAAAAAACCCAAAATAAAGCGTGACACACTAATAGGAAACTATCAACAAGGGGGATTAAAACTTCCAGACTTCCACTCACACCTAAAAGCAAGACAAATAAGTAGTATAGGGAATGGGGGTTCCAGCGCAATCTCAACACGGGCAAGACCCATGTCAAAAATCCACTTACGGAAACACCCCACTCCAAGTGTGGTTGAGGGCAACAGCGCGTCTATATATGGAGTTCGAAGAATGTAAAGAGTTTGTTTATGACTTCTGTGTAAAGTGTTTGAAACCCAAGTTTGTACCTACTAAACCAAATAAGTATATTCGTTGTGGTAAGAAAATGCGAATAGAAGATGACATGTCAGCACAGTGTTACGAGTGTGGTAAGAATATTCGAAACGCCGTACAAAATGCTACCAGAGAGCAGTATTACGCCAATGGAGGTCGTAAGAAGACCCCGTACAAAAGAATAAAATACTTCAGAGACTGGATGAGTTACATTCAAGGTCATCGACCGGTATATTTAGACGACGAAGTAATGGAAAGAATTATAGACCATTTAGAAGAGCTAACCCCGCTAAGTCTACGGAAAACGCTGAAAAAATTAAAGCTAGGGAAATATTACGAATCTATTCCCTATCTTTTGTCTGAAATTACCGGTAACTCTATTCCCGAAGTTTCTGATATGAGCAGAGCCGAGTGGATGTTTTGTCGGCTGGATAAGGATATTCCCTATTATCCTAATGTAATTTACGAAATATTTTACAAAATAGACCCCAACCACCCCCTGTTAGGATGGATTCCGAGAAAATAAAAATGCAAAACTGGCGTTTCCAGAAACCCCACTGGGGAATGCATCGCGCAGAACACCAAGCTATCCCCAGTGGCGTTTTTTGTATTTATCTTCCTTACGGCCCTCCAGAGGGTGAACTACGGACAGCGTCCCGAGACACCCCTGACTTTTCCAACTTTTCCTCGCGAAACCCCCCATCGCGGGGTTGAATCGCACTTTCTATCTTTCCTTACCCTCCCCTCCCACGGTTGCTGTGAGTGGGGGAGGCTTTTTTTTCACTCACAGCAACCGGTCCAAATGTGTCTGCAGCGAGGCTCGAACTCGGGACTTTGAGCCTCCCCAGATTCAAAGTCCACGAACACAAGCGAACGCCAGACACACCGGACGCTTACGTATGTGAAAATTATTATATTTAATTTGCATACAGCTGGCGTTCGATATGTAAACGAAATCACGCTCTTTTCAAAACTGATGTCTAAGCTAGTTTTCTTTGAAGCTCTTTCTTTGCTTCTTGGTAGATCTTCCTTCGAGATTCCTCGGACAAATCTTTTACGACTGTTTTTTTATTTCTGATGTCCGACTTTAATTTCTCGTATTTTTCCTCTTCGGTTAAGATAAGCGAGAATTCTACGTCGTCTATCTTTCTGTCACGCAAAGCCTTTGAGACAAGGTCGGTAATCGTATTTACTTTAGCCCTTGACAGAGCTATTGTCGTGTCGTGCTTGGATATTTTGCTTGACAACTGTTTCATAATGCCCGTAGCAACGGCCGAAATGATACCACAGGCTGCCCCAACACCAGCCAAAGGAACTCCAACAACTATTCCCGGTCCAGTAAGCGAAGTAGCAACGCCAGTGCCTGTTAATGCTACGGACATGGATCCTGTAGTTATCGCAATTTTATGTAGCGTACTCCGGGCTCTGACGTATTTCTTTCTGACGTTTTCATAGTGTTTTGTCTGTCCTTCCAAGTAAGCTAGAATTAAATTTGCTTTATTCAAGCGGAAGTTTTCAGCGTTTAATTCGTTTGGAGCCTCTTTGGGAAGTTCAGGATAAAGTGGAGGTGCTGATGGTATAACATCCATTATATATACTAATGTACGACGCTTTTGGGAATGATATTGAGGAGCAGCCACATCATGACAACAGGGATTATGCTAACTGGAGGGCCTTCAGGAAGATGTTTCCACATGCAGACGCTAGCAAGTTTGAGCGTAGGCCTGACGGGATATACTTTAACGGCACCAGAATGTATAGCAATGCCAACTTGGAACCGAAGGCGACCATCAAACATCCTAAGACGGTAGAGCCCAACTTCCCAAAGAATTTATTAACGACAACAGAGGATTATCCATTTTACGACAACAAAGGTGGAGCGGAGGACTTTGCTAAGATGGTTACCTCATTAGAAATCCCCGTGGGTCCTACGACTTTTAAGACAAAAGTAAGAGACATCTTCAGAGAGACCCGAATGAAGCACACGTCGGGGAAAGAATCCAGAGAATGGCTATCAGATCCCAGCATGCGATATTGGCCGCAGCAGTTAAACTTTGCTGTTTGGGCTGCTACTAAAGGATGTGGTATAGCCGCGGACATGCTTCATATTCCTTTCCTGAGATTTCATGTTGCTTTTACTATTCGCAGAATATTGTATGAGCTAGGCGCGCCACTTCCAAGTGATACTGTCTTTAACCCAATGGATAACAAATATGACAAAGTCGCATGGGAGCGATTAAGAAATGAGTTCAAACTTACCAACCCCGACTTTCGCAACAAAGAAGGCGCCGCCCACGGTCTAGGAGAGACTTACACTTATGCTTCGTATGTCGGAGCCAGCATAGAAAGTCCAGGCATGGGATATCCCAGCTCTTACGAATTCTCAGACTTAGGAGGCAGCGGAACAAAAGGAAACCTAATTTACTTCATAGAAAGTAAGGAGAAGTATCCTTGGGCGCCATTCTTTGCCGCGAAGGGCATTGGGCTAAATAATCTAGCAAGGATTAATCGAAGCATCGAAGCCTTTGTTTACTGCGTCCTAGGAGCCCAGGTTAGCACTCGCAGCCCCATCGTAGATGCCAGTGGTGCTTCACAGGAAACGCAACAAGTATTCCTTGTCCTCTTTGAAAGCGCTGTTATCGAGAATGAGATCTCTAAGTCAGTTCAACGGTATCAACTTGCGGTGCAGCAATCAAAGGTTAGACTGGATTATGCCTTGTCACCCGGTTGTTGGTTAATGCCAAGTAATTTGGTCATCAATGCCAGTTCTGTCGTGGGTTACAACAACAAGCTGCAGCGAGCAACCAAAGACATGAAGTTTGGAGTGAATGACGTGAACTCTGACACTCTTAGGAACATCCCCCATTTTGTGGAGAAGCCAAAGAAGGAGCACGTACCATTAAAAAAAGAGCACGTAGAGAAACCAAAAAAGGTTTACGTTGCGATACCTGAGGAATATGACCATAACTTACTAAAAGCCGGCTTAACAGCCGAGTTATTATATATGGCGATGAACAACCCCTACGTATCCGAAATGGATTGTGTTTACACGACTTACACAGGTGAGAAAAAATACACCCAGGCATTTTGGGTTGATGTCACTGGGATGTCCGTGGACTTGAACTACTCAGGGAAGAAGCTGATAATATGTAGTATTTGCATTGGTACGGATAGTCACGCCAACGTTGGCTTCCGGTTTCTATATGAGAATGGCATACTACAGCCCATGCGTGCTAAGACAAACAACAGGGAGCCCGTACATTTCTCCGTAGAGCCCAACCCCGTTAGCGTCGAGAATCTTTCCGTTTGGACTTTTCATATGGTTGCCAATTGCCATGGAAAAGAAAAGCTACAGATACGCGTAGACGATACCGGAAAGGTTACGATAAATAGCATAGAGGATCAAAGAGATCGGCCTTATAATCACGCGACCATTAGCACTTTGACGGTAATGAGTCTCTAGAAGGGAATTTATTTCCTGAAATATATGAACCCACACGTAACAGAAGATTGGTTTCTTCATTACTTAGAGGAAAAGGACTACTTACAACAGCAATGGTATGACACCGGGCTGTGGGTGAAGGTTGGGGGCCTGGGATTAATTATGTGTACTATTACCATTAACACGGCATATTCATGTATTGTCGGGTTTAGAATCGTTGATGAGAATGACCATCCGTTGGTACCTTATAGGACGACTACTAATACTAGGGATTCAGTTCATTTCTCGTCGCAACCCCCAATACAAACTGTAGAAGACTTAACGCCGGTAACTTTTCACATGATAGTCAATTGCAAATATGAGAAGTTACAGGTTCTCCCCAACAAAGTTGCCTACCTTCGGATAAATGGCATAGGTGTAGGCAGTTTAATTACTGATGCAGCTTGGAACCATAAACCTATTAGCACTATGAGCGTCCTACCGTTAGCACCAAATTATCAGGGCGGCGCGAATACTATTTTTACTTATCCCCAGTCGAGGATGCCTCGAATGCCCGACAATGATAAGCCTCCAGTAATACACAAAGACAAGGTTACACCTTCATCTTCTTCAAAAGAACCACGCCGATAGCTACGACTAATATCCAAATGTTATTCCCTACAAACTTTAATAGTTCTCCGCCGGCTCTAAGCGCCAAACCAATTACACTGCCGAGCAGCCCCGGTAAAGCGGCTGACATCTTTTTACCTAAGTTTGTTAGCCCTTTACCTACCGCCTTTACACCTGCGCCCGTAGCTTTAAGGGAGCTAAGGATTACACCTACTACGGAGGAAATGGCGACCGCGAATGCCAGTGGAATGCCATACTTCACCAAAGCTCTTTTTACCTTTTCCTTGGTGGTAAGTCCCAACTCCCTTTCCAGGTTGTCCTTTTGCGCCTGTAATTCCGCAAGGCGCACCTCGAGGGCCTCTACTTCCTTTTGGGCAGCTTCCTTTTCCTCTTCGGAACGGGTTTGGTCATTGATTATTTCCTGCTGTTGTTCTATTTGCCCCTCCAGGTCTTCAATGGCCTGATCTCTTTGCCGGATTTGCTCTTCTTTGGTGTTGATTTCAGCAACCAACTGCCGCCGTTCCTCAAAAGAGCCGGCTATGGTAACATGTAACTTCTTAGCCTCATCCTGAGTCATGTTAAGGTCTTGCAGGGCAAGCTTAAAAGCCCGTTGGGCTTGGTCTCTTTCATCCAAAGCCTTTTCAGCTTCTCGCTTGAATGTCACTATGATTTCATTCTTTTGAGCATCGGTTAGCCGCCGTATCCGTCTTTCGTAATCTGCATCCTTTTCTTTCGACGTTTCTTGCAGTTCCTCGACGCGTTTTTCTAACTCGGCTTTTGTGTTTACCGCGTCCAGCTGGTATAATAGGCTTCTAGTGGCATTCTGGAAGCCTTTTAATCTCGCCACGTCACCCCTAACTTCGCCATCTGCATCAAAGAGGGCCTGTGGTTTAGTCCAGCGGTTTTTGTCGGGAAATCTTAGGTCGGGGACGCTTATGAGGACTTTGTTTCCGCGTTCTGTGAGCTTTATTTCGTCGGTCTCAAAACGGGAATAGCGTTGCTTTAGCTCTTGCGTTGCCCACTCTACGGTTTCCGGGCCAACTGCACCCTCCTCTATGTTTCGAAGTTCCAAGTACTCAGGGACAGGGCCGCGGTTCATTGATTGCCACATGCGATTCAAGGCTGCCTTGAAGCTTCTCCACCTACTACCATACTTGCTTACCAAAGCCATGTCGTAAAGCATAGGCTTTGCCTCCGCGCCTTTAGTCCATTCATCGAATTCTTCATCGTTAATATCAACTTGACCTTCTTCAGTGGTGGGGTCAAAGTCGGTACCTTCTACTTCCATTATATATGATAAGCTCAAAGTTTAACCCCAACGTATTACCTAAGCAGGTTGGCGGGCTGAAAGCAGAACGCACCTTTCACCGAGTCACCTTTACACCTTCTAGCGCCAAACCAGGGGAAACGCTCTACGTAGGCGTACCCCGTCTAACGGATAACTTAGTATTGGTGCCCGGAACGTTAGCGTTAAGGTTTGACTTAGCGGTTCAGCCTAGCACTGTGGATGAAAGGTGTTGCGTCAATAACATAGGCCGTAACCTTGTCTCTAAGATGCGCGTAAAGTTCGCCGGGGAATCCCTGTTAGACTTAAACAGGTACGATCTTTACACCACGTACAAAGATTTGTGGTTGACAGCCTTCGACCGCGCCCAAAGGATAGAACAAGGAATTGGTAGTGTCATCCTGCGTAAGGTCCGCACGCCTGTCAAGACGTAGCCCACGGACTCCAGTGGAGAAACGGCTGTAGCAGATGCAAAGAGAATAAAGACGGCTTATGGTACCAAGTATGTCATCCCACTGGACTTTGAAGTAATAACGAACCACGGTGTATACTACCCAAGACAGTTAAGTGAACTACAGTTTGAAGTAACTTTAGCAGAGACAACCAACATTCTCGGAGAGATGACTACTGCAATTAGCGGGACAGTCGATCCTTATTCTATCACCAATTTAGAATTACAGTACGAGACAGTCTACTCTGAGGAGTTGGCCCGAAGTGCGGGTATGGAATACAGCTCCGGTAAGGCATTCCTTTACGACCACGTAGTGATGTACAAGACGTTCAGCTTCCTGGATAAGACGGACGAGGTTATCAACCAAAGCATTAACCTCCCCCGAAAAAGTCTCACGGGGTTGATGCTGGTGTTTGCTAAGCCCTATGGGGCCGGCAAGCGCGACAGTGAAGCCTTTCATAACCCCAACATTACTAACGTGGGGGTAAATATCAACGGAGTACCAAACAAAGTCTACTCCCAGGGGATAAAACCCGCAGAAGTGTACAGAGAGAAAATGCGTAAGTTTGGCGACCAGGTGTCTCCTGAGGAATTCTTTAAGGGTAAGTATGCGTTATGGATTGACATGCGCACGATCAACGACGAAGACCTGCATGGTCAGGGTCTGCGGTTGGTAAATACGCAGGATGGCATAACATTGGAGATCAAGCGCACAAAGAATGCCTCCGCAAGTGATGCGGATAAGATAAACTGCTACATCTTCGTGGTGTCTGACGCGCAACTGAGCGTAGAAATGAATCAACTAAAGAGCGTTGCCTACTAGTTTCTTGAGCGCAGCGAAAGAAAAAGGTAAAATATTCCTTAGGTATAATATGCTTCGCGTATTTGAAAACAACGATACCAAACTGCAATGCATAGCGCAAGGCGAGAATCTGTACTTCAGAGGAAAGGAGGTTGCCGCGGCATTAGGATATTCCAATGCCAGAGATGCTTTGATTACGCATGTTTCGGATAAGTACAAGAAAAGACTGTCTGAGTTAAAAGGAGTCGTGAACCGCGACACTTGTACTTTACACCCACATTCCGTGTTTATCTCCGAGCCTGGTTTGTATGAACTAATATTCAGCTCGAGGCTGCCCCGGGCCTTACAATTCCGTGATTGGGTATTTGAGAAAGTCCTTCCCGCGCTAAGAAAAACCGGCATATATGCGATTGACGGCCCCAATAAGTTGGTGTTCAAAATAGAGAATGAGTTCGACCTACGTAAGAAAGTGGTCGATTACATCCGCAGGTTTTACCCCCAAATGCTCGTAACCCCTGGTCTAGGAGAACTGCAGGACAGCGACGGTAAGCGCATAAAGTGCTGGCAGAAAGGGTATCAACGCGGTCAACCCGATCTGCTTATCCTTAACGCGCACGTGCGGTACCGTGGTTTCTGCCTGGAGTTAAAGACACCTAAAGGCAACGGGGTATTATCCGACAGTCAACGCCTGCTATTGGAGAGATATGGTCAGAATGGCTACAAGGTGTTAATCAGCAACGACTACGATGTCATTTGCCGAGCCATTACCAAGTACGCACAAGGGCTGCGTCTACCCTGCAGGTGGTGCTGTAAGCGCTTCTGCAGCGAGGACACTTTAAAGACGCATTTGAAGATATTTCATAGAATATATGAACCAGAACAAAATCAATGAGCTAAAGTTCATTCAAACACACTGGAAGGATTTGACCATAGGTGAGATTTACGAGGTAAAGAATTACGTGGTCTTTGAAGACTTGGACCGCCTGCGTTTGGTCTTAAAAAATAAAAAAAGAACATACACCCTTTGGGCGCCCGACCGCATAAGGTACGCCATTGAAGGGCAGGATGTTACCCACGTCATGAGTCATGGTAAGAAGGATGGCAGGTGGGAATTTGACGTGGTCAACTGGGAGCCTGAGAGTCCTCTTCACTCGTAATGACGTCTTTTAAGGTGCGCTGCGCCTTGGGATCCGCCATGCACCAATGTCCTACAAAGGTGTCTTCTAGAAATACCCTGCCGCAATGAAGGCAGGCGTATTTTTTAGGCGGCTTGGGAATCACACAGTCGGCTGCTATTTCGCACGTAATACAGTCCATATATACCTAAAACGATCATAAATCCCCCAAGGAATGCCATTGCGTGCGCTGTCATATAAGAAAGTGTCTGAGGTGCGCACCCAATTCTTATTAAATTCTTATTAGGGTAGATCTGGGAAAGCCTTTAAGGAATAGTTAGTATTCTTATTAAATTATTATTAAGTTCCTTGGAAAAGCCTTTCAAGGAGAATTCAATTCTTATTAAATTATTATTAAGGAAGATCTAGGAAAGTGTCTGGAGGTAAATCCTAATTCTTATTAAATTCTTATTAAGGAAGATCTAGGAAAGCCTTTAAGGGATGGTTAGTATTCTTATTAAATATTTATTAGGTCTCCGTAAAGGGTTTGACAATGGTCTTAAGAATAATTAATACCGTTCTGCAGATAATAAGAATTGGATTCCTACAAAGACCTAATAATAATTTAATGATAAATGAGATTCTCCTTGAGACACTTTCCCAGAAACGTAATAAATATTTAATAAAAAATAAGGTCATCGTTAAACACTTCCTTAATAATAATTTAATAATAAATAAGATTCTCCTTAAGACACTTTTCTAGATCTTCCTTAATAATAATTTAATAAGAATACTAACCATCCCTCAAAAGCTTTCCTAAATCTACCTTAATAATAATTTAATAAGAATACTAACCATTCCTTAAAGGCTTTTCCAAATTCGCCTGCGCATACTCCTTGAAGGTAATCGGGCCATCAGCCTGCGCGTATAAACACTGCCAGATATGCTGGTCACTCCTATTGCAACCACACTTTGGACAGTCCGCCTCCCAATACTCCCTGTCTTCCCAGCACACACCTTCGACGCAGTCAAACATGGCAAAGCTCACGTCTATCTCCTTCTTTAATCGTGTTAACCTAGCTGTCGTCTCCTTGGGACAACACCGCGCCGCAATGTTACCGTGTTGTTCGCAGGCTACGCCGTCTAATTCATACACCGAACAACGGAAGCGATGCCAATCCTCGTCTTTGTCTTCGTCTCAGCGCTCACAGATGTTCTTCTGACACACCCTGTGATCCACGTGGTACTTTAACATCTGCTTGGTGCTAAACAGGCGGCTGCAAAGGTCACAGCGTCGTTTCTGCGACTTTTTGCAAACCCTCTTTTTGACGTGATATCTTAACATTTGCTTTGAGCTAAACTCCTTGTTGCAGTGCGTGCACTCCATATATAATAAGAATTTAATAAGCCTTATATGAAATCCTTAACGCCCTACAGCCAATCTAAATGACTTTCCAACTCGCTTTGGCTTTCAAACACTTGTCCGCAGTCCACACAAACGTAATCCATATACTTACATAGGATACTTCATGAAATCCTTTACGGACTCCTTTGCCCATGAGGCCATCGTTACTAGCGCACCAAACCTTTCTGCGCGCTTTAGGCTAGACATTTCGTCATACAACTCCTGCACGTGCTCCTTCAGTCGTTCTATCTTCTCCCTTTGCGCCTCTATTGTGTCTGACCGCTTCTTGACAAGGCTGACCATCTTTTCTACTGCTTCCACAGGCTCCATCTATATTAAGTATAATGGAACCAAATCACATGCCTTGTAACGCTCTGATAGTAGGACCCACGGGCTGTGGAAAGACCCAGTTTGTGGTAGAGCAGCTATTAGGACCCTTTAGATGCCAATTTGATTACATAGTGCTGCTCTGCCCTACCTATGTGAATAACCGCACCTGGGAGGGTATAGGAGTAAAAGACGACGACTTCTTTGTAGATATCTTAGACCCTAACGAGTTATCCAACCATTTGAAGTTCTGGCATCGACAATTCCCTAAAGATACGCAAACCCTCTTAATTCTCGATGACATTGCCTGCGGGGACGACGTAAAAAAGCGCACCTCCGAGCTTGTTAAACTCGCTTTTAGTGGTCGCCATGACAACATTAGCGTTTGGTTGCTCTCCCAGCAGCTTACCAGTGTTTCTAAGCCCTTTAGGGAAAACATAGGATCCCTGGTCGTCTTCTACACGCCAAGTTAGTCCGATTTGGAAACCATCTTAAGCGACTACGGCGGCGAGATATCCAAGGAACAGTTGCACGAATACATGCGGCATTTAAAGACGCACCAACATTCCAAAATGATCTTCTCTTTGAGGTTTCCGTATTCTATAAAGATATATGGAGATTTAGCAGCTGATAGATGAAGTCCCCACACAGCTAGATGAAAGTAACCTTAAGGAGCAGCTTAACATCCTTGTGTCTTCGGGGAAGTGTAAGGAAATGATAGATAAGGAGTTGACGCACGAGCAGGTCAATAAGTTGTCAGATGAAGAGGTTAAGAAGTTCCATAAAAGGTACGAAGCCGCCCTTGCAAGTAAGACCACGGACGCCGTAGCAGACTCCGCTATCCGACTTGCTACTAAACTGCTGGGACTTGCGCTGCCCATAGACGACGTGGATCAACTGCGGAAGGACATAAGCGAGGACTATGTCATCGCCCAAGAACTTAAGAGTCAATGTCTGTTACGGCCGAGAACCTTCGGACAGTTGAGAAAAATCGAAATTGCTCATACTTTGCCTAAATAACCTCCATGGTAAGACATTTTCAAAAATATAGCTTTAAGTGTTGGGCGCCTTTTATTTTTTGAGAAATCGCCCAAAGTTGATTTTTGAGCCGAAACGGGCTTGGGCACCATGTGTCGGATAAGAAAAATCGAAGTTTTCTCGGCGTTCGCACGGCTTCGCGTTTTATTATATCTAGACCATTATTTTTTCTTGCAAAGGTACGTTCTTCTTCTTTAATTATGTGCAACAATAGTTTTGCTAGTCCCCATTGTAAATAAATTATAGATTTTTAAAGTGACCCTACTTTGGTGCTTCAGAAAATTCGTGAATTTTCGTCATTTTCAATATGTCTAAATGGGTCGTGGTACATGTACCAGAACTAAATAATTACCACCATGTCATAGCCTAACCCTTCTAAAATATCATACCCAAAGATTATTGGCGGCCCGCTAATCCTTTTTCGCTGAGAGTCCCAAATGTGTCGGTAGTTTCCACCCAAGAAAGCGTTACGCAACGCGGTATTGATTATGAAAGTATCTTATGCTCGGGGGATTTTAACCTGAAAACAACATAAAACAACCACATTTCACATGCCATGACCTCTAGTGATACCATTGTATTTCTTCCTTCGCCTATAAAGTTAAAAAGTACGATTATTTTATTTTTCTATCATCACTAATTCCTGTGGTCACGCAAGGCGATTCAAAACATGCTTCTTTATTATACCAAGAAAGCTGTAAACTATCTAAGAACAAAATAATTGACATTCTCTATAGTTCTTTTATGCAGTGAACATCCAGAAACTAAAAAAGAATGATATCAAGTGATTCAATTACATTTGTAATACTACCACTCGTATATCTAGTTCAAATGGAATAAAATATATACCGAAATATAAATATATCCTGCCAAGGGCATATGATATTTTTCTCTTATTTCTCTGATTCATTACATACACACCGAACGCATCATTTCTACTTTACTATGTCTATTATCTGCGTACATTTACGGTGTTCAACTTACCTATAGAGAAAAAATATCGCTCTGGGATCCTCACGAATACCCTACATTTCATATTCTGGCTGCGTTACCAGCGTGGTTGGTCCTTGTAGTGTAGTGGTTAACACATCGGACTAGAATACCGAAGACGTGGGTTCAAATCCTGCCAAGGGCATATGATATTTTTCTCTTATTTCTCTGATTCATTACATACACACCGAACGCATCATTTCTACTTTACTATGTCTATTATCTGCGTACATTTACGGTGTTCAACTTACCTATAGAGAAAAAATATCGCTCTGGGATCCTCACGAATACCCTACATTTCATATTCTGGCTGCGTTACCAGCGTGGTTGGTCCTTGTAGTGTAGTGGTTAACACATCGGACTAGAATACCGAAGACGTGGGTTCAAATCCTGCCAAGGGCATGTGATATTTTTCTCTTATTTCTCTGATTCATTACATACACACCGAACGCATCATTTCTACTTTACTATGTCTATTATCTGCGTACATTTACGGTGTTCAACTTACCTATAGAGAAAAAATATCGCTCTGGGATCCTCACGAATACCCTACATTTCATATTCTGGCTGCGTTACCAGCGTGGTTGGTCCTTGTAGTGTAGTGGTTAACACATCGGACTAGAATACCGAAGACGTGGGTTCAAATCCTGCCAAGGGCATATGATATTTTTCTCTTATTTCTCTGATTCATTACATACACACCGAACGCATCATTTCTACTTTACTATGTCTATTATCTGCGTACATTTACGGTGTTCAACTTACCTATAGAGAAAAAATATCGCTCTGGGATCCTCACGAATACCCTACATTTCATATTCTGGCTGCGTTACCAGCGTGGTTGGTCCTTGTAGTGTAGTGGTTAACACATCGGACTAGAATACCGAAGACGTGGGTTCAAATCCTGCCAAGGGCATATGATATTTTTCTCTTATTTCTCTGATTCATTACATACACACCGAACGCATCATTTCTACTTTACTATGTCTATTATCTGCGTACATTTACGGTGTTCAACTTACCTATAGAGAAAAAATATCGCTCTGGGATCCTCACGAATACCCTACATTTCATATTCTGGCTGCGTTACCAGCGTGGTTGGTCCTTGTAGTGTAGTGGTTAACACATCGGACTAGAATACCGAAGACGTGGGTTCAAATCCTGCCAAGGGCATATGATATTTTTCTCTTATTTCTCTGATTCATTACATACACACCGAACGCATCATTTCTACTTTACTATGTCTATTATCTGCGTACATTTACGGTGTTCAACTTACCTAGTGGTTAACACATCGGACTAGAATACCGAAGACGTGGGTTCAAATCCTGCCAAGGGCATATGATATTTTTCTCTTATTTCTCTGATTCATTACATACACACCGAACGCATCATTTCTACTTTACTATAAAATATATACCGTTAGACTGGATCCTGTAGTTTAGCACCGGTTTTAATGCTGCATTTTTACATGAAATAATAACAAAAAACTACCAAGAGTGCTAGTCATAATGGCAACAATCAACTGCAACAGCTATCAAAAAAAAAAAAAAAAAAAAAAAAGAATGAATACCTACACTGTAGCTATGGTTGGCCAAATGTTGCAAAATTCAACAGCATGTATATTTATATTCAACAAAATATAATTACATTCAACAATAAAATTGTGTTCAAATTCAACCTTCGTTATTCATATTCAACACTTATATTTGCATTCAACTACAAAATTGTGTTCAAATTCTACCTTCGTTATTTATGTTCAGCACATCATATCTATTCAACTTCAATGATACATATTTCTATTCAAGGCTGCCTTCGTTTATCTATACACATTATATAATTCGGCATGCAACAACAACTTGTATCCAACTTCAACCTTCGATTTATGTTCAAGACCAAGACCTAAATACTCGTTCAAGACTTCTTACGTAAGTTCCCGGACATTGGCGAATATTCATTCAACAAAAATTGCTCTAGCCTCTCCTCCCTTAAATATGCCCGCCATCTTGGATTCTGCACTGAAGGGGTGGTACTCGGTGGAACTGACGCTTACTCGGCCTGCTCTGTCTTCTGGGTAAAATCCAAGATGGCTGTCATCGGACCCAGTCCATCCTAAACGATACTCTTCCAAAATGGCGGATAATTTGACGGAATATTTTATATTTTTGATATTTTAGAATTGCTTAGTTATTGCGAGGAGAAGGAAAACTGTACTAGTAAGCCTTTAATTGAATCTACCATTAATCGATTGCAGTGAAGTTGCAGTGAAGTTCTTGGAACAAATTTTACCCATCCTAAATGAACGCAAAGAAGAGATGAGCGAAGTTGCTAGGAATCTTAAGATTTTGTTTCACAGATGGTGTCGTAAATTGCAAGAACTCGAGCTAAGAAGCACCCCGAACTGTACACATTTAGCTGTCTACTCAGTTCAGCCCCCCGAGAGATGTGAAAATACTGGATCAGGGAGACCTAAGTTCAAAATCGAAGAAGACACCCTACTGCAGTTCAGAAAGCTAAGGGAGGAGAGGCTAGAGCAATTTTTGTTGAATGAATATTCGCCAATGTCCGGGAACTTACGTAAGAAGTCTTGAACGAGTATTTAGGTCTTGGTCTTGAACATAAATCGAAGGTTGAAGTTGGATACAAGTTGTTGTTGCATGCCGAATTATATAATGTGTATAGATAAACGAAGGCAGCCTTGAATAGAAATATGTATCATTGAAGTTGAATAGATATGATGTGCTGAACATAAATAACGAAGGTAGAATTTGAACACAATTTTGTAGTTGAATGCAAATATAAGTGTTAAATATGAATAACGAAGGTTGAATTTGAACACAATTTTGTAGTTGAATGCAAATATAAGTGTTGAATATGAATAACGAAGGTAGAATTTGAACACAATTTTGTAGTTGAATGCAAATATAAGTGTTGAATATGAATAACGAAGGTTGAATTTGAACACAATTTTATTGTTGAATGTAATTATATTTTGTTGAATATAAATATACATGCTGTTGAATTTTGCAACATTTGGCCAACCATATGTAGCAACTGTAAATTTATATATAAACATACATCCTACCGATGTTATAAAATTAATTGCGTGACAACACTATTTATGTCGTAACACAGGTAACCCGATTTCTAGGTCATCAGTTTTTCGTTAAAAAATTTGGAATATATCTCTGTTTCTTGTTTCTTTGCATCGTCTGCCATTTTTATAAAATCTGGTATTGTGATTGCTTTGGTCAGAGAATTTCGCATGCGCAGTAGGATCAAATCCAGCCCGCTTACCGGGCTTGCTCGTTTATATGGGAATTTTCCCATCCCGCTTGCCAAGATCTCGGCACCGTCCAACCGAGATCTCGGTAAGCGGGCCAGCCCGTCTCCCCTAAACACAAAGCATTTTTAACAACGAAAAGAGGCCGAGCCGAGATCTCGGCAAAGCGGGCTAGCCCGCTTACCGGGCTGGCTCGCCTCCATATAAACAGCCTCTTAGTGTCATTTCAGATGACTGATCAATCTGCCAAGAATCGAAGGACAAAATGCAACATTCAAGTGAACAATTGTATTTTGATCGAAAGTTTTCATTACTTCTAAATTCTATCCATTGATATGTGCAACAAAAATGTAGTGCATCTGTAAGACGTATGATTTATCCTAGGCGTTGTATAAACGTTTTGAATCGCCTTGCGTGACCACCGGAATTAATGATGATAGAAGAATAAAATAATCGTACTTTTTAACTTTATAGGCGAAGGAAGAAATACAATGGTATCATTAGAGGTCTTGGCATGTGAAATGTGGTTGTTTTATGTTGTTTTCAGGTTAAAATCCCGCGAGCATAAGATACTTTCATAATCAATACCGCGTTGCGTAACGCTTTCTTGGGTGGAAACTACCGACACATTTGGGACTCTCAGCGAAAAAGGATTAGCGGGCCGCCAATAATCTTTGGGTATGATATTTTAGAAGGGTTAGGCTATGACATGGTGGTAATTATTTAGTTCTGGTACATGTACCACGACCCATTTAGGCATATTGAAAATGACGAAAATTCACGAATTTTCTGAAGCACCAAAGTAGGGTCACTTTAAAAATCTGTAATTTATTTACAATGGGGACTAGCAAAACTATTGTTGCACATAATTAAAGAAGAAGAACGTACCTTTGCAAGAAAAAAATAATGGTCTAGATATAATAAAACGCGAAGCCGTGCGAACGCCGAGAAAACTTCGATTTTTCTTATCCGACACATGGTGCCCAAGCCCGTTTCGGCTCAAAAATCAACTTTGGGCGATTTCTCAAAAAATAAAAGGCGCCCAACACTTAAAGCTATATTTTTGAAAATGTCTTACCACGGAGGTTATTTAGGCAAAGTATGAGCAATTTCGATATTTCTCAACTGTCCGATGGTTCTCGGCCGTTACAGACATTGACTCTTAAGATAACCTGAGGGTGGTTGTCTTTGAAGTGCGGTAAGTTAATGGCAGTTGCCTCTGCGGCTTTGCACGTAGCTCAGCACGTCGACTTGAAGGAACTTACGACGTCTTGGAAAGACTACAAGAAAGATAAAAAAGTTGAGGAGATCTTTAAGGCAGCACTTGCTGAGGTACCTACTCAAGTTACCCCAAGTGATGCTCAAGTCATTCACGGGACTTAGTCAAGTCGCCATCAAGTCATTCACGGGACTTAGTCAAGTCGCCATCAAGTCATTCACGGGACTTAGTCAAGTCGTCGTCAAGTCGTCTGTAAGTCATTCCCAAGTCATCCTTAAGTTACTTGTCAAGTCCTTCAAGTCCTTAGATATAAGATGGACGAAACAAAGGCGGAGGAAACCCCTCAGCAAATTACCAAGCCCAAAGCTCCGGGCAGAGTCGCTGCGGGGAAGAAGCTTGCTGAGATGAATAGAAAAAACAAAGCCAAAAAGGAAAAGAAGGAAGAGGAGGACGAAGGCGAATCCTTTATTAATCCTGGATACGTTATCGGTGCGTTGGGACTCGCTATAGCAGCAGGCAGCCTCTACTTACAATGGCGGGCTACGAAGCCAAAAGTGCAATTAAAAGCTGTGCACGTAACGCAGGAACCTCCTAAGAGAAGTAAGATACCCGAAATGGAGTAGCAAACCTTCTCGCTTTGTAATATAATGTCGTCAGCATTGATGAAAACAGTTGAAGAAGCAGCTATTATTACTTCCATCGTTGCGGGTATTGGTTGGGTAGGTAAGAAAGTGCTCAAAGAAGACTTTACTGAAGACCCAAGCAAGAGCTTCGCTGGCTTTGCTAAAATGACCGCTGCCGTAGGCGGGGCTGTAATGTTGAAGGACTACTTACAAAAGGAGAAGTACCTGCCCAAAATCTAGATGGGGACTTGTTCCCTGTAATATAAATGGTCAGCGTGGTTGCAGGCGGAGTTATTGCAGCTTTAGCATTCACTGGAGCTTATTATGGTGGTCAATATTTGGATAGATTAGTTAGAGGCGATCGCAGTGGTGCTGCCGAAAGAAAAAGACACGATTTGGCGCTGGAAAAATATCAGCGAGACGTTGCAGCTTGGAATGAAAAAAGACAAGCTTACAGGGATTGGTTGGACAAGAACTACCAAGACAAAATGCAGGCGGATAAGAACTTCGAAAATACGGACTACGCCTTCAAACTTTATGCACAAACACACCCCGACTTTAGGATTAGCAAGCCTCAATTTAAGAATTACTACCAGCCGTCAAAGAAACAAAAAGACAATGAGCTGGTATTTGTTGGTGTCGCAGGGCTGGCTGGAGGTGCCGCCTTGGCGTATCTGCTCTAACGAAGGGGACTTGTCCCCTGTAATATAATGATCGTCTTTTTGGAAAGCGACAAGAATAACTTTACCACTTATTTGAATCCCCCCATCAAAGCCCATACGGTTCGACTCATAAGTTGCTCTTTGTACAATTCTTGGTATAACCTAATCGGGGGCATGGTCAACGTACTCAAAGCGCCTAGCAATTATCAAGGCGTAATGTTACCAGATGGACATTACACACCAATCACCCTTGCTAAGGAATTAGCCAAACACGGTTATACTCTCACCACAGGATTGCCGCATGAAATGACCCTCAAACATAATATGCCGAACTATTCAGTAACTTTTGGAAAGTCTGGTCCATTGGGATCTCTATTAAATGCCCCAGGCAAGACGATTACCAACACGGCAGTTCCCGTAAGTTGGAAAGTTGCATCCTCTTATGAAGTTTATTGTGATTTGGTACATAGTTACAGCAATGGAGAAAAGTCTACTCTGATGTCCAAGTTTGCACCTAAAGGTAATCCATTTGACCTGGTAGAATACACACCCATTTCTTTAAACTATGACTTGCCTTGCGATTTGGTAGAAAGCATAAACATCACCATTAAAGTGGACGGAAAGACTGTGGATTTTAACGAGCGTAAGGTTAATCTTGTTTTAGAATTCATATAATGGGTCGAACTGAGGACAAACTTAAGAGAATTTACTACGGACCCGAGGGCTATTGGAAAGGAGTGTCGGCTATTAAGAAACATCACATTCAGTTTACTAGAGAGTTAGAGGAAAATGGGAAGATACCATTCCTAGATTGCCTAGTGAGCCGCCATAACAACGCTTTGCACACAACCGTATATCGTAAACCTACCAATACCGACAGGTTGCTTGATCAGTCATCCTATAATTCAACTATGCACAAAGCTACGACCATCAAAACTCTAACCAAGCGTGCCCAAATTGTATGTGACTCTCCAGACAGTCTATCTCACGAGACAGATAGACTTAGACGTATTTTCCTCAAGAACAATTACAGTGACAAATTTATTAATAGCAACACTCATAAACCAAGTAGACCTAACAACAATGAAACAGCTGATTCACCAAAAACCTTTATCTCATTGCCATACATTAAAGGTACGTCAGAGACCATATCACGTATTCTACAACCATATGGGATTCGTGTCGCTCATAGACCAATATCCACTTTACGAAAGGTCCTGACTAAGGTCAAAGATCGTGATAGCCCTAACGATCGAGTCGGAGCTATTTATAAAATTTCATGTAATGATTGCGAGGCTACATATATTGGAGAGACTGGTAGATCGTTTAATACTAGACGAGAGGAACATCAAAGTGCAGTTGTGAAACATGATAATCGAAACAACATTGCCATGCATCATACCAAGACTGGCCATGCAATTGATTGGGAATCTAGTGAATGTCTTTCTTTTTGCAACAATAGAAAGCAACGCCTCGTGCTTGAGAGTTGGTTTACAAAGTTTGAGCTGAATCCACTCAACCGCTCAATTAAACTACCCACGCCTTATAATAGGCTATTAAACAAAAGCCGAAATGACGCCAATTAAGTTAGCGACACGAATCATCTCTTAACTTCACCTATTGTTCTATTGTTTATTGTGGCAGTATAAATAAGACCCATATCTGACTTTTTTCTTCACTTGACTCTGAAGATGACTTCCGCACAGGTTGTCGAAACGTCAGTCACATCAAACAGTCCTCCTAAGGACTACATCCACCCGGATGATCATAACATAAATATTATCTCTTCGAGAAATATTGTTACTTCGAAAAATAAGAAACTTGCAGCCGCAGCCAGGGTATCAGATGAAACGGCTAAGAATTGGTTAAAGAAACAGACCATCTGGCAGGTTAATCTTCCCGTGCCCAAGTACATTCCCAGGCCCAGCTTTACCGTAAATACCCCTAACGAAGTTCATCAGGCGGATTTGCTTTTCTTACCACATGACACGGTGAGAAGAAAAACCTATAGATACGCTTTGACCGTAGTTGATATCGCAAGCAGATACAAGGACGCCGAACCCATAACCAGCAAGGATTCTGGGGAAGTCGCAGAAGCCCTAGTTAGGATTTATAAGCGCGTCTTGAAATGGCCTAAGCTGCTGCAAGTGGATTCGGGGACGGAGTTCATGGGTGTGGTTACCAAAACCCTGAAAGACAACGACACCAAGATAAGAAGAGCAAAAGCCGAGTACCACAGGGGTCAGAGCATCGTCGAAAGATTCAATAAAACCCTAGCCGAGCGTCTCTTTGGATACCAGTATTGGAAAGAGTTGGAAGATCCCTCTAAGCGAAACAAGGAATGGACACAGCGGCTTCCCCAGGTCGTCTCGGCTTTGAACAACGAGGCGGCCAGGGCTACGGGAATAAAACCCAAGGACGCCATAAAAAAGAAACACGTGGAACACAAGTCCTACGTCAGAAGTTCGAGGGCGGTCGGACTAAAGGAAAAAAAGCTCCCCCGCGACATAGTGGTTAGATACCTCTATCAGCCGGGGGAACTTGAATGTGGCAGTAAGAGAGCCACGGATCCTAACTGGTCCCTGAAAACGTATGAGATTTCGAAGTCCGTCACTAAGGAGGGGCAACCCGTGTTGTATTACCTAGATGGCCCAAGTCGCGGATTTGTCAAGGAAGAGCTGCTCATAGTCCCCAAAGATTCAGAGTAGCGCAGCACCGCGCACCCGATTACACTCAAGGCATGTCAGCCTTACGTTGCCTCTGCAATGCCCACGTTTGTTATTTATACGATCCACGGAGAACTGCTGATCGTCATTCGGGTCAAACCTCCATAGTAGTGGTATGTTACACTTAGCGCACCTTGCCCCTTTCTTATAGACGTCGTCCACGCATAGGTCGAACGTCATGTTTTTTTCTTCGTCGTGCCGCTTGTAGCGAAGGAGTTTCTTAGCGATGTTCTCCTTGGCTACCTCCTCTGGCGTCTTATCGTAGCGCAGTTGCGGACCCCAGGCTCTTTTTAACTGTTTGGCATACTCCACACGACTTACGGCGGTGTAGATAAGGTTGCTCCAACACAGCCGCTGGTCTATGATCCACAGGGTTTCTGTTATGGTAAGCCCCTGCGCGCTGTGGACTGTCATGCAATAACCCAAACGCCAGTCTATATGGGAGGTAATTCTTTCCACCTTTTCTATGGGCACCCAGGCTTTGTCATGCGTTACTGCGTTCTGCAGTTGGATGTCGGTACCGGGTACTAAGACATCTTTTCTTTGCATGCGAGTGTCACGCGGCTTATAACAAACGGGCACCAAATGACTAGGGAACCGTTCCTGGTGTATTCTCAGTAGATCTTTTTGTATACGCGACTGTGCTGCACGTTTGCTGCTCAGCACCAGATCCTTTGGATGCCATGCGTAAAGGAAGTCCTCGTATTTCTTCGCTCGTACGCGTTTGCGCAGTGTCTTGTATTGGTCGGCATCACTAAGGCCCCGCAGTTCTGCTTTTAAGTTACGTATTTGATCCCTGTGTTAATTTCCTCCGCATGGTCTACCATTTCTTTTAACCATTCATGGGGCATCTCTCCGGTTATTGGAGGAGGCTGGCATGGATCCCCGGCAAATATTATTTGGCATTTCCCGCGGAGGAAGTCTACTAACTCCTGCAGGATTTCTAAGGGCACGGTACAGATTTCATCCCAAAGTATGTCGCGTATTGCTTCCGGTACCCACTTTTGACCATTCCAGCGAAAGAAGCTGTGGTAGGTCTGCGCGTCATGGCCCATTTCGCAGAGTTCTCTTTCCAAACGGTGCGTTGGCGTTAACACCTTTATCTTTGGAAAGAGTTCTAACACACGCGTCGTCTTACCGCTGCCGCCCGTACCGTAGAGGTAAGAGAAACGTTGGTAGGAAATAGGGTCCGCAACTGAAGGTAGAGGCTCTTTGGTAGGCGTTACGGTGCCCTGGGTGTGCTCGCCGTGATATTCTACACGTGCCCTCCAAGCTTTTATCTCCTCATCTTTAACGCGCCATTGGCCACTTTCTGCAAGTTCATCAGCAGTGTAGAATTCCTTCATCTTTTCCAAAACATCAGGCTTTACGTACAAGGAATCCGTGGCTACCCGTGGGACATCTTCTTTGTCAAACCGCAGGAGCAATGCGAGAAGGTTAATATGCGCATATGCGAGCATGCTGGCGCGCAAATGGTAATACTGTGGCCGATGATCCTGATAGTAACACAGCGCGTTCCATTCATGGACTTGCTCACCTTCTACTAAATAATCCCATTTCTCCACGGACACCATCGTTCCTTGTTCATGGGCGCGCTTAATGAGAAAGCTTAGTTCGCCTTCGTCCGTTATTAGGCGCCTTTGCATATGTTTCTCTCCCTCCTTAGCACTTTGCGTGAACTTTCCTATGACTATCCTTGCCGTCGGGTTATGCTCGGGCAACAACTTCGTGTAGGCGCTATGGCAAAGTATGGCTTCATGCGCTGTGTATTTCAGGAGCTTACGCTCTTCTAAGAACTTTAACAATGGCACTGGTATCCATTCTTTCTCTTGTAGATGCTTCCCGTACCATGCGTAAATTATGGGGTGCAAGTCTTTAGCCAACTTCCAAGAGGTTAACCTTACAAACCCCGTAGCTGAGACGTCGTAGTGACCTGGTAAAGATACTCGGAAGAATTGTGAGTCTGGATGCCCGTAGCGGTCGTAATATTTCTTGCAATCCCCCAAACCTTTGAAACTTGCGGGGTAACAATGTTTCATATCCAAGGAAACATACTCATCTTCGTCATATTCCATGTTCCACAAACCTCCATGACCGTGTTCTACGCAGGCTTTAGATATGTCTCCGAACTCTTTTGGGGTAGGTTTCCATCCATTCCTCTTTTTCGCGGCTAAGAAGTCCAAACTACGAGAGCTGAGGACCTCGTCCGAGAAGTCTTCCGCTCTGAATGCGTTGGTGTTCCACTTCAGGACGATACAAAGTGCCGTCTTGGGTCATTAACTGACTTCCTTCTGAATCCATTAACCATACGGAATTCTCGTGGACTAATTCTGCCAATGGCGAGGCCTTGTAGACGTTTGTCTCCTTCTTTTTGGGGAACCGAAGTTCTCGCCAAGCGTGTCCGTTGTGTTGGTAGATGACTATAGGAGCACCTCTGCCACCGTATTTATGTGTCCCAGGGTAAATGTACCCGTCTGTGATGTCTTTTACGTGTTTACGCCTTTCTAAGGCAGTTTCTAATTTCTTAATGTTGTCTATCGTAGCCCCAGCTTTGTAGGTGGCGTTTATCCATTTCCTGATGGCTTCTTTTCTTTTCGGAGTTAACTTACCTCCGCGGGCGGAATCTTCAAAGAATTCCCTTACCAGTTTCCCGACGCAGTTGCCGGGATGTCGCATTGGCTTGAGTTTCCTAACGTCTGGCTCTTTGATCTCATACGCACCGTAGATAACTACCGTAACAGGGTAAGCAACCTCGTAGAACAGCGCGTCAATGCCTACCAGCGCTCCGGGCCTGGTATTCTTATTCAGAACGAACAAGCTTTGCTTACCAGACGCCCGAATGGGGTTACGGCCTCTTTCTATTACCCAGTCACCGTCGTAATACTTTATAAACGTTAACTGTAAACGGTAGTTGCCTTCAGGCATCAGGTCTATTATCTTTTCGGCTCTTTCTTCATCCATGATTTCTTCTGTGTCTCCTTCTGTGAATGTCGTGAAGGCGAAGTCGGCGTCCAAACGATCCAATACCTGAGTTCGTAACCTACGTACAGTTCTATTTTGAATGCGCGCGATGTTGTCCATCTATATCTAGGAAATATTTCAATCTTCGTTTGCGGTACAGCAGCAGCCCATTTTTTCTACTCTCGCAAACACAGCAGCAGTAAGGGGGCTTCTCGCCGCTGTCGACGGATCGCGCAAGGGGTCTCCACGCCCCAGGAATCCCTGTAAAATTCCATGCCCTCTGCCGACGCAATGCGAGTCCCCCTTACTGCTGCTGAAGTAGCCTGCAGAGCAGGCGTTCTTTTGATGGAATCGGGGTTTTGGGGTTCCTGTTTCGACCAAGGGCCCGCGAGAAAAATGGGACCTAGCAAAAAAAAGGGAACGTGGGGGGAGGGGGAGGGGAGAGAAGGTAACGCCTGCCAGCATCCATTGTTATTTTGAAGAACTCGTTCGTGGGCGAACGAAGGCTTCTGATTGGCTCGGCTTCAATATTTTTGATGGACAGCATTCAATCAGGCAAAGATCGACTGTTTGGACTTGCCAATTATTATTGTCAGTATGGAATATGTCGGACGATACTGAAGAATTTTCTAGTGCTTTGAGCAACGTTTTAGATTCATTTGAATCGAATGGTGGTTTTAGTTTCGAGTTGAAACAAGAACAGAGACAGGCAGTTTTACCAACAGGTTTTGGTAAGAGTTTGATCTTCCAACTCCTCGTTGGCGTTAAAGAGGTCATTACGACGAAACGTTGTTGTGCTATTGTGGTTTGTCCACTAAAAAGTATCGTTGAAGACCAGGTAGCCGAAGCAACGTCTCTAGGACTGAAAGCTGGAGCGCTCAGTGATCTTAAGTGGGAAGACGAAGAACTCTCTACTTATCAGTTGCTATTTGGATCCGCCGAAGAAGTGTTACAACAGTTCGAGAATGCTACCCGTTTTTATGTATTCGTCGAACTCGCAGGCTATTTTCTTTCTGATCGCAGTATGCAAATAATCCAGCATTCCAGGGTGTTGAAGAATATCTATAGAAGCCGCATTCCAATTTGTGTAGGCAATGTGCTTTACGAGTGTTTTGCTCTCTTCGTCTCGGGGAATTCTAACGACAACATTGCCATTGGCATTGCGCACAACAACTTTTACTTGCAGACTGTCCTTTGGCATATCGTCCACATTTAAATACGAAGAAATATCTGCGTCGTTATCTGTATATTGGGAGCTGAGCGACTTCTTCGCGCGCGACGACTTTGGATACGTTACCTTTTGCGTCTTCGATCTTCTCCATGAGGGACTCGATTTATCTGGTGTATCCAGTAATCTTTTGCCTCCTCCCTTTGTCTTGGATGGGGTAAAAGTTTGAACGGCTTTACTTTTAACAAAGTTATACAGTTGACCTAAGTTTCTTATTTTTCGCGCACATGGGTTACAGCATCGTTCTGAAGTGTTTACATCTTGCACAAGTATAATCCCCACTTCTTCACAAATATCGGCAAGAACGATCCCCAGAGAATCTTTCCTTCTAGAAGGCTTGAACAAATTTTCAAATGATAGATATCCCTGTTTTGTACTTGTAACTCCGAACTTTACTTTAAAACAGCAGTTACAAAAACTACAATTTTCATTCGCGTTAACATCCATAGAATCCCTATAAAATTTGTCATGTTTTGACGTTTGATAAAAAAAAACATCGCTACACGTGTGTTTATATCGGAAGTGGTTTTCACTTCCGTTAAAATTATCTTCAATCGTGATTGGCTACCTTCTGACAGCTAGAGTTTCGATCATGCATATCTAATTAGGAGGCGTTCTTCAAAATGACAAGGGATGCTGGCAGGCGTTCCCTTCTCCCCCTTTCCCGCCCCCTCCCCCCTCCGCTTCTTTTTTGCTCGGTTTCAATTCTCGCTCGTTCTTATTTTCCAAAGTTCCCCCGACACCCCGGTTTTTCCCCAAAATCCGCAAGAACGCCTGCTCTGCAGGCTACTGCTGAAGGCCATCTTGGAGTCCTCTCATGGAAATAACATCAAAAAGAGAATGCTCAAGATCGCAGAAGGCGGCGTAGACAGGCGACCACTTTCATCTCCATAGAGGCCAGGAAAATGCAAGAGTACATCGTCTCTTTGTTGGTAGTTGCATTTGCAGCCAGGTATGGTATTCAGAGTTATTGCTCTTGTTATCGTTCTGAGGTAATTAATGGTTCTGTTGTAAATAGAGCGTCCTTGATTGCAAACTGTCTACTAGAAGATTACCAGGAGACTAGGGAGCAAGGCGAAATCGATGGGTTCTTTGAACTCTCGGTGATGCAGCATAAAACGTCGCAAACCCATGGCCCTCTAACCATCTACCTTAATCGAGAAGTAAGTGAACTACAGAATATCTTGCACAGCCCAACAGTCGTGACAACGTTGATCTTTATGTCCTTGATTCACAGACCATGGAACTGCTGGTAGTGTACAAGAGGTATGTCAGACCAGTCCTACTCCAAGGTAAATCGTCTGAATACCTCTTTGTTAACTCACAAGGAAATAGGGTGAAGTCCTCTCGAGTGCATACCATTTTACAAAGCTTCTGGAAGTCAACTCAAGTGAAGCTTGCCCGTGGTAAGACTTTCAAATGCACTACCGTGCGAAAGGTACTTTTATTTAACTCTAACCCCTGCTCCTTTGGTAGCGAGAATTAACATGGTATTGAATGTTTTTAGATGTGGGTAACTTGTTTGACATCAAGATGCGCTACATAGGCACAACTCGCTGACTTGGCAACGCTCATGAAGCATAGCCGAAGTGTGCAGGCTGCATGGTGCGACCTTTCCTCAAAAACCGCGCGCACCAAACGGCTTGTTTGTCAATAACAAAAGCGTTCAATGTAAGTATGTAAGCAAAGGTTCTTTTTTTTTCACGCCGCCTTTGCGTGTAAACTAAACTTTAAAAGTCCAAGTTACCAGGCTCCAAGTCCCATAGATTTCACTTTATTATTATTTTGATTCAGGAAGCTAAAGCCGGTGTTCCCCTTCCACCGGTGCCAGGGACACCAAGTTCCAAAAAGAGTAGTAAGATCAGTCATGTTCCACAGAAGGATGGGCTATCAATTGTTGCTATTGGTGTTCACCTGCTGTATCCCACAATGCATTTTGTAATCACGTGAAGTTATCCATTTTTACAAAGAAATGTATGGACGGACATAGTGCAACATTTTGCAGACACACTGAAACATTTTGCTGACAGAGTGCAACATTTTGCTGACATAGTATACAAATGCTGACAAATTGAAACTTCCGGTAACAAAGTGCAACTTCCGTCTGACAGAGTGCAACATTTTCCTCACTGAGTGCAACATTTTGCTGACAGTAATACCATGTTCTGACCTCTAACCAGAAACTGCGAAAAAATCAACCATCGAAAATCGACTTTTTTTGTTTTAAGTCAAAAGTGGATGTTCTTGGTATCATTGGAAAGGTATTTGCCTCCTCTACAAAAAGGTCTTGGTTTGAAGTCTTACCCACGTGATCTGAAAAAATAATGGGCTGTCAAAGAAAAAAACACATGACTTTGACACGTGATATCTCCTTACTGCCATGTTCCACGGAAAAACCAATAATTGATTCTGAAAGCCCATTTCAAGCTCTACAAGATGCATATATCGGGCCCATATAAGATAAAACTTGCAGCTTGAAATCTTCGAGTCAGTTATATTTATTAGTATTCACTGCTTACTTGACAGTAACTGACTAGTTACATAAGAAACGAAATTTTCCTTGTATACATTGAATTAATTAGGTTTATTGGAACCTCTGGGGACGCTGGACAACCCATATAACGACTTATAGGGGTAATAAATAAAAAAGGTCACAAGATCGAAAAATTGAAACAAAAGATTAAAAGTTATAAAATCAAAATAGAAGAACTGAATGATCAAAAACATAGGAGAGAAAAAGAAACCAAGAAAGAAATAAAAGATCTCTTGGAAAAGAAAGAACAGTTTGAAAACAAAATTATCCAGCTTGAGGAAGAAATGAAGGAAGAGCTTAAAAAGAAGGATGCGGAAATCGCTTCGTTGGAAAGTACGATCATAGAAAACGAGAACTGGAGTCACTGGACCAAAATGCAAGACATGAAAGAAGGCTACAAAACCGACATGCGTAAATTTGAGGCTAGGAATGCAGCAAGAATTCAAGAGCTAAAGGAAAGCCATAAGGAAGAAATGAAAAAATTGGAAAATTACCGTAACGCATACGAAATGAATGAAGACGAGAATCAGAAACTAAAACAGAAAAATAAAGAATTGAAAAAAAAATTAAAAGAATATAAAAGACTCATCCCGGATGAGCACAAGATTTATCTTGGACAGCTTTGTGTAGAGTTACAAAATAACTTATACCGTTATGTTTTACCTATAGACTACTGTGTTGAAAATTATTATTATAAGATTAATGGCATTACAGAAGATATCACTGACGAAGAAACACCTTTGCTGATGAAATCAAAGAGCTAAAACGAGGCAAACAAGCCTCCAAAAGTAGCAGCCTTGTTAAACTAGATCCTCAAGTGGACAAAAAGAAAGATCTTCTTGTGGTTGGTGGACGTCTACAATTCGCGCAAATCCCAGAAAAAATAAAACATCAAATCATAATTCCTCATAAGAACAAAGTGATCGAAAAGCTAATATTACATGTACATGCAAAGGCTCAGCATGCCGGACCAGAAACGACATTGGCAATTCTACGCCAGAGATATTGGCCTACCCAGGGAAGAAGAGAAGTAAAACGAGTTTTGCACAATTGCTTGATTTGCAAACATTGGACAACAAAGCCAGTCCAACAGAAGATGTCCCCACTTCCTTTGGAAAGAGTTCAAATAGTTCCACCATTTACAAATATTGGTCTTGATTTTACTGGTCCTTTGTATCTGAAAACGGAAGGAAAAGCAAAGTTAATCAAGGCTTACATTTGCATATTTGCTTGCGAAAATTCGAGAGCGGTTCATCTGGAACTCACAAACAACATGACGACACAGGAATTTCTGCAGGCTTTTCGGCGCATGGCTAATCGTCGTGGAGTGTCTAAAGTCATACATTCAGACAACCAAACAACCTTTCACAAAGCAGCGAAAGTGTTCAAGATATCAAAACAGAAGTCCAAGCTTTCTAAAATTGATGCTAAAGAGGTGGAAAAGAAACTAGCCAATGAAAAAGTAACTTGGAAGTTCATCACGAAAAGAGCAAGTCATAGAGGTGGTTATTGGGAAAGAGTCTGTCGTCAGATTAAAGAACCATTTAGAGGAGTTTTAGGAAAGGCGCTGCTAACATACACAGAAATGTACACTGTGCTTACAGACATAGAAGCTATTATCAACTCCAGACCGTTGATCCATATGTGGAACCGGTTCGGCTGACAAAGTGATATCTAGCTGACAAAGTGATACCAAGTGGTATATGTTTAAAAATCTATTAAATATTCATGATAACCGCTGATGACTTTCAACCACGTCAGTCGTGCTCTTCAAATGATGCGACATCTATTGGCGGTGTTGGTGGACGCTAGCCCTAGATCGTTTGCCTTGTGTACTACTACAGAGTTACGGTCCAAAAGGGGTTCCACTTTGGCACTTAGTACAATTTGGTAGGATGATGGCATGGAAGTCTATCAAAATAGGTAGGAAAAATACTATAAGACCATAAGTGATTGACGTGATTGAGTGCTCGTCGTAAAGCCTACCCCCTGGAGAATGCTGTTTAGAAGTTTGAGTGACATCCTTTAAATATTCAATGAGATAAGAACGTGTACACCTGGACTTGACATTAGGGTTACATGATACCTTGATGACAAAATAATACCAAACCCTGTAACTTTTGTGTCACTTATATCTCCAGACTCCGTTGTCCGATTTTCACCAAACTACCACCACGTAAAATCTCTTGTCAAGAGCAAGCTAACGATATCAGTTTTGTGCCGTTAGGTGATTAGTAAGCATGCGCAATAAGCACCTAACTTTGTAAGCAGTCTTTCTTTTCTTCAAAACCAAATTTTTAATTAGGTATTTAAAATTCATAATAATATCCACGGACTTCGAACCACTTCAGTTAGGTGGCTCAAGGACTCAGCTACCCATTTCAGGTGGTAGTTGTCACGTTTTATAGCGCATGCGCGTCCACAACAGGTACCTATCGTTTCTCTAAAAACGGCCCAAATCCCAACCCTGACCCCAAAACGTGACCCTTGCATAATGAGCTATTAAAAATTCAGAATAATCGCTAATGAAATCCAACCACCTCAGTCGTGACATCAGAAGGATGGGCTATCAATTGTTGCTATTAGTGTTCACCTGCTGTATCCCACAATGCATTTTGTAATCACGTGAAGTTATCCATTTTTACAAAGAAATGTATGGACGGACATAGTGCAACATTTTGCAGACACACTGAAACATTTTGCTGACAGAGTGCAACATTTTGCTGACATAGTGATACAAATGCTGACAAATTGAAACTTCCGGTAACAAAGTGCAACTTCCGTCTGACAGAGTGCAACATTTTCCTCACTGAGTGCAACATTTTGCTGACAGTAATACCATGTTCTGACCTCTAACCAGAAACTGCGAAAAAATCAACCATCGAAAATCGACTCTTTTTGTTTTAAGTCAAAAGTGGATGTTCTTGGTATCATTGGAAAGGTATTTGCCTCCTCTACAAAAAGGTCTTGGTTTGAAGTCTTACCCACGTGATCTGAAAAAATAATGGGCTGTTGAAGAAAAAACACATGACTTTGACACGTGATATCTCCTTACTGCCATGTTTATTTTTATTTCATACATACTGAGATTTTCTCATCAAATTTCCCTGTGTGAAAAACAAGTTCGCGACTTTTTTTAGCCAATCAGAGAAGCGAAACGATTTGTCACGCGTGAAAAAAGCGTTTCGTCCAATCGCAAACCACTGTCGAGGCGAATCGTGTTTTCGCGGTTATCGCCGGTAGCTTTGTCGAGCAGCTTTTAAATATTTTCGGTGTATTCAAGTTGTTCGTAGTTCAAAATAAACTTATCTAATCCTATCAAGAGCTGGGAGATATTTGTGAGTATGTCTGAACAATCAAGAAGATTTGTGTTTCTAGACAAACCTATCATACAAGTTTATCGAAGACCTAAAAAACAGAAATACTAGCTCTTTCGAAGACATGAAGAGATCTAAGTTTGCTGACAGAGTTTCTCAACTCCAAAAATGAAAGAAGAGTCGAGGAAATCCCGCCAGAAGAGCTTAATGGATATATGAATGAATTACAGTTCTATCTCAAACGAACAACCACAGAAAAACATGTCTTTGATTCTGAGTGAAAATACTACAAGTACGTCTATAGAAAAAAGACCAGTGTCGAGTTTACCAAGTGCAGTGCATGGGCACCGAGTGCCGTAAATCTTCATTCATAAAAAGTTATAGTTTCCCTGCAGCAATCCATTAAGTGGAGGAATATTTCACGGAGGACAGTTTAACAAAGCAACAAACACTTTAAACAAGTCGCCAACTTTCACGATAACTCATTCAAATCAAACGAGTCAACACGTAGCTTCAAACGCATCATTCAAACGTAATCGCTATATATTTTATGTTGGGGAGGCAACCATTGTCGCCTTCAAGGGACGCGGTCGATCAGTACATGCCTGAATTTTTTACCAGACTATATCCAACGACTAGAGTAATCAAAGACTTTACTGAGATTTTTGTTCAGACCCCTAGTTCATTACTTTTGCAATCTCAGTTATATTCTTCCAATAAGAGCAATACCACCCTGAAAGGTTTGGTTGGGATAACTCCTTATGGGGTAGTTTCTTTGTTTCTGGGTTATATACTAGAGCAATATCTGATAAGGAAATCACTAGGTGTTGTGGTATTTTGGATTTGCTAGAAATGGGAGATTCAGTTATGGCAGACAAAGGTTTTGATGTAGAGGATCTTTTATTTGAAAAGGGAGTAGAGCTCAATATTCCTCCTTTCTTAGAGAGTCAAGCTCAGTTTTCAACAAAGGATGTACAAAAAACCAAAGCAATAGCTAGTGTTCGAATTCATGTTGAAAGGGCCATCAGGAGAATAAAGGAATATCATTTTTTTGATTCTGATGTTCCACTTAATGCATTAGGATCAATCAACCAACTGTACACAGTGGACAGAAGAAATGATTATAAGCACGTTTTATATAATATTCTAGATTTTCCAGGACATTCTTGATTAGTCTTTGTTATGGAAAGTTCTAGTAAGTTTCTGGAAGCTTCTATGATGTAATGATAGAACATTCTAGAAAGATTGTAAAAAAACTATATCAATCAACCAACTGAACACAGTGTACAGAAGAAATAATTATAAGCACGTTTTATATGATATTCTAGATTTTCCAGGACATTCTTGATTAGTCTTTGTTATAGAAAGTTCTAGTAAGTTAGGATTATAAGATGTCTATTATCTGCGTACATTTACGGTGTTCAACTTACCCATAGAGAAATAATATCGCTCTGGGATCCTCACGAATACCCTACATTTCATATTCTGGCTGCGTTACCAGCGTGGTTGGTCCTTGTAGTGTAGTTGTTAACACATCGGACTAGAATACCGAAGACGTGGGTTCAAATCCTGCCAAGGGCATATGATATTTTTCTCTTATTCTCTCGACTTCATTATATACACACCGAACGCATAATTTATTACTACTTTACTATGTCTATTATCTGCGTACATTTACGGTGTTCAACTTACCCATAGAGAAATAATATCACTCTGGGATCCTCACGAATACCCTACATTTCATATTCTGGCTGCGTTACCAGCGTGGTTGGTCCTTGTAGTGTAGTGGTTAACACATCGGACTAGAATACCGAAGACGTGGGTTCAAATCCTGCCAAGGGCATATGATATTTTTCTCTTATTCTCTCGACTTCATTATATACACACCGAACGCATAATTTATTACTACTTTACTAGGATTATAAGATGTCTATTTATAGATTAAGCTTGACTTCTTTATCGTAATTTCTGGAAGCTTCTATGATGTAATGATAGAACATTCTAGAAAGATTGTAAAAAACTATATAAGAAGTTGCTGTAGTGTGTGTTAAAAGTTCTTTGTGAATTGTACGTTCGACACAAGTGCGAAGAAAATAAAGCGTTAAAGGGAAAATTGATCTCAAGGTTTATCGCGAAACCACACAGTGGCATGTCTTCTAACAAATTTCCAAGGCCCCTTAATAGCTAATGGCAATAATGGGAATCAACAGTAACTGGTAATAGCTATTCGGAATAGAAATCACATTAAACCCATGAAATGGTACTAGTCTAATAAATACTTATTCCTTGAGAATTTATTTTCTATTGCAGTTATTTTTTCATATTTTCTGCAATAGTTGTATAGTAAAATACCATTTTGTATGGGTTTACTGTGGTAACTATAATAAGTCAACTTATTAGTCACTTTCAAATGCAATGTGGAAATCCTTTCCAGTATTTACAATCTCTTTAGAATATTATATTAAACATTGGTTTTCAGTGTTCAAATAAATGATATTATTTTAAAGAGTGTTGAAAATAAAAACAATCAACCTTGTCTTTTGCTTCTTGAAAAAAATCTTTGTCAAAAAGAATTATGTTGCAAACAAAAAGATTGTCACTTATGTAAATAGGCCAGTCAGGGCTAGCTGACACTGTACTTGATAATAGTAGATATCAGTTTTCTTTATAGAGTATTCATTAGTGATAGGATCATTGGTAAGGTATCTGACATTGCCAAAGTCAGTCTCCCCCTCCTGTACAACCTTGAATTCCAACAGCCCAAAAGGATTGGAGCCATTCTGAACTGCATCTAGGCTATACACCTTACGGTCGGGGCTGCAACCCAGCCATGGACATTTAGGATGAATGATTAGACCGGATGGAAATAAATTAACTGATCCACCCTTCAAGTTGTTAGCATAGGTCATTGCAGCTGTTGGTTCCAGTTCAATTCCCCTTCTCATAGGTGCAGTTACAACATATCGAGATGGATTGAGCTGCTTTACCAAGTTTTCAAAATCTTTTCCTTTTTTGCAACAATTCCAAACTTACTGGCGGTAATGCGTTTGCTTCTCAACACGTGCCACAGATTTTTTGCACTTTGAGTCATTGTTTTCTCCTGGATGTCAAGTGATGCCTCTGTGCTCTGTGCATCCAAGGAAGCTTGCTGCTGTTGAGTCAGGCAACTTGAGTAAGTGTTCTCAAATCTGCTTTCAGCAGAATCCAAAAGGTAGCTTTGGAAAGTTTAGTGCAGCTAAAATCAATTATAACATGGTCCTGGGACAGTTTTTGTTGATAGGAAATAATTGAGCCTTTGGGAACTTTACCAAATTTACATTGCACAAATGAAATGCTTGCAAGGTTCTCCGCACTTGGGAAAATACTAGCTATCAGTGGTTTAGTTTCGAAGTTATCAAAGTCTGTGGCTACTGTTTCCCTGGACAAAAGGAAAAGTATCAAGGAACATTCATTCATCAAAGGTGACTACGTGCTAGTGAAGCAAAGAAAGGTCAACAAATGCTGAACACCATATGATCCATCGTTCTATATTGTAACCCAAATTGAGGGATCGACAGTGACAGCCAGACGCATACATGATGGACTAACACTAACACGAGATGCAAGCCATTTCAAACTTGGCAACACAGTGATGCAGAACAGCGATAATACAGACAGAGAGGAAGAGGAAGCAGAGTTAGAACATGATAATAAAGATTGGAGGGAAGAGATACTGCGGAATACTACTGAGATACATGAACCAAAGCAAGAGAAGCAACCACAGAACACTACCACAGATAGAGGAGACAAAGACACAACAAAGAACAGAGCAGCCGACAAAGGACCACATCTACAAAGCCCCCACCCAAGAGCTGAACGACCCAAAAGACAGACCAGAAGACCAGCGTATCTGCAAGACTACGTCCCAAGATAAGAACATTAATTAAGAGTTATGAACTATTGAGTTACAAAATGTTGAAAGAACATTTTTTGTTTTCTAATTTTTATTGTGATTTATTTTCTTTTAAATTATTCATCTGTAAGAAGAGGAGATGTTATGACATAACTTGTTACCAGTCCCCCGACATGTATACATACGGGTCATTCAACCAGACACGTTATTGAGTAAAGCATGGCGGACGATCACCAAATGTTTTAATTGTTTGAAGTATATTTTAGCTTTTCATCGGTCACAACACAAAGAAACTTCTACCAGCAGACTCAGTGATAACTCCATGCAATGTAACAATGCAGATATATATCATATCCTGTCTATGGATTACGTCATGATTCTACATACGTGACATGACAGAGAGGATTGAGTGTAATGACGGACCGCCATGTGTTCCTGGTTGTGTTAAATAAAAGCAGTAGTTAATCCTTATTTTCGTCTCTGAGTTACAACAATGTACAACAACTCTACCCTGAAGGGTCTGGGACGAAGCAAAGCAGTACTGAAAAACCCAGTCACCAATAAAAAGTACAAGGTACACTTTGTAGTAATAGAACCTGACACCTTCACTCCACTACTAAGAAGAAATGCAGCAAAGCAAATGTCAATAATAATTGTCAACTATGACAACTTCATATCACTGTACACTAACCAAACTCCTACAACTGAAGACCTACTGAGACAGTATGATGATGTGTTCTCTGGAGAGAGACCTGGTACTTTACCTGGAATTGTTCACCTTGAAGTAGAAGTGGATGAAAGCCCTGTTCAGTGCTCACCTAGAAAGTTACCGGTTGCACTTATAGAGAAAACCAAAGCTACCCTAGACAAAATGGTCTTGCAAGACATACTACAAGTAGTAGATGAACCAACTGATTGGTGTAGCAGAATGCCTGTAAAAGAGAAGAAGTCAACTGATGAGCTCAGAATCTGTATTGATCCTCGACCCCTGAACAATGCACTCAAAAGAGAACTGTACGAATTACCAGTACTGGATGACATCCATGACGAGCTGCAAGCCCCTCGGATTTGTACGCATTCCAATGTCTCGAGCTGAGAGAAGACAATAGGCTGCGGTTTCGAAAGGTCAAGAGATTTGACCCGCTTAATGACAGTAAAACGTCAACACAAAATAGATAATCCGTAATTTGAGTCATTCCACATTTGGAATGGATGCTCTTTTGGCGGCAAATTTGTACAATGCTTCGCGCTCGTTCCAAAGGGCTTCATTCAGGCGAGCATGATGATCGGCGCCAGATCATCAACAAAGTCGCCAGCAGTTTTTCGGGTTTTCAGTGAAAAATTAGACAAATCAAAAGACTGGTATTTGTTAACGGAGGATATATGTTGTAAAACTCCTTCAAAGTTCAGTGAGAATTCGATTTTTTTCAGAGTTTGCTGCTGAAATCAAGGCGATCGACCTCAATGAATCGTATGACAGCAGCGGAAGCGCACTACCTCCTTCCATCTTCTATTACAAATCAAAAACACAGCCCAAAAAAGTATTTGTCGCTTCTGCATTTGGGCTGGTGTCAGGTCTCTTGAGACAAAACCATTTGTCCGTGGTTAAGGACTTGCCAGTAATTAGAAAGGCTTTGGAAGAAATTAATAAAATAGACCTTTGCCAGGCGCCATTACAAAATGGCGGCTCTTCATCTCCCGGCAAAACACGTCTTCCTCTCTCTCCGATTTCTCCCCACGTAACCAGTGGTCACCCTCATATCTTCATGCCACATTTAACTTCTACTCCAAAGAATTCGAGGACAGGACCATGACCGAAATTAACAAACATTTCTTCAATCGAAAACGGAGAGGACCTGCTTCCCGCCACGAAGAAGAGAAGGATAAGGGAACGAGCCAGAAATGTAATGGCTAAGGTGGAAAACGTTTGTGAAGAGAATAACGAGAGCCTTGGAGATATTCTTGCTGAATGCTGTGCAAGTGATCCTGCAACCCAACACTCAGATGCCCGAGAATATGTTCAGCGAGCGTTTGATAAAGTTTGCTCTAAAAAGGGTATACGAAAGGCATTTGAGCTTCTAACTTCTGACGAAGCTTGGAATGAATTGATCCAAACAATGAGAGTCGCAGATTGGAAGCTGTTGCTACTGAAACTCGAAGCAAGAATCTCTGACAATGGCTGGCAGACCCTAACCAATTTAACTCAGCTTGGACGATCTGGGGTAAGGTATCTTAAGCTTATAAGGCTTTAATATAAACTTACATAAAAAACCTTACATTTTTTTTTACTTTTCCCTCTATGCCTAGAATTCTTTAGACATAACAATCCTTCTGAACAAAAATCAGATAAAAGCTTATCGCTCGATGATATTCCAACGCATGAAGGATTTATTTGGTATAAAGGAGATCCCTGCCAATGTCACTGGTTACCAAGTTGATCTTCGATCAGTACTTATTTGGTGTGCCAGAGAAATGAGACTACATGGATGCCCCTCAAAAGACAAACTTATATTCAGTTTGAAACTAGATGGACGTCCTTTTTATGGTATGCCTTATTCAAGATGTATCTAATAACACAAGGGTGGTAAAACCCTATTGCAAAATACTCAATGTACATCTACTGAATGTTAATATGATGTTTGTTAGGTTTTAAAAAAATCTGCCAAGCTCTAAATGCACTTTGCTATTGGTGATTAATAATACAGCTTATAGGAGTTTAATTCAATTATTCCTATTTCTTCTAATAATATTTTTCTAATATTTCAGGTCGAAGGCAGGTTTTGGTTGCCGTATCACCCCTACAATCTCCACTTCTTCCTGTTCAGAGTTCCAAAGCCATATACCCATTAGCAATATCTAATTGTGAAGAAGACAGGTAAAAGTTTTGTGTTTCTGATGTTTTTGAGTCACTATTAGTCAGCCCTTGAAAATTTGTTCATAAATTATGATCAGCACATCTATACAGAAAGTTATGGACCTTAATAATACAAATAGTAATAGTAAATAAATTCCTTGTTTATACTAGAAATGATCTCAAGGAACTTCTTCAAGACCTCAACCATCAAAAAAGAGCTTTGAAGAAAGATGGTCTTCATGTTGATGGGAAACATTGGCAGGTTGAATTCAAAGGTATAGATATATTTTTCAAAGAGTTGTAATTATGACATGATGATAGTATGTATGGAAATAAACATTATTTTTTCATTTTTAGTCACACTGGATTTAAAGGCTCTTTATGTGCTACTTCAGAAAGAAGATGATGATGACTTTAATTTGGGTGGTAGAGGTCTTGATGTAGAGTGCTGCTTTCTATGTCCAGCTGTTAGGGTGGGCAAAAAACATTTTTATCAACTCAATTTTTTTGCATAAAAGAGCATTATTTCTAATATTTAAAGTAAATTAATGGCTAATTTACAAGTCAAAACTGAAATATACCTTTTTCTATTGATGACTATTTACATGTAATATTTAGGTGAGTGTGATTCTCTATTTATATATTTTGATCTAAAGGGATGTCCATCAGATTGTAAGATGAAAAATAGCAAATGCTGCCCAGACCATTTTGAGGGATCAAAAGCAAACATTGGAGGGTATGTATGCTATATCTAATATCAGTAAACTTCATAAGCATATATATGAGGTTATATGCCTGGTATTGTTTTGAATTAGTACAAACAAAGTATAACATTGGATAAAACACAAATATCTATAATAAATTATCTGATTTCATCATTTATTGGTGGAAGTCGAAATCCCCACTCAATCGGGATCAGGATGAAATAATAATGATTTTGTTTGGTTTATGTCAGGAAATTTATTTCCTAGTAGGTCCAGAATAGGGTCCAGATTGGGGTCCAGAAAGGGGGGTCCATTTCAGGTGCCCAGGTTTTGCCCATTTATTGATAGCTTATATACAATACAGAGTTCCAACCAGATTTTGAGACAAGGGGTCCTTGGGACTCTCTGACATGTCCCAATGACGCACAGAATTCCCAGAGCCTGCGTCCTTTTCAATATTTGTGCGTTTATATGGAAACTATAGGTCATTTGCATTATGGCATCTTTTACTACAACCATCAGTATCCCTTGCCTGTATTACTCTATACATTACACTACAAATGTCATTCAAATATAGGTTCCAAGGTATTCGAGAAGATCTGGTGTTTCTTTTGGATGAAGAACTGACATCAATAACCATTTGTACTTTGCACTGTGAGCTAAGAAACACAGAACAGCTGTTGAAGTCATTTGGTTTAGTGTCATATAGAATTGGAGCCCTGGATGAGTACAACCAAGAGCTGAAAAAATATAGTTCCGAAACCTTTACTGGTAACAGAATTTCGATAAAGGCTAAACGTGGTCAAGATGCTTTAATGGCTGAAGACAGAAACTCAATTAAAGTTGTATCATTTTCAGGTTTGCTCAATTAATGCTATTGCTTTTTTATAGCTTTGGGATATATCTGCATGACTTGACTAATAAAAGATTTTCCTAGCATGCAGATGCTATATATATTTATATATATATTATCATATATATTATGATAATACATATATATTATTTATATATATGTATTATCATTCTCACTATCATTCTCACTATCATTCTCATTCGCTTCTTTATCTGTTTTTAACTAGGTGGCATAGGAAGAAAAATTCTTCAGAACTTCGAGTCTATTGTTGTTGCTGGGCTGCCTAAGGAAAAGCTGCGACAATCATTTCAAGACCAAGAAGTTGCAAAGGATACCATACTTGACAGCATAACTTTTTTTCAAAAAAGATTGGCTGTAAGTCTTTTTTCAATATCCATTTGGTAAATCTTATTAGAAAAGGTATCATAAAAAGTAGACAGTGGAATTGCAAATGGTTTCAATACTGCAAACTAAATTATCCCAAGACAAAAGTGCATGTGGTTTGCTGTAAAATTGTATCAAGTAAAATAGATTATTATGTTTGATTTTTTAGTTATATATAGTTTCTAAGGAATCCCATATAAGTAACTGTTAATTTAGATTCTTAATTGGACAGGCCTTGTTGATATGGGTTTAATTCATTACTCAATTCAGTCTTAATTGGACAGCATGGAGTCCTATAACAATTTATACTTATATAAAATAATACTGCTAAAACTGCTGTGACCTTAAGACTTTCAGTACATGCAGGGCTTAAAGACAAAAGGAATTTTTGTACGTGACTATGGCACACATGAGGAAGAAATTACCATAGAGGGTTCTGGTGAGCATAATAATCAAATATTTAATTAGGCAACATAAAGCAATGATTGTCTAATATTAACATTACTCAGTGGCGGATTTAGGGGGCTAATTCATTTGGTGCAAATGAACCCCCCCCCCCCCAACCGGCTGGTACCCCTAGGCTAGTGTGTCGAGATTTGCAAAAATGAACCCCTCTCTTAGAATTCTGAATCTGCCACTGTTGCTTTAGTGAGATAGCTAGGTAATCTAGCTTGTTAATGACAAGGAAGTCCACTGATTGGTACATCCAATTTTAACTCAGCCAGCATGCATGCATAGAATGACGTTTCATTCCATGGTCCAAAAAATAAAAGCTTGTTTAAGTCCTTCATGAATTTTTTCTAGGATACTGGTATGGATCTTTAGTTAATAAATATTTTACTTCTCTTACTTTAATTGTCTTGCTGAATTTCAGCTGTTGGAAAAAGGATAGATGAGCTGATTGAGTATTACGAGGACAAAAAGGCAGACATAGAAGAGAGATTCATACAAATTCATGACAGCCATAAAAACAAGAAAAACAAAAGGACAGAGCTAGAGGCCAGCTATTGTTATGAACTAAGCAGCTTTGCAGCTGAAATTCAACTTTATCTTTATACCAAGGTATTATTAATTTATCAGAAAAATATAAAAATAATCTTTTTGCACTTGACTTGTGCTGTTGTTGAATAGGTCAGTTATGACTTTCTTTCATAATCAACTACAATTGGTTTTATCTTGCTTGACCTTTTCATTAATTCATTGATTGTTTGTGTGTTGTAGGTAGCAAACAGCTTTAAAGAGATTGCCTTAACAATGCGAAGTAAACCATTTGATAGTAATGAGGAACACCTAATTGATATTTTTGATCTACAGGTATCCAGTCAATAATATTTGCAACTGAATATTTTTAAAGATATTTAAACAAAATTGATTGGAAGATCAGTTATTCAACATAAAGGAAAACCATTTGATTCTAAAAAATGTATTCCAAAAATAATAATTCTGAAAATGGGAAAAACAAATTGAATAGGAAATTTAGTAATGAAAAGGTACATAGTGTACCTCATTCCATTAATCAGATTTTTTTGCTAAGCTTAATTTGCTTAGCAAAAATAATTTGATATATTTCCTTTTTTTGTTTTCAGTGTAAAGAATGGGGCTTTCTGTTGCACTTTCTCTTTAACAGTGGGCTTGGCTGTGGTGATTATGGTCATATTGTCATAGAGCATGCTCCCATGCTTTTAAGAGTTTTTCGTTCCCTGAAAAACTATTCAAACCAAGGTCTAGAAGCAGCTCATCTTCTTGAAAAAGTCATCTACTCAAAGGCTACTTCCCATGATGGTCCAGGCTATGCTACTTCAAGTACGTTTATCTTAAATTTCTTTGAAGAATTTTCAAAACTTATTCGTTTTCTCAAGCAGAGTTTGATATTTTTGTTCTTTGTTGCAGTTTTCCAGGTATTGGTGCACACTTACGCAGCAAAGTTGCTTTTTATTCGGCTTTGTTTTCGTCAAGCAAAACTTAGTATTGAAAAAGGTAACTGAATTCTGATTATATGAATACTTGCTATTGAGATTCTGCTCATTACTACTTGCAGGTGGGTATTTATTAAGTGGTGTATTAAACTACTTTAATGGGAGTTATCACAACTTCTTTGTAGGCAAGCCATTTCATTTCAGAGGATGTGGTTGGCAGGTACCAAAACAAGATTTCTGGGATGTAGATGACAAAAAAATTATTTTTGCAATCGATATGCTGCTCAATGACATTCTGGGGGAAGACTACACAAATTACATCTATGAAAACAAGTGCTGCAAAGCAGATGAGCCCAATGGAAATTACAATCACCAAGCATGGGAAAAAAATCTACCACATGTAATTAGTCAATTGCCAAACAGTTTTGCCTTCTCCGGTGACAGTGAATGCAGTGACAGCATGGATCAGCAGGATGGACCATGTACTCCTGAAAGCATGAGCTTCACAGGTGGTATGCAGCATTATGTAATTATAACCAAAACAGACATGTGTTAAAGAACCCAGTAGTGTGTTGGGAGGGGGAGTGGGAGGGGGGGGAGGAGATTTTTGCTAGCAGCCCTCAGATTACCCTACTGATTCTGAAAGCAGAATCCTTCCACTTCACACTTCCAACATTTAATGTACTGTAACTAGAACCTTTGTGCATGGCAATACATTTTTTTTTTCAATTTTAAGATACCAGTACCCCTACAGATATAAATAGTAGTTGCTTACCAGATCTGGAACAGCTATGGACTCAAAACAACATGACTCGTGTGGAACTGGCTACACTGACTTTACCTCCCATCAAAGCCATAGATTTGAACTCAGTCACAGAAGTTGTTGACCCACAGAACCTTACATGTCCATGGGATCTTGACTTTCGCCCACCAAAGACTGTGGTTACAGCTCTCACTCACATGATTTCCGACTTAGAAAGTGTCATTGATGATGATTCCTGTGTCTGTGCTGTCAACCTTGGCTCTCATGGTGGGTTCAGAATATTATTTGTTGGGACTTAGTCAAATTAACATTTGAATTATCATCTATTACAGTGAAAAATGAAATCAGAAAAAAATTGTAAATTATTAAAGATATTGTCTTTGGCTCACCACTAGTTTGAAAGCAGAAATATCAAAAAATATTTCTCTTCAATCGTCAGTCATTCTGGCCTCAATGAAATAATTACACTCTTTCTAAGGAAAGTAACATGATAGTTTTGACATTTCTTATATCTCTAGGGTCATTTGCAAGAGCAAGCATTGATTTGTGGGACAAGACTTTTAAGGTTGATGAAATTTCCCGTGAGGTTAATTATGAACATCAGTGGCTTAGTGCTTCAACTCCTAAAACACTAGCTATAAAAAAATGTCCTTGGAAATTTACGCCCAGAACAGACTGTTTTGAAACATGATCATTTAAATCTCGATGCCACAGATGTGTCTTCACTTGTTGGGGAGAGGTATGTCTCTGGGTTTTGCTTAAGTGTCGTGTGCCTTAAGTTTCTCAAAGAGGTAAAATTGCAAAGAAATACTGGTGTAGTGTTTTTACCCATATTGACACAAATGTGGATATTGTCACTTGCAACCTCCAAGGAACTACGAGAGAAGCTGATAAACTACATAGCCATTGAGGATTTAAGGAATCTGTCTCTAGTTCTACTGCCACTACAAGTGAAGCAATGCCACTGGGGCTTACTGTGTCTTGATGTGGGTTCCAAGAAGCTCTTCTATGACGATGGTCTTCATTGGGCACCACCGAATCAGGCTGTCGAGCTAACCAAGAAACTTCTGGATGCACTAAAGGAGACGTCCCTTGAGTTTCAGACAGGATTCCCACAGGATTTCGAAAAAGATAAGTGGGATCTTTCTTTTACTCGATTTGCGATGCCAGACCAACCAAAAACTGGTGTTGGTTCTGGGAGTTGTGGTGTTGGAGTAATTTTGGCAGCTAAAGATATGTTCATTCAAAGAACATCATTGCCAACATTTTTCTGGACATTTGATGAAATGGAAAAACACCGAAAGGAGATACTGTTTAAAATTACCCAGTGGATGAAGTAGACAAATGTAACAACTCGGACTTTCAAAGTAACAGTTTTTAATTATCAATTTTTCCCCCGTGCCTTCCAGGTGTCTCGCCCGAAGGCAGCAGGATTACTAGGTGACTCGCCCGTAGTTCTGTGAAAAATTGTTAATTATGTTTCAAAAGAGACTTCCTTTGCTTTCTAGGTGTTTCGCCCGAAAGCAGAAGAAATACTAGGTGATTCGCCCGTATTTCTTCGAGAAGATTCTCTCATGTGAAACATTCCCTCGTGCCTTCCAGGTGTCTCGCCCGAAGGCAGCAGGATTACTAGGTGACTCGCCCGTGGTTCTGTGGAATGTTTCATAACTAACCAAAATGGCCCAAATATGCGTCTCAAATAAAAGCCTCTTATTGGGCAAAGTCAGACCTGGTTCCTTCACGTGGTGGGTGTTGTTATGATCTCTGTTTGGAGTCAACAAATGCAGGCTGGCGGTCACATATGTTTAGACTTAACAGCTACAACAGTGAGATCATCAATAACCTTATTTTTTTCTATTTCTTTCTTTTTAAAATAGGAATTACTAAAGTGACATCTTAGCTGATACAAAGTACAGTAAGTATCGTTACACACATAATGAACATATGAACGTCAACCACGTTAGGACATCGCGCACATGAAAGACATGCACTCGCGCCTTCGTGTTTGAGGCTCGCGTTATTGATGCTAAATCACTCTATTGAAAGAGCCTTACAACCAAGTAAAATTCCATAAATCAAAGAAACGAATAATACTAATTATACTCGTGTATATCAAGATAAGCTTCTTTCCCAACTATCACTTAAATGGAAAGAAGTTTGAGCATAAGCATTCAGATGAAACAAAGGTCTTTTCCTCAATTCAATACACTTTCTTTTGTACAAAAAAACGAAAAGTCAGCTTCCCGAAATTGGTCTTATAAAGGTTTGGCCACCACTGTAGTTCAAGTTCTCTCGTAGCGCGTCCTTCACCTTCACTCACAACAATTTTACTTCTAGCTGTTGGTCTTTTAGGATTAGGAAGGTACGCTCGTCTTTTGGCAGCTTCTACAGCTGCTCTTGCGTCAAATTCACCCACGTTCTCGACAGGGAAGTCATTAGTTTCCTCATCATCTACGAAGGTAGCCGTTTCCTTGAAAGGTACGTATGTTTGGGCGCTGAGGAGATCGGCTAAAGATTGAACGTCATATAGTTTATAGGAATACCTTAAAGACTCTCTACATAAAATTGGTGGTCTTTTGTGGCTTGCTTTACGAACGCTATTTAGTTGTACATCTAGTAATTTGTCTGAAATAAACTTCTGGCGTTTGATTGACGTCAACTCTAAACCATCTTCCTGTGAACAACAATATCAGTACAGTCATGGTCACTATAATTCAAGAGAGTGGATAATACTGACTACCGAATAAACTCTTTAACTTAGAGTCACCTACAGGTATGCATATCGATAAAAGATGGAATAAAACGTGCATAGCAACAAGCATGTAAATACAATCCCATACATATCTTTGAAGCGCCGAGGGCGGCCAATCGCTGCGAGAATTCCTTTGTTTTTAAAATTCCTTAGCAAGTCTTACTTTCATGTCCCTCCCCTACGTACATACTAGATTTAGTTAGTGACAAATAAGAGTGAGATGTCTGCGAAAAAATTAGACTCACCTTTGAATCCTGGGTTATGTGCCCCATTTATCCTCTCTGTGACGCAAGCAAGCCATTGATGATAATGTTCCTCTGCAGCGTAGTCCTTCGCCATTAACTCAGCTGTAGGTATAGCAGCGGTCAATCCACTGGCATCCAGAAATTTTGGAATGAAAGCATTGCTAACACCATGTCTTTCTAATCGATGCTTTTTAAGGCTCTTAGAGTTCAAAAACTTTCGTTCACAAACATCACAAGCAACTGATAAGGACATCTTGTAGCGTGAAAAAGTTACAAAGTCAAGCGTTAAGATCTGGGAAAACTGCCGCGTTTGTTAAAGCTCAAAGCCAGGGCGCTCATAGGCCAGGGATTGCGGCCAGAGGCGGGTGGTCTGTAATTAGTTTTAACGTCTTTATCTGTTTTCACAGCCATTCTCAAATTAGGCCGGTAGTTAACGTGTTTAATTATCTCGATAACAGTGTATCAGTTACTTAGTGTAAACTAACCCCACTTGGTGAATTAGAGCCTTGACAAATAGATAAAAACTTTGTTCAAATCAAAATCCAAGTTCTCTATATGCTAGATCTCTCGTTCGATTCCACTCTGTTTAAGTAGTTATGGATATTGTGCAAAGCGATAAAGCCGTTAAGCGATTCAGGAGACACACTAAAGAAGAAAGAAAACAAGAGAAAGTCCGGCATAAGGCGAAAAAAAGAGAAGGAAAAAGGAGAGAACGTCTTCAGCGTAAGTCAAAACTAGTGAGTAGCATTGGCATTCAAACTGATCAGGTAGCGTCAAGTCAAATTAAGTCGAGGGGTGCACAAATGGTTATTGCGAGCCGTGAAAGAAATCCCAACGTGGTAGGAAAAGTAAATACTCAAACAGCAAAGCCTGTCGTCGTTTCAAAGCCGGCGTATAAAAGTGCACCACTAATAAGGAACCAAGACTTGACCAAGCCCGCGGAGGGATATCCAGTGTCGGTAGGCGAGGGGAGCTTCGGTACATGCGAGTTCATGTTTTATTGAGGGAATATTCCAGTGGTTGTTAAATCGTACAAGTCTCACGTTTCCCGGGATGAAGTAAATGCAGAGGCTTCATCACTCATGGAATTGCAAAAGCCAAGCCCTCATCCATGCTTGCCCTTACTCCTGGGAATCCATGTAGCTGATAAGCCATACCTCCTTGTGGCACAGTTTCACGGAAATGGGCAAACAAGCCACACTGTATCAAGTGCAATCCGGGCCTCCCTAATGGAATCGGGCAGGGAGTGGTATCTTTTCCTTGAAAAGCCCGTGAAGGCAGTTTCTTTTATGCACTCTAAACAATGGCTACATAATGATATTAAGCACAATAATGTAGTTGTCACTTATCCCAGGAAATTTGGCAGCCGGTTCTGATTGACTTTGGAAAGAGCTTGAAATTTGTAGATGCAAGGAAAACCTCAATGAAAAGGTGTCCCAAAGATTATCCTTGGATTGCGCCCGAAATCGTAAAGGGGGAAGCAAGAAAGAGCATCGAGGGAGATGTTTTCTCTCTTGGATACCTTATGAAATACGTAGCCCACAGGGTCGCTGAGTGCCGCAGTGCACATTTCTCAGATTTGTACAACAAATGTATGAGCATCATTCCTTCTCACAGGCCTTCACTACAATTTGTCGCTAGAGAACTTCACGAATTCACGAAGTTACCACAGTAACAATTAGGATGTACATAAGTACAATTGCATATGTGGACCGTGTGGCACTATGAAATACATGGACTAGAAATAATGATAAGTTATAGTCATTAGAAAGGAGGTTATTCCGGGAGAAAGACCCTTGGAAATAAATTCGGAAAAATCAATTTCCGACCACCTCGCTGGGATTCGAACCCACGAAGTACAATTGAATTCGATGAGCCCAGGAATATGGAGTTGTGAAGAAGTTCATTGCATAGCACAGACTGAACTACGAGTAGTTATCTCTGTTGTTTAATTGAGGCAAAAATTAAGGTGAAAAATGTCCTCGATTTAGTTTTCAAGTAATGCAGCTTTTCATTTTTATGGGAGCCAGCCTCTGAATGACTGTTTGATTCATTATGCTTTAATTGTTATAATACTTAAATTATCTCATTAAGCCTGCATATTCAACAACCTAACAGTATTAATGAATTGTTAAGTAATGCTTTTTCCAGCCGAAATTGCGCTAATAACTGAAAATAATTGTTCCGCATCAAAATTAATACAGCTTTAAAAGAATGAATATACCATAATGCATACTGAAGAATGTATTCAAAGATTAAGGGCATTATAGGTCTTTTCATTCGAATATACAGATCTAAAGATGTCGCTAGTATATATCTTGTTTCAGATGTGAGCACTAAAAGTATAACCCAAGTAAATATTAAGTCATTCATTTTAGACATTTTTACGTTTATTGTTATTTGAAAGAGCTGTATACCGATAGCTTATCTTTTTTTTTTCTTTTCAAATATATCCCGGATATCACTTGTGGATTGTTGCTGTTTTTGTTGTTACGTAATTTTTTGCGGGAATTTACTTAGGGTTTAGGGTATCTAATTAGACAGCGCTGGACCCCGTTAGTACACATATCAATCAAACCCTACTCAAGGTTATTTGCTTAGAAATGCCGTCGTCTATTGTTTAGTTCGGCTAAGGAATTCAAAGAAGCCACCAAATATTGGAAACGCGTACAAATCCGAGGGCCTTGCAGCTCGTTATGTACATGAGCTTAACAATGCTAAGTACTTTTCAAAACTCGACTTGAAGTCAGGCTATCATCACTGCGTACTTGAAGGAGAAAGTAGCTGTCTAACTACAATGATCACCCCCTTTGGCCGCTACAGGTGGAAAAGGCTTCCTTTCGGGCTGAAAGTCAGCTCAGAAATATTCCAGAAACGACTCGAGCAAGCATTCACTGACCTAGATGGAGCAGAATCCATAGCCGATGGCATAATAGTTTATGGTAAAGGTGAAGCAGCTGAAACTGAAGCAGACCACAACAAAAGGCTGAAAGATGTACTCCAAAGATGCAGAGAGAAAGGCATCCAACTCAACAAAGACAAAGCTGTGGTGAAAGCTGAAAGTATTACTTTCATGGGTCACATTATTATAAGAGATTGCCTGAAACTAGATAAGACAAAAGTAGAAGCCATCACCAAACTGGCCAGCCCAACAAACAAGGAAGAAGTACAGCGACTACAAGGTATAGTGTAATACCTTGCCAAATTCCTCAAAAAGATATCAGAAGTGATGACATCCATCAGAAAACTAACTCAACTACTATACCTGCAGCTTTAGACCCCCTTTTAGCCTCACCCACATAGGTGGTGAATTTTTAATTTCTGTATAAATTATCGAAAAGCTTAATTTATTCATGATTTTTTTTTGCGCGCGCAAAAAAATATTTTAGCTGTTTTGCTTGCAAGACATAAGAGAACACAAGATTACATGAAGGTTATTGTATATCACCTGATTTTTTTCTGAGCTACTACTACTACAGCTAGTTACGCTTTTGATGAAAAAAGTTTTTAAAAAGAAACCGAAAAGGTTAATTTATTCATGATTTTTATCGCGCACAAAAAAAGATATTTTTATTTCGTTAATTTTATCGCTCTTGAATAAACGACAAGGGTTAATAAGGGTTAGTTCCTTAGGAGCAAGATTCAAACAAACAACACATCAGTTAGCGTTGACACGTATGCAAAATAGAATCAATAAAAGACGATAGACGTATCATTGTGTAACGTGTTTATTCAATCATTTCACTCTCATACAAATATTTATCTCCTAATACGTAATCCAATTATCGGAAAAGCGCTTGGTCTTGCGTTGTCTGAAAACGGGACTCTTGATCCCCCTTGGCGTAGAAGGTGGAGTGGGTGGAAATTGATAATCATCATTGGTCGTAGCTGAAACTGGAGTTTGTTTTCTCTGAAGCTGAGCAATATGGCTTCGACGTCTCTCTTTTCGCATCAGATACTTAGGCATGTTTATCTTGTCTAACGATTGTGTAAACAGTTCCCAACCCTTGGGATCAAAATCTTTCCTAGACCTCAGCTGATCGTTCACCAAGTCAATGATATTTGAACCGGGTATCGGATGGTCATTAATAGAAATTTCGCCTTTTTCGTTCCACGATATGTGTTCCCTGTTAGCTTTCAAACGGTTGATCATTGATCGGGCTAAGGTGCGCGAGTTCTTTGGAACAGATTCCAATATGTCGTTGTCTGATAAATGTCTTTCTCCTACGACTCCTGTTTGATAAGATTCTTCCTTGCTTGCTTCATCGTCTTGAGGGATGGTTCTAGACGTGTTCTCTTGGTGAATCTTAACAGTAGGAATAAACTGCTTTTTTTTCTCTTGTATGTCAAGAAATCGTTGAAGGTCTTGATGATATTGAGCTATTTTATCGCCTGTGGTCGTTTTTTCCATCTTCTAGTATACCATCCATTTCTTTGTCTAATCGAATCAAGGATTTTGTCATGGGTGCAGTCTGAATGTTCTCTTTGCGTTCCAACATGTCCATGAATTCTTCAGGTACTAAAACCATTCGTTTAGAGTACTTCATTTCTTTCGAGAAAACAACTCCTTTAGAACTGAAATGACCGGGGGTAAAAGTGACAACAACAATGATCCTTCAGTCTGTACCATGTAGCGCTTCTTATGCTTCAGTGAAACTTGACGATCTGCTATCGTTCTGAGCTGTTTCCTAAATCTCCCCAATCTCGCCTTCCGAGCCGGTGACAGTCTTACGATTCCCTTTAACACGTTGATTGCAATTTCAGAAATCGTCAACAACAAGTCCTTATCGCAATGTTCAAGTAAAGCTTTTCGCTGCTTCTTATTACACTTTGCTAAAACTGTGAGAAAATCTAGGTTACGTCTTACACGATCCGACATTCTAAATGAAATGAGACAATGCTAATATGTTCACCTTTTTTAAGTTCGCCTTACGTAGGATACGCGCCGTTCGTTGGGGAAAATATTAGTGCGAAGCCTAAAGCTACAGGGCGTGGTTGGATGCATGTCAAATAACAAATAGCCATACAGCTTATCGGTTGCATCTTGGAAACTTTCTAATGCATAAAGACGATCCTGCTTCCCATGAAATGCCTGCTGAATGAAGTTAGAATTACCCAAAGAGTCACGACAATTCTTAAAGGCAAAAATGTTTTTACAAAGTTTGAGCTGAATCCACTCAACCGCTCAATTAAACTACCCACGCCATATAATAAACAAAGCCGAAATGACGCCAATTAAGTTAGCGACCCGAATCATCTCTTAACTTCACCTATTGTTCTATTGTTTATTGTGGCAGTATAAATAAGACCCATATCTGACTTTTTTCTTCACTTGACTCTGAAGATGACTTCCGCACAGGTTGTCGAAACGTCAGTCACATCAAACAGTCTTTCTAAGGATTACATCCACCCGGATGATCATAATATAAATATTATCTCTTCGAGAAATATTGTTAGTTCGAAAAATATCAGACAGTATGTTAGAGTCGTTTTCATATGACCGTGCATAGGAAATAGACCATTTAGTGCGTAGCAGTGTGTAATAGTTGGTAATAGACACAAGGAGACTAGAGTAGTCTAATTTTATTCTCAACCACCTTATTGTCAACAGTTTCTTTTGTGTTTTAATTTCGCTAAATTACACTTTATTACACGTTATTTCAACGAATTTACAAGGGAGAATTTTATATTAATCATGTAGCAATAATAAGTAAAATGAACGACAAAGACAAGAAATCATGTAGCTCCCATTGATTACATTTGTTAATTTACATCTTGTTTATAATCAGCTATTTTATGACTGTTATGTCATAATGCGCCATGATTTCCGATAATAACGTCGTACATTAGCTGTGCGTACTTGTTGATATGCAGTTATGATTGCTAGCATAGCATTCTCTCTCAAAAAGCCAGGATTATAACGAGCGATGGCCTTGTCCTGTGCAAAGATCATTTCCATTGGATTTAGATCATAAGCATACGCAGGAAGCTTTACCAATGTAATGCTTTTCCTTGCTAGAATACGACATAAAGCAGCTTCGTTGTGTATACTTGCATTATCTGCGACTAAATAGGTATTTCGTGGCAAAAGTGGCAAAATTTGCTTCCCAATTACCTCGTTTAGTAGCAAAGTATTAAAGGCTCCCACAACTGGGACGGCTAGAATGACTCCCTCATTAAATCCACAAGTTCCTAACGTAGATAACTTGTCGTGGGTTCCTCCTTTCAGTCTAAACGATGGACATGCCAATCCAGAGTTAGTTCGTCCAAATTCTCGCTCGTCAGTTTCCATATGGAAAAGGGTTTCATCAAAAAAGTATACACAGCTGGGATCAACGGCTCTTCTCCACTGGATGAATAACTGGCGACAGCGCTGATTGTGTGGTGACATTCGTTCTCTAGCCACATAAACACATTTTTTACGAGTTATTCGTAGCTCTCTAAAAAGCCTGACAATAGAAGACAAGGACGGGACTTCGTGGTGTTGAAGCTGGAATTCTTTTGCGAGTAGTTCTCTCACTTCACGTAGGTACGCAGGATAGATTCTTATCACTGCTTCCAGATACGCTCTCATCCACCACGTAATTTTTTGAGAAGGCCTACCTTTTGCAAGAGGTGTCATTGAAGCTTTTTGTCTGAAAATCACAACGTGTTTATTAACACAGTTATAGGACACTCGGCAGATTTCGGCGGTCGTTGCTTTGGACTGTGTGGCGAGATACGTAGAAATGACTTGAACTCTCTTTTGCCTTGGGTAAGATTTACCATTATGATAACAACCACCACTTTGGTTCAAAAACCAAGACATTCTATAGCAACTAGAAATTAGCGAAGTAAACAGTATACAAGACCAACAGCAGCTGTTCGACTGGGGAGAGCTTACAAGATAATTTATCTTTATCGACACTTCATCTGCAAGCCTTTGTCATTCACAGGATCACAGCGATTGGTGTGAATGGTGTGAAGATTAACACATCGACGATTATCATACTCGAATCAACCAACCGGTTTGAAAACGAGTGAGCACGCGACCTGTATTTTTGTTTCGTTCAAAATATTTCCATGCATGCATACACAATACACACAATTTAATTGGAGAGAATATAAGCTTCACCGCTTGTTGTAGCACTGATAACAGTCGTGTCAGTCGGCTGAAAGAAACATGTTGAGCAGGGGAAGAACTTGCCGAAAATACAGACTCCATGGAGAGGTAGTGCCTTTGAAAGGACATGCAAGAGTTTGTCCTTATGGAAGATGTTTTTGTGCACGCTGTAGCACACACGAGGAATTGTTAGCCTTGAGGTCAAAATAGAGAGAAGCGAGGGAGGACAAAGGTCAAGATGGATCAAGATGGATCAATCGACTTGACTGATAGCGAAACACCAAGCTACCCCACAGAGATGAAGAACCTGGCTCAGTTAAATGTGGAAACAAACACCCTAAAGACTATTCTGGCTACGGTCGAAGCAAAAGAGGCAAACCCAGAATACCATAACCTACTGTCTTTCTATAAGCCAGGGGAGGACATCAGCTAGAAACTCGGCCAGATGACTGAAAGTTCACATTCCAAAGAGCTTTCTAACGATCCAACTAGTTTATGTCCATATTTTCAGGAAGATATTAATGATCAGGGGGAATTTTGTACGTACTGTGGTGTATTTCCCCCCAAAAAGAGATGGTGATAAAATAGATATTAATCAATTGTGAGCCGGACGAACCAGGTTGAGGGGGTGGTAAATTCATAAATTTGTCTTAAGGTTTCGCGCGTTTGACTGTCGCATATTTTTTTTATATCACCCCCTCCCCGTCCCCCCCAAAAAATCTTATGGTCGCTCCCTGTGCTTGAGCATTATGTGTTTTGTAAAATCTTGTTTCAGTTCTTATGGTGTGAAATATACAAACATTATCACAAATATTACATGACAACTGAGATATAAATAAAAACAAATTTCTTGGCTTATTACATTCTTGTCTTGTCATTCTTATCATATACCTAGTGTATAGTTAAGTCTAATGAGTTTATTACCACCAATTACCAACAAGTACTGACTATTAGTTTGCCTATTCTTTCACGGTCATATGAAAACGACTCTATCTCCAATATCTCTACTTCCAAAACAGCAGTTCAAGAATGGTGGAACTGATGCACCATATAAATCAAGTCGAGTCCCGTACTTTTGTCGTTGACAAAAAAGTCTACTTTGAAGAGTCTACGGTCACTTGACACTTATAATAACATTAACATCAGGCCACCGGAAACGGTGACATGAGGTCATCTGATATTCTCGAACAATCGTTGACTCACGAGGAACACACGTTCATATTGTTACCGTTCTTTTATATCATTTATAAGCATTTAGGACCTGATTACTTCTTTGTTGTAAGTACTTTATGATTCAATGGGACTATTATAGCATGTTAATCACGAATTACCATTTATATATCATGTATTTGTAATCATTATTTTGTAGAATCACTTCTGCATCGTCATCGTAATAAATAGACAATACGAGCATCGAGGGGTAATTCTTCATACTTGAATGAGTTAACTGACGATTTGGCGTTCGAAATCATCAATCCTACCTTTGCTGCCTACATTCCTAACGTTTTTCCATGGCACATAATATTCCAGGCAAAGATGTCGTTACATCCATGAAATTGATAATGGATGAACTGTAGTGAGGCTCCCATCCACTAATTCTTCCATGTTTCCGAGGTATCATTTCAAGACCCTCAAGACGAAGGAAACCTTCGATAGCCCTGAAAAGGACATTCGTAAAGTGCTCTTGGCTCCACAAGAAGTGTACACAACCGTCTTGCAAATTGCAGTTCATCCAAGAATGCAAAGACTATACAAACTTTTAAAATATTGACTAAGAAACTCTAGTCTCGTTCCATCCTACTCTTATTTTTTTCTTTTTTTTTAATACCAAAACATTATCAAATTAAACCTGTGCACCCTTCACTGATTAACGTAACTATTATTAATAGCCCTAAGAAATGAAAACGTCTTCTTAATAAAACTCTTTCAAAATATCTCATTGTCTCCTTCATTCTGCAGTGTCGTGGTAAAGGGAGGGGAAAAAATCTTCTTAATAAAACTCTTTCAAAATATCTCATTGAAAAAATCTAACCTATATTTTTTTCAAGAGCGATAAAACGAAAACTAATCCGCAATCCTTATGTATATCCTTCATAATGCATACCCCATGTCCTCGTATAGAGTGATATTGCACTAAAACTGTGAAACAAATACGAAGTTGCTACTGACAGTATTACTTATCCAGAACATGCCTTGTACAGTGGAAAATTCCACTTAAAAGAGACCTTTTATAAGAATCCCTTACTCCTTTGTGCAATATAAATGTTCTATTTGAGAGATAATAGTCATTAATAGCTACTGTTTCTCATTAACAACTTTGTTTTAGTGTAATCTCTCTATTAGTTAGCTTATAGTTTCTCAATCTATTCATGCTTGCCGCAGAAGATTATGTTAAATAATTCTGTACCTTTTCATTTAAGGTCAATCGTTTCACTAGGTGTGATTATTGCACTACTCTTGGTATAGAAAAGAGGTCAGCCAGAGATAAAGAAGTGATCAACTATTTGAGCCAGCTGTTAACGTTGCAAAATAATGGTACAGATAGATGGTACAGATAACTTTGATTAAAAAAACATAATTACAGGTACACAGTCATTATGTATGTTTGCGGTGCTGCTTGTGGTAGTATTGATAATAGGCAGTTTTTTAATGTTTTAATTGACAGAATGGGCAACACTTTTATTTTAGGGATGCGTTGAAATAAAGATCAAATCCAGGGTTTATTTCGAAGTGCATTAAAACACACCCATCATTCAGCCCCATTGCTCTTAAATTATGCATGCCATTCTTTCAAAAGCATTATGAAGATTGGTGTGGAAATAAGAAAGCCAAGTGTAAAACCATTGACAACCTTCCTTTTCTTATTTCAGGAGTGAGAGAAAACTATAATATAGGAACAGAGAGAAAGCAAGAGAAGACCCTAAGAAATGTGTCTGCATTGCACAAGTTGGCATGGACCAAGCAAAGCTTTTGCTCCCAAGACTTACAGTCATTGCTCATGCCTATGCCAATGCACGCTAATTAAAGACCCACCTCACAGGGATCCTGAACCATGGCAGAGAGCCCAAAGGCTTTTTTGACTTAATCCAGTATCCTCATGACTATAAACATCTTTCTGCGTAAAATTGCAGATAATGGATTTGCTTCCTGACACACTGTATTTGCAAGTGGACAACTGCTGGAGAGAAAACAATAATTAATTCCTGTTGAATTTTCTTGCCATCTTACTCAAGCTAGACATCTTTAAGAAGGTATATATCTATCTATCCATCTATCCATCTATCCATCTATCCATCTATCCATCTATCCATCTATCCATCTATCCATCTATCCGTCTGTCCGTCTATCCGTCTGTCCGTCTATCCGTCTGTCCGTCTGTCTATATCTGTCTGTCTGTCTATATCTGTCTGTCTGTCTATCTGTCTGTCTGTCTGTCTATCTGCCTGTCTGTCTGTCTATCTGCCTGTCTGTCTAACTGTCTGTGTGTGTGTCTCTACACGTGGGTAGCCACGCTATACACGTCTCCGTAGTCTCAATTGGAGGAAACTCAAATCTTATCGTTCAAGAGTTCGAAATGGCTGATCTAACACGCCTTATCCTTTGTGATGAAAATAATGAATATTTTAAGTGGTTAGGATCGCCCGATGTGGTCAAGAGATTTCTAAATTTTATCCTGTTTGCTGTTTAGCAAAAAGTGCAATATGGCGAAATCAGTAACGACAAGACTCAGAACGCATCAACCTATAAAGTCAAGGATTCTACTTCCGTTAGATTGTATTTAACTACTTCTAAACTAGTTATAAACGGTCTTCGCCATCAAGAGTTGAAAAGTAAGTTATATGATTTAACAACAAATATGAAAACAACTGTAGATGAAAAATATTTATCGACAAATAGCGAGAAATATTTCTGACGATAATGATTTGTCATCATTGTTTACGTTTGTTTAACGCTTTTGTTATTGTAAAAAACAAATTGACATCAGATTTTTTTTTTTCGCTATCACTTTGTCAAAGTAGTATGCGGATCTTTTCCGCTACGCCTCGTTAATCCACACTACTTTGGCAATTTGATTAAGCACTTTATCGTCAATAAGAGGTTAAGTAGAAGGCTCGATCATATCATCAAACGACGAGCAAGACCAGTGATGATTCTTCTTCTACCCATGACGAAGAAAGTAAACCGTCATGGAAAACGGAAACCAAAAAACTTTGGAAAGTTTTTTAAACGATTTTTGGAAGGTTTAAACCCGAAGTCATTGGAATACGTGAGCATTGTCATTGGAATACGTAAGTAAGCTTAAGGAACCTTATTGTTCATGCTCTATTTATCTCTTTCTGTGTTCTGAAACCTTTGTTTATCTTCACTTATATCATTTGAGCGTTCGGTGAGAAACAAGTATGCTGTTTGTATATGAATAACGATAAAGTACGATGTTCCATACTTTTCAGATGTCTAATGTACTCTACTTTCATGTCTTTTATATACACGTATGCTGGAATTAATTTTGGTTATTTGTGTTGTTATCAGCTTCCACGGACACTCAAACTCAAGATCTGAGAAATGTTACTGATTTTTTCATTTGCTGAGGTTGAGAGATATGCGAAAACCATGTCTGCGTGCACAAGCACTACAAGAGCTTACAAATCTTTCGCTGAGCCCGGATATCTACACAACATCCAAGGTATGTAAAATCAAAGTTTGATCCAGTTTTAAAGTGCAACTTACCCCCCAGAATGACCTATTTTTAAGTGAAAGTACATTGAATGGGAAACCCAAAAAAGTATTTTCTAGAGTGGATAAGTCATCCGTGTTACTGAAATAATAATAACTCCTTAGAATACACTCGATGAATCGCTCTGGTGGCCGCCCTATTTGAACCTGCGGTAAATTACCGCTTTAGCCGTGACGTCACAACGTCAATGTGTTATTTCGAGAGTTTAGAGATTGTAGGTAAATGAGAGAGTTGTATAGTATTTTGAAGCGTTTTTCTTTGATATAATGGTGAAATATTGCGTGCCTGGATGCACCAACTATTCGGCAAAAACGACTGTGAGCTGCCACAAGATTCCCCAAGATTTGCCTCTCCAGAAAGCTTCGATTTCTCGTATGAGAAGAGAGAATCTCCCGCCTTTGAAAAACTGCTACGTCTGTTGCGAACACTTCGAAAAAGAATGCTTCGAGTCCGATCTCATGTAGGAGCTTGTAGGAAGTAAAAGGAAAAAGAGGTTGAAAGCAGACGCTGTACCAAGTCTTTTCACCTTTTCATCGCCAACAGTTTCTGGTAAAAGAAGCGCTACCACTGAAAGCCGTATCAAGCGCCAACGACACAAAGAAGTAGGTGATATGACGCGCACATGTATTGTTATAGCTTTAATCATTTTCTGATTTTTACTGTACTGCTAACAATAAGCCCATGTAAAACAAGCTTTTACGGTCTTGCCTAAACTATTAGGAGATATATTCGTTCTCGTAGATCAAATTTTCAAATGTGTCCCGGTTTAGGATCTCCATTTGGGTGTAAGGTTTCTCTGTAAGGTCTTACGGTCATTCTTGCTATTAGGGTGCGTGACAATAACAACCCACATGTCATAGAATACGAAAATACGTGCACAAATCTGTACTAGAACTATTTAGGGAAGAGAAAGCGTGTGTCAAGCAAAGAACAATTATCGTTTTGACATACAATAAATACAATAAACTTAACAATACTTCGCGACAAGAATACGATTTCAATTTAATTGTTATAAGATATTTATTTTATACGCTTTACAAAATATATAGCATATAAATATAATTATAAACGTGATATAGGGATTTTAAAAGAACTCCAATCAAAACTTAATTATATGATTAATGAATCTTAGGAAACTCTGGAAACCTTCCATTTTTGTAACATTTTGTAGTGTATCTATTTCTCCTCACTACCATTCTGTGGTAATAGAATAGAAAACTCTTTTTGGGCATCGCGCATAATATTTTTTTTAAATCTAGAAGCCTACGTAAATAATTGTTCCGCAACTGGTGTATTCAAATGCGGATATACTTCTTTAAGATCATCACAGCAATAATTCTTCCTACATATTGGGTCTTTATGATTTCTTAAATGAAGTCTGTCGTTTACCTTCCTAACCTTTATCCACATATCGTTGTAGGGCGCAGGGAAAGGCAGTGGCATTTTTGCTACTCGCATCTTATTTAAATTACACATATTGTCATATGAAACAATTATATCTTCCCATTGGGATTCAGGTACTTTTTCAAGTCGTTTTATCAGGTAATGTATCGTCAACAGGAATACTTGTCCGGGTCCTTCAGAGCTAAAACGATAATTAAAAAAAAGAACGAGATATAATGGTTATGGTATGCAAGTTTTTACGTTTCAGTTTCTATATGTAATATATGTCATCTCAGCTGCTTGCGTGCTGCGGCATAGATCACGGCTTTAATTTGTTTATGTTCTGTGACATTACTTACATATAGATCGGGTTCCATCTATCGATATGCCTTCCACCACGAACAAAATGAAGTAAACCACGGGACCATTTTCTTAACGTTTTTGACGATTCGCCAATGTCCTTGTTACAATTTATTGCGGATGGTGTATCATCGACGCATTCAACAAGAAGGGAATGATGCATTTGTAGAAACTCATATGTTCCTGCGGGATTCATATAATGAAAGTGATACAAGAAATGAATCTAACAGTATGATATTAAACAGGACTTCAGGATACAGTATGAATGAGCGAATACATGAGTAAACACCGAAATGTAATACCTTGTGCCTCAGCAACAGATGAGGTTACATTGTCACCACCTCTTAAGCCTGCAGCTGCTGTATTTACTATTTCTGCATGAGCAACATTTATCTCTGCCGCTTAATCTGAATCTGTAAAATACAAAATATCATACCGGGTTTCGATGGATAGTACTAGTAGTGTTGTTTCAGTGTCACTGTATAGTCGTAGAACCTGACATAAGACCATTCCTTACCAGCAATATCGTTTCTATTTCATTTGGGAACTTTGCAGTAATCATGTACAAATTCCCTAAGCCTAGTTGGAATATTTTACTGATTGCCAGTTTGCAGTGCTCTTCACAGAAAGCAGATTTCTGACTAGCCGGTTCATTTACACATACATCGGGGTAGTTTACAAGAGGCAAACCATTAACAGTTGTCTTTACTGGATACATGCAGTGGGGATGACGTAACTTCCATATGCCATCGAGGGACACAAAGTTCTCACACCCTGCAATTAAATTACCAAAGCTAAAGTTTTAATGTCTTATATGTTATCATGTGTCGAAAACAAAAACCATAATAAATGATTGTTTTCTCTATTTCTTTGATGATATTACGTTGTCCATGAATATAACAAAAAAGAGTATTTATGACTCAAGCACACAGTACATGTAGAAATAGGGCATTTTAACACTACTACGGGTATTGTTTTCTCTTTAGGATAAACCAACAGGTAAAAACGAACGAAAAAGAAAAAGTGTGAAGGATTCTGAAAGCAGTTAATGATGAAGTCGGTCCTATCCAGGAGACGTTAAACATACAAACATGCAACTCATCATAGTTAACAGAGGGGAATGGTTATGAAACCTATTGTTATATGTCTTTGTTCGCTTTTTTCAAGCGTGACCGTGCACAATCCTTTGTTTTACCTTTGTCTTACGATTGTTGGCAATGGTTGAGTGAACAGACCAAAATCTTTCTTTTGGCTTCTAGCTCAAAATACTTAAAGATTCATAAGAGATATTTGAATATTCCTTACAATAATCCAATAGACAAAGTTTATGTTTACTTATTTTGCATTTTTAAACGAGCATAAATCAAACATTGTGCACGGTCAAGACCGGTTCAACATCAAAAGCGAACAAAGACCTGATAACAATAGGTTTCCTAACCATTCCCCTATATTAACTATGAACTCATGCAATAATCAAATACCTCTCTCCTTACCCATCGGAGAACAATCTTCTTCCATGTGTACATATACTTCTTTTCTTCTGCAATTTTCCACATAAGAAAGGAAATCTTCCTTTGACTTTTCGGAACCTCCTTTAAAAATCCAATCAATTTGTCTTTCTCTCATTTCGGCTTCCATTTCATTCTGGAAGAATGCGCTAGAGACAATCCGTCTATCCAGACGATGGCCTTAAAAAAAGAAAAGGGGAAAAAAATGGGTAAAAGAACAGGTTAATATTTTCAAGTTTTGAACTTACGTGCACACTTATATGCAATTGTCTAATGAAAATCTTCCAACAAAACGCGAAAAAGTATCCTCTTTGCACACCTATAAGTTTGTAGTACTCACAATCATCCTTGGTGGAGAAATGACTCAACAATCGCGGGTGATGAATGCGTGAAACAACTTCGTTGTAGCTCTCCGTAAATCCAACAAAAGAAGTCCATGCATGGTTTCTGCAAGCAAATCAAAAGAAATAAATTATACTGAGCGTCCATATCAATAGCTAGAAAATACCCTCTAGTCTACTTTTATAGTAGGTAACACTAGACGCTAGAGATGCCTGGAAGTTACAGATGAATCTGTCAATATAAGCCTCGTCTGTGGCTTCTACATACTGTCTGGGTTCTTTATAAAATCGGAATCCTGATGCTTTGTTACCGTACATTGCATAACCATAGTTTACATCACAATTTGTGCAACGTAAACACTGTTTCAGAGTCGAAACAGCATATGTGGCTAAAAATACAGTCACCTTACATGGTTTATTGTGGCTCGTGAGAGTCTTACCACAACTCACAGTTGAACTCAAACATTCACTGACAGGAGGAAGCAACACTTGTAACTCGTCTTCTGGTATTGCTAACTAATGGGCACGCATATGTCGAAAGGTCTGCAAAAAGTTCCATGTCGTTCTCAGACACAATACCATTAAGTTGCAAGTTTTCTTTAAGAAGAAATTTTCTGTCAAGAGAATTAAATGTCGTAGGTATTTTTCTTATAGAGTTAGCCAAATGTCCCAAGTCACGATCTCCGATCTTGGCTTGAAGAATAACTCTTAAGTCCTTCTTGGTGAAATTTCCTTTCAAACTACCCAGTTCAAGAGAACGTAGTTGTTCGATCGCCTCACATACGCTTTCCCTCTTCCTCTTTCTTTCTTGAACATTTTGAAAAAATTGTCTTCAAATGATGCCATTGCTACAAAAAATGATGTTTATGTAAAGGGTGTCCTCTTTTATAGGTATTTGTAAAGTGTTCACACAGGTATGTTGATTAGCGTGCACAATTGCGTAACATTTCTGCTCATTCATATCAGTACGATCGCCTGCCTTTAACATAAATGTTTAAATGAAATTGATAAGCGACTGTCACCAGCTCATTAGCGCTATGTGAACATTCAATTATCAATCGAACGATATCACGCATTCATTCTTTCATACTTCCATAGCTTCTGCATCTGGCTTTAAGTGTTTTACTTTTTCCCTAAACATTGATATATATATATTTTTTTTCATGCAATTGAAGCATTGAAGGCAATATTAATATTTTGGCAAGGACTTGATTTAGAAGCGTTTCTTTGAAACGCTATGCTAGCGTGATCGGCACAAGGGTGTGTGAGATTGTTTTCAGATAACTGCGCGGTTGAACAAACAAAGCCAAACAGTAGCGGCAAAACGCGAAGACCAAGTAACTTCATTAACTTGGTTATCAACCAAAAATGTTAAGATAACGATGCTAAATTAATACCGATGTAATAACATCTAGGCAGATCAATATGTGAGCCGGTTTACATATCAGCGATCTATTCACACGCAAAGTAGACAAATGAATCTTTCAATGACATAAATTTTCCAGGGGAATTTTATTTCCAAGCCTTATAGAAGCTATACAACTGCAGAATTCAAACGCAAGTCAAAGAAAGAATGGTGTTCATATGTACCGTCACAAATATTGAGTGTAGGGTTGTTCTTCTTCAGTCCTTTTATCTGGTGCGGTAAAGCACCGCTATTGATTGCAAATGCAAAAAAAAGTTATATTTTTGCATGAAACACTTAAATGAAAATATACATCTTCGTCAACGTCACTCTCTTGTAGACATAAAGTTTTAAGGTTTACAAATCGCATCAATAATTTCAAAATGACAGCATTTGATAGAGGAATAAACGAGGTATCTAGCAGCTCCAGAGAATGACCAAATTCGTCCCATTCCAGTAACTCCAAAAAGAATTCCTCATTCCACATTTCTCCGCAACATCTTAGTTCTTAATATTTGGTATGTGCCTAATAACTTTTGCAATGTCATTTGATGTGTTGGTCATCCTAAGGTCGATCCAGGACTTGCAACTCTGAACATCGGGGGAGAAACCTCTTGTAGAATGTATCACTGAAATTCGTCAGACAAACACATAGTTTTCTAAGATGGGCAAATTTTCCTCTTTTCCCATTTCTGAGAAAACACTGTCCGGCTAGCGAAAAACAGTTGAAGAGATCAAGATAGACGACTGAATGAACTTTCTTCAATAAGGTATCCATTTGATCATCTCTTAATTTGTAGCTATTCACGAGACTGATGGTCTTTAAAAGCTTTTGGTGTTCAATAAGTTCCATAAATTTCTTTGACACTCTTCTTAGGACGAGACGCTGCACAAACGGTACATATTCCAAAATATGAAGAGTAACGGTATGTGGAAGCGCAAACAGATGGAAATGCGCTTCTTCACCCATGCCGGCTGCGACATTAATACTACTAAATGAGTTGCTTATACTGTAGTTTGTTATGATGTTTAAAAAGGGTGGGGTGAACAAATACTTATTAGCTTATCTCAAATTCACTGAACAGCCGACACAGCACACATATTTCTATGTATATAGAAGTCTCTAAAATGTGAAATTGTAGGTGCATGCACTACGCTGTATACATATCTTTATTTCAGGTGCGTGATCATGTTTAATGTTCATTTGATACTTGTTTATGTTTTTTTAACCTTCTCCAAAATCGACAGGTCGCTATCACGCATCCTGGGAGGAGGCCTTTAAAAAAATATTCTCTTTGATCTTTCGCAGATGTTATCAAATAAACGCGATCTTTAAGGTGCGCCACTATCAGCGTTAGCACGCATACCAGGACGGCCTCGAAGACACGGAATAATCGTTTGCCACTGGATCATAAAGTCATTTTCTGTACAATGTCGGTACAAGGTATAGTTGTAGAAGACGGTTGTTATGGCATAAGGAAGGGGACACGGTTTCACCCGCTATCAAACTGTACTTTTCGTCTGGTTAAACCCATGAAAGCCGGGTCACTGTCAGGATACCTTGCAAAAGCAACCCATAAGGATGGTACTGAGAGGTAGGTAAACTTTCTTTCGCATTTCCCAACTAAAATTTTGCGCAAGTGCGTTTATTCATATCAAATTAAAGCGTTTCCATTAACGTATTTTCTCGTTCACTTTTTAGTGAGTTAGGCAGGTGATTTTCTTAAAGTTTAACGATTGTAAAGCGCTGGTCACTGAGAAATGCTTTTACTTGTACGCGAGTACCATACTTACTGCACAAATGTATATGTTGTGAAACATTTAATATAACAGTACTTTCACCTAACTATTATACCGAATTCAAACGTCAAAACATACCTTTATATTTGTAAAAGCATTCGGATAGGTCATGTCCAATGTTTATTGAAAATTCGCTTAGCCCAATAAGGTCATTCAGGACCCAATTCGCTAACTCAATCCATCGCCAGTAATACTCAGAATAGTAACTCCCTTTTTGCTTGCGATTCCTTTTCAGAGAGTTTTATTATCCTAAGGGTAGCATGCCTAAAACAAAGGTGGAAGATTTTGTTGAAGTACTCAACATTGGGAAAGGAGGCGACTTTTTCCGTCGGTTCTCCATACAAATGTCTAGCAACCAACTAGACGCCTTACTTTCTGAAATGGAGAAAAAAATCTTGAAAGCCGTGGCTGTTGTTGGTAAAAACGTTGATTTGAGTGAGAAAACAACAATATGGGCACTCAATAGAGACACATTACTTGATGAAGATGGAAACCTCACGGATCCGGAAAAGCATGGGTTTATTTGGATCAGCCACCTCATCCGAGATCCAGGCATGGAGGTGGCTAATCAAGAACGAAGCGCCAACGTTCATTAACCTCTATCTTCTACTTACCTTGATTTGATGTGCCACTTCTTGAAGGGCTCGCTAAGTAAAGCTGTAGAGAATGATGTATGTCCTATTATCTTTAGCTTTTGATGATGTTATAAATGGCACCCCCTTAAGTGACTTATCACTGGCTGAAATGGAACCGGGGAAAGAATCAAATTTCTTACCTACATTCTTTACGATGAGCCTTATCATGGCTAATTATCAAGTGGTGAGTAGCTACTTAGCATTATTCTTTTACTTGCAGTCAAGTCCAATGAATGCGTCCAAATTGTGTTATGTTTGAAATTGCGAAATTCGTAAAAATCATAGGTCAGCAACAATATCACAACAGATCTTGGAAAGATTGAAAATGCTGTTGCAGTATTTTCTGAAGGAGACATAGCTAGTGGCAATATAGTTTAAGATGTTTACAAATCATTTTCTTTTCTGTTTATCAGTGGCAAAGTGTGGCTGGTTCTTGCCCCATACCCGCATCAGTTGGCCTGGAGAACCAGATAGTGGAAAATCTACAGCGTGCAAAGTGGCACTGGCACTAACAGGTGGCTGGAAACACCATTTCTTTACTGCTGTATCGGAGAAGGTATTTCATTCTCAACTACCATTTATATGATATGTTTAGCCGAATTCTACTCAAGCAGTCACAGCGAGCATCAAAGCGGTTCACTCCAGCGCGGTTATGAAGGCCAAAACTAACGAACAAACAAACAATGAAGGTTATAACTTTTCTAGTCACTGTCGATATATAAGAGGATCAAACCTATAGCTTTAATAGGATCAGGATTAAAACTACTGCACTCCCTTGCGTTCACTCTCAGAGATGGGAAAAACACTGGGATATTGTAATCATATGATATTAACTATGTTAAATGTTATGTTCCTGTGTTGTTTTAATTGTAAACTATTGACAGTCATCCTTCCTATATCCTATTTGAATGTCGTCATTTTGCCCTCAGATGAGTAACAAAGTTGCCTCCCAGACAACTATGGGTTTTCTTTTCGATGACCCCACTAAAGGACAGGACCTAGGTGATGCTGCCAAAAGATTTTTTAATGAAGGAACTAGTATTAATTGCCATGGTGGATCGAGCCCTCTTTGTTGCCCTTTGTTTTCAATTAATCATCATGTGATGGATTGGCTGCTAAAACCAGATCGTGCCAGGTATATTTTTCGTTCTCGCACAATGAATTAAAAAATTTAGATTAATAAATTAGCAATAATAGGGATTTTTATTTTTTTAATTTTTTATTCACTAGGGTGGTTATAATCTGTGTGGGAGTCTAGCTCACAACGTTAGGTCAATTTTAACTCGGAACTTGCTCCTGGTTTTCGTGCTTATAGTGGGAGTATGGCAGAGATAGACTCCCCCTTCCTTCTAATTCCCCTCCCGCACCCTTCCCGCTCCCCCATCCTAAGAGAGGGCCACTGTACTCAAGTTAAATAAAAGGTTTCATATTTTATTTCTTCTGTGAAATTAGTTACACCCGATTATACTATTAAAGAAATAAAATTAATTTTGTTTTCTGATAAGGATGCTTGCCAGAGTAATATTTATCCCATTCAAAAAAGAAGTTCGGGATATCGCTGAGGAGAATGAAACCATATGGCATCAGCTGTTCGAGAGACTTTTGGTCTTCATTTCCTCTACTGTTGGAGAAGTTACACGATTTGGACAGTGGTTAACAACCACAGAGGGAAAAGAAATCTTCAATGAGTGCCTTGGAATTGTAATCAAAGGTTTTGGGGAGAACGGCAAAGGACACACGCCTTGCAAAGATGTGGGCATGTGGCTTGTTGGCGGCAAGGAAGGTAATCATGGTCATGAATTATTTCATAGTGGCTTAGAAATATTGTCACTGCAAACTACAAATTTTTCAGATGCAGGAATTAACTACAGCTGTAAACGATGAGGAAGTCATCAAATTCTTAATGGAAGTAGTAGCTCTACATGTACTTCGCTTCCAGCAGCCCTTGCTACATCAGAATCCTGGCAAATCACCTCATACATCGGCAATAGCCGCTGAGGGAAGAGCAGAGTTCATCTCACGGTTGAGTTCCAAGTTGGTGACAGCTGTGGAAGGTTCATCAAAGGAACAGGTAATTTTGTTGGTAGTCTACAACTGTGACACATGTGCACATGCCTGGGTATCAATTTTTACGTGTTTTTGAAAACATATATTTCAGGCACAGCAATTTTTAAGAACTGACTGTACTTCTTCAAAGCTGTCAGCTGGTGGTGAACAGGAAGGGGTAATTGCCATCAGAGCAGAGTTTTTCCAAGAAAAGTGCTCGGAAAAGCAGCTTACTCCCATGAAAGCATCCGATTTGCGGACTTCAGTTCAAGCTTTCGGAGTGAAAACAAAAGAGTTGCGTGATGGTTAAAAGGTCGCTGTTTAAGCGTGAAACATTAAACGCTCTCGATGAAGGTAAAAGAAATTAATTTGTTAACCATTATCGTTCACGTTTTCTGGCCTCATTCCACAACGACGTATGCGTCACTTCAGTTCCGTGGATCATCAGGTCTTGTTCACTATCTACTATTCCAACAACCACCAATTAAAAAAGCTCATTATTGAGAGAGATCCAGAAATATTATGACATACATGCATACGATCTTTAATTCCCGTTCAAAATTTCTATCACGATAAGTATTTATACTATTCATTCGAAATTTCAGTTTTCCTTGACTGAAGGCCATAGAAGGGGCCGTGGTTCAACGATGCTTAAACTATCTATACTTGCTATCATCATCATAACTAGTCTTATTTATTGTTATAATTTATCCACATTTGACAAAAGCTACAGGAATAACCACAGCTGATGTCGGCGAGGGAGGCATGGCAATATTTACTGGCTCAGGTGCGTCATATAACCCGTTCACGAATAGTATATATGAAGAATTCAGACTTATGGAAAAGGGGGCGGTTTTCGGCCAAGCGCCGCCTTAATATTGACTGTATGAAATACCGGTAAGAACTGAAAAAAGGCTACTTGAATCTCACAGCCAATTACATTTCCTTTTCTTCCAGGAATAACCGAGGCCCGCAGCTCTCAAATGAAAGACGCAACTTCTGCTAGTAGCGATGGAAAAATCAGTAAGTCTGAAAGAATAAAACTTAAAGCACCAAGTGGGGTGTGGCCTTTATTTATACTTAGTAGTAGTAGTGTTGATATATGAGGTGAATTTTGACTTGGCCATAACAGCGTGTTAAGCCGCTGGTCCTCAGTGTGATGCAAGTTTTCGGTTCTGAGCATGATTTTCATATTTTTCTTCATGTTTTGTAATCAGTTGAACAGCAAAAGGAAAAGATCTCGGCTTTGGAGGAAGAAATAAACAACCTAAAGCAAGAAAATAGTGACTTGAAAGAAAAACTTTCGAAGCAGCAAGGTCAGTATGAAGAATTCGTTGCCGGTTACAATGTACTTGTAATAATAACAAACTTTAACATTTTGCCTGCCTTTCGACTGTGTACAGAGGAAATGACGAACTTGAGCGGAATGTTGCAGCAGGATGAAAGTTTCAACGACAACGCCACTGTAGTTAAAGGTTTGTTTTGACGTATTTTATATATATATATATATATGTATACTTAGCTTATTTTCGTAGAATAGTTTAAGTAGCAGTAAATATAGTTTAAACTAAATCAAGACTTTTGGAATTTATTCATTGTTTAATGCAACAAATCTGTTTCGTATTGCCGCAATGACCATACTCATCAAGCAAGTTACAATGAATCATTGATATTATGGATATCATTGATATATATAAATATATATCAATGAATGTCAAAGTTTTAGCGATCCGGTGTGTGTGTGTGTGTGTGTGTGTGTGTGTGTGTGTGTGTGGACCTCCAGTCCAACATCAAATCCCTCCAAGGAGAAAAAAAAAAACGAAAAGAAATGCGTGCCCTATTTGCCACACCACTAAAAGCGGGGATGCAGTGCACTGTGTCAGAGTGCTGTCAGTGGGTGCACTGCCAGTGTGAGGCAGCACTTGATTTAACGTACAAATGCCCCCCTTGTCGTTCAAGATAATACGAGCTCTTACCTGATTTATTTTCAATATGACAAACAAGTATTTCAAAACAAATAGCAGTAAGGCTGTAAGGTTGTAAGGTTGTAAGGTCGTAAGGTCGTAAGGTCGTAAGGTTGCAAGGTTGCAAGGTTGCAAGGTTGCAAGGTTGCAAGGTTTCAAGGTTGCAAGGTTGCAAGGTTGTTCCTGTTGACGATACAATTACCTGATAAAATGACTTGAAAAAGTACCTGAATCCTATGGTTGGCGGAATGGTGCAAAATTCAACGAATGTAAACACGTTCAAAATCAAGAAATTATTTGAATGTCAACACTTTTTTTCGTGGTCAACACAAAATCTTATTCAAATTCAACATCTCACAATCGCTTCAACCTTAAGATAATGCCAAAACAAATATCTTTTATCGCCCAACTTCAACACAAAATTCCTCAGTCTTCAACTTCAACAAAAAATTCCCCACAACAATTTGGGAACGAACGGTACGGTTTTGTAGAGGGGAAACTGGGGACGGTACTTCCTCCCTAGGCCCTAGGGCCACCTCGGCCTAACTCCAATTCAAAATGGCGGATGTCATGGAGAGGGAGATGTCGAATTTGCCATGGGCTTTGTTTTTTGTCGATTTGGAACAGTTGGTTTCTGATTATGAAGCCGTAAGAGCTTCACATGATATTGTTAGGAAGGAGTCTGTATCGGCACGTTTAGAAGATGCAGTTCAAGCACTTAGGAACATTCTCCCACATGCGAATTCACAAGATGGGACAGTTTTTTCAGAGATAGCTAATAATCTGCAATTAATGTACTGGGATTGTCTTCGTGTAACTGAACATCCAAACCGTTCTCGATGTTCACAAGTTGCAGTAATGTCAGTGGACACACCAAGTACTGTACAGTCAGGGCACCCAGGTAGGCCAAAATTTGACATTAAGGAAGATACCTTAATCGAGCTACGATCTTTGGGTTTTAAGTGGAATGAAATAGCTCGTATGTTATTAGTATCTCGCTGGACAATTAGACGAAGAGTATCTGAGTTCGGGCTTGAGAGTATTTTACGATTTAGCGAAATTAGTGATGAGGAGCTAGATATTAAAGTCAGAGAGTTCATGGCAGAACATGGACGATTTGTTGGTTCGTCAATGATCTCTGGTCATTTGAAATCCATGGGGCTTCGAGTTCAACGTGACCGCATCCGCAAGTGCTTGGCTAGGATTGACCCTAGTAATTCTAGAATTCGTTGGGCTATTACGATCACTCGAAGGGTCTATTCGGTGCCTGGCCCAAATAGTCTCTGGCACATTGATGGTCACCATTCTCTTGTCACCTGGGGATTTGTTATACATGGAGCAATAGATGGATACTCGCGTCTCATCACGTACCTCCACTGTTCAACCAACAACCGAAGTGAAACAGTGACAGAGCTATTCCTAAATGCCACGCAATCATTTGGATTACCATCAATAATTAGGACAGATTATGGAGGTGAAAATGTTGGTATCTGGCAGGAAATGGAGGACAAGAGAGGGTCAAATAGGGGGAGTTACTTAGCTGGGACATCCACACATAACCAGCGAAGCGTCTGTGGCGTGACGTCTTTCGCTGTGTTGCTCATATCTTCTACTACACTTTTCAAGTAATGGAAGAAAGTGGTTTGGTTAACATGGATAACCCTACTCATAAATATGCTCTGCATTATACATTCTTACCACGCATCAATCGAGCTCTTTCAAGTTTCATGAGAGCATGGAATAATCATCCATTAAGAACAGAAAACAATTGGTCCCCTCAAAGAATCTGGATAAATGGAATGATTGACATTAGAAACAGAACTCTCTCTCCAGTGGCTGATGTAGTACAAATAGAGTCGTCTAATGATGATCTAGAATGGTATGGGTTTGACCCATCTGCATCAACTCCTATGGATGATGGACTACCCACAGTTGAAGTTGATGATGCTGTCCAACCTCCTGATGAAGTGCTAGAGGAGCTACATAATGCAGTTAATCCACTTCAGGAATCTAACAGATATGGGATAGATATTTATGCAGATTGTTTAAATACTCTGGAAGGACTTTTGGATTAAAAAACACAGACATGAACAGCACCTGTGAAAGAGAATGGGACTATAATATTAATGTGCTAGTCACCTAACTGTGGCCACCTAGGGCACAAGCACGATGTTCTAGATTGTCAGATTATCTGTAACTGAATGTAATTTAGAGTGGTTTTCATTTACCCACTAATAATTACAGTGAAAAAGATATATGGACACAAGATATATCGTTTTTATTTCAAATCACATAAATGTATTTTGATATTTAGGGACTTGTCAGAAATTAGCAGGGAGGAGGGGGGGTGGAAAATGGGGGAGGGTCATAAAATTATTGAGCCCTTAAAATGGGAGGGTCATGAAAAAACACAGTGAAAAGGGAAAATTTTGCTATTTTAGGCCAAATCCAAGGGTAGGGTCACGGAATTTCATTCCTATTGCAGAGGGAGGGTCATATCATTTTCAACACCCAATTCAAAATCTCCACCCCCCTCCCCCTGCTAATTTCTGACAAGTCCCTTAGTTAACACTCATCACACTATAAGCATAAGCAGCTAAGATTTATTGTTCTTGATACAAGGTTAAGTTCTAGTTCTTCTCTGACAACACGTCTTATGTCTTCCTCCGCCATCTTGATCTTTTCCCGCCAAAACCACAATGTTGAGCTCGGAGCTTTTTGGTCAGCGGGCTACCGTCCCCAGTTTCCCCTCTACAAAACCGTACCGTTCGTTCCCAAATTGTTGTGGGGAATTTTTTGTTGAAGTTGAAGACTGAGGAATTTTGTGTTGAAGTTGGGCGATAAAAGATATTTGTTTTGGCATTATCTTAAGGTTGAAGCGATTGTGAGATGTTGAATTTGAATAAGATTTTGTGTTGACCATGAAAAAAAGTGTTGACATTCAAATAATTTGTTGATTTTGAACGTGTTTACATTCGTTGAATTTTGCACCATTCCGCCAACCATAGAATCCCAATGGGAAGATATAATTGTTTCATATGACAATATGTGTAATTTAAATAAGATGCGAGTAGCAAAAATGCCCCTGCCTTTCCCTGCGCCCTACAACAATATGTGGATAAAGGTTAGGAAGGTAATCGACAGACTTCATTTAAGAAATCATAAAGAATAGGTTTAGAGTTACAGTGTGAGAAGGAATAAAAAAATATGCATTGTTAATTTATAGTATTCAATTATCGTTATTAGTAGTCGTAATGTACCCTCGAAGGATACACGTGTTATCAAAACGATTCTGGTAATTATTCTTTGGTTTACAAATGCAAGTGTGTTATGACATGTGTAAAGTATGACCGCATGACCTGGGGGGGGATTTGTTTAAGGGTATTCTGCTAGAGATAGAAAACCTTGTTTATGACAAGAAATTGCGACCCCTTTGGTTAAGCGCTCTTTCCTAAGTGGAAAGAAGGTTGTTATGACAAAAGGGTGTAAGATCTTACACGTAAACCTTACAGCAGAAAACGCGCCTAAATCTTGACTGGTATACAAATTTTGACTGGAATTTATTTATTCTTTTCATCAGACTTTGGATAACATACTGGCCCCAAGCACAAGTGACTCACTTGATCTTCAAGAGTGCGATGACATGGAAATCTCCATACATGAAGAACCTTCAGAAACAAGGGACTTTGCAATCCAGTGCTGTCTTGAAAAAAAAGATCCTGATCACAAAGACCACCTCAACCCAAACCGATAATTTTGATGTTCATGTTGAGACCGCTGATGCTTGTGTTCAGGTATATGAAGATTCAACTCTTGAAAAACTGAACGTTCATCATGATCACTCATACTGTGTGTCAACCTCTATCCCCATGACTGTCTCACAAAAGTCTGTCAAGAGTATATCACCCAAGAAATCTGCCAGGTCCTATGGTTCTTTCCCCTTGTCTGATGAAGAAGGAAAACTGTTTTCAAGTGAAGACGAAGATGAGGAGTGTATTATCTCATCACAAGAAACCAATTCCTCAACAGACTCAGAGCCTGAACCAGAGTGCAGCTATGCCAATTACGTACAGCAACCAAAGTATTTAGTATTTGCATCATACTTAATTGAACTTTTCAGATTTTGCATTAACTGTGGATCAATCGCAGCCGAGGTCATAACTGTCTGTACTGAGAGCATGTTGACAGTTAAAACAAAATGCAGAATTGTCATGACTCTTTATGGAACTCACAGCCAATTGTTAACAGCAAACCGGTGGGGAATATCCTGCTTTCCTCTTCCATCTTATTCACTGGCAATACCTATACAAGAATTCAGAACTTTGCTTCATGTCTTTGATTACAATTCCTCAGCGAGAGAATTTTCTATCAAAACCAAGATAGATATCTGTTTCCTGTTATACATGATGCTTGGGAAAGAGAACGAAGGACTGCTGTAGATTAATTGTCAAGTAAGTCTCTTGTACACTTAAAAGGAGATGGAAGATGTGACAGCCCAGGCCACAATGCGAAGTATGGCACATATACATTGATGGATAATGACTGAGTAAAAGTAGTTTCTTTCTCTGTTGTTCAGGCCACTGAAACAACATCTTCAAATGCCATGGAAAAAGAAGGATTAATGAGGTGTCTCATTAGGTTAGGATCGATGAGGTTAGGATCAACAGAATAACCACTAATAGTCTAGAAGCTAAGTCTAAAAAGAGGCTTATTTTTCAAGTTGGCTGCACCCCATGGGTGGCTAAGGTTTCTTGGTATCATTTTAAAGCTTGAAGCCTGTAGATTACGAATCTGCTTGTCGCCACTTGAAAAAAGTGTCCAAACAGCTTGGCGACCTGGCCTAAAGTACATACTTTCTATTTCACAATATTTTCGTTATTCTTCATTTTCTTGACGTTTTTCACGTTTCACATTTCACATTCAAATTGCTTTGATGTGTTTATCATATGCTAAGCTAATGCACACATAAAAAAACGAGGAAATTTTCAGGAAATGTGGAATTATTAGTATTTTTGGGCCATTAATCACGATTTTAGATTCATTGAGTGGCAAAAGTTTTTTTTGAATAATTTTAAACGTCGCTAAACATGCATTTTTCTTATGAAGACCTTAGTTTGACCTTATCTGATTAGTTTTCAGAGAGAAATGACAAATATTCTTAATATTAGTTATAGAAAAGACAATTTCCGTACTATTCGTCAAACCGGAAGTTGACAGCTAAACTACTTCCGGTTTACGTTTTTCAAGATTTCTTGAATAAAATCGGAAAATAACTCATTGCAGACTCTGGTAGTCTTTTATTTAAAACCAATTAACACTCTTCTAGATGTTTACTACTTGTGTGTACTCTTTTCAAGTAGTAAATAGGTAAGAATAGAACATTTATGGAAGGAGAAGTACTAAATGTCTGTGTATAAAGAGGAGCTGAGATTTATAAATTTATGCTTGAAATCAATGTAAATCATTATATATATCTTTAAAATAATGCAAAATTAAAAAAACAAATGAAAAATAAAATCTCAAGTGCTGCAGATGTTGTTTTGATTGGTCTTCCTGTGTCTAAATGAGAGTGGCCTGCAGGATCTGCTGATCGAGTCTAGATTGGTAGGCAGTGGCTCTGTGAATGGAGTTCTCCAAGGAAAACATTATAATAGGGCACTGCGAACACATAAGGTAGGTGCTTAGTTTTTTCTGGCTGCTTGTTCTCTCTTTGTATATTCACTCGTTACAATTCTTGTTTTCAGATTGTTATGGAAGCTTTGTTGCGTCTGAATTGGCAATCGTTTGTTGACACTATGAAAGATGACCAAGAAGTAAAGTCATTCAAGCAAACTGTGACCACAGCTACGATGAGTGTCCAAAGAGAATTATCAAGCTCCACGATCCAGAGGTGAAAAAGCAAATTTAGTAGTTCCACATCCCATGTTTTAATAATAGCATTTATTGTATTACATTGTATTATATCGTAGGCTGTACGAGACAACGGACCTTGAGAAGCTCCACGCAAAGTTTAAAGATTTCAACAAATCACCAGCTACTACCAAAATGGCCAAATACTGGTTTTCATACATCGAAATTGTCAGTCTTCTCTTACGCTTTATCCGCTCAATAAGAGAGGGTGATTGGAAATTGTATCTCACCTGCATCCGTGATAAGATACCGTGGATGTTTGCATATTACCGGCCGGGTCAACTATTCTCGATATCTATCCGTTTACTTCCTGGATATGCAGTCATTAGAAGAAAATCATCCAGCGGTTCTGAGCGCGTTTCAAGATGGCGAGTTCGTCGTCCAAAGAAGCAGTGGAAGCCCATTCAGTCAAGTACCTGTGGACCAGACGATCGAACAGACTGTCAATCGAGACACAAAGACCAAGGGCGGCATCATAGGATTCAGTGTCAATAAGGGTGCTGTACAACGATGGCTCCTTACATCCCACGAACGCGCAGCCATCACCCAAGCTTGCCGAGAGATGGCAGGACTACAAGGATTTCAAATGAATCTTTTGCATCTGCTAAAACATAACTATCTACTTTCTAGTACTATGCGTCGTACAGTCAAGAGGAGAGGGAGAGGCGAGTACAGACCTCGTGCAGGCACAGATCAGAGCACAGGCCTGCACCCAGAACACCCCCAGGTTTCTGGAGCATCGACTTCCCCACATCTCCAGAAATCTTGGCATCGGGGATGATGATCGATGGTAAGTCCTTTCCGTATCAATTCTTCATGCCGCGCGTCGCAATCGTCGACGACTGGAATATGAATGTGCGAGAAATATACTTCTTTAGATCAATGTTTTTATTATTTTGATCAGTACCTATCCATTACCAATGTACAGTACTACATTTAAGCCTGTAATAGATTTGGAAAGATATTTATTCTACAATAGATTTTGATGTAGCGTCTTGAATTTTTTGGCGGGTTTTTAAGCCACGTGACCAGTTAGAGCATTTGTTCAAGGAGGCTGAAATCTTTGTGCTGGGACTTTGTGCGCGTATGAGATTCATAGAGCGGTTGCAATATTATCTTATTAATATAAAACTCTTGACTTCATATACTTTAGGGAACAAGAGGATAAGGTTTTTGATATTAAATGAATTTTGTTTCGGACCAATAGAAATCTATTTCAATTCAGGCGCAATGCAAATGAGTTCAGGCGCAATCCCAGAGTCTTGACGTCACTTCCGACTTATCAAATACACCAATCAGGACCGCGAACGGTTCAGGCGCAATTCAGGCGCATTTCAGGCGCAAAAAAGGGGGTAATTATCGACCTATAACACTACTAACCAAGACGTAATCATACCAACGTTATTCCATACTTAAACCATTATTATTCAATTTTTAAAGTTGTAAAAAGTTGAAAATTTATGCATACAATCATGCTGTAAAGTTACTAAGCTATATTTTCATAGGATGTAGCCTTTGCATTTAAAACTCTATCAGGATTTTGAAACCCCCATGGAATACAGTTAGATTAGAACCGGCTTCAAATATTCATTAATTATTTCATGCATAGTTGGTGTAGTGAGCTAGTTTCAAAGTACTGCACGTGGTATAAATACATTGCAGTTTGCTTTTTTCCTCATGCTTAATTAATAATTATTAGAAGCACATGTTGAAGGTTGCTTTTATTTATCTCCATTTAATAAAAAGGGCCCCTGAAAAATTGTTAATAAGCAGGTAATTGTATATATTTGTTTAACTGAGCCCATCATACACAATGGGACATCTGAGTCAAAGAAATGGTATTCTTTGATTCTTTCTGATTATCAGTTATTAAAGGATTTACTTATAGACGTTGTACTGATAATAGTGATTAATGTACCAAACATTAACAAAAACACTCTTTAGTAATTACTAGTTGTTGGGTTACCTGTGTAAGTGCCTGCCTTAGGTCAGCGGAATCTCACGTTTTGTAACGACGGCCATGTTTGTGTAAGCACATGGTTTACTTGAATTAAGCCTACTTTCACGGCTTAATCGTGTATATTCTTCACTACAATTTATTCAAGTAACCAAAATGGATAAAGTTTTACGTCCTGAACGTTTCGGCGTCGATCCAAGTGATACTGGAGCATCCAAAGCGTGGATACACTGGAAACGAACTTTCGAGAATTTTCTCTCAGTGCTGCCCGATGAAGGTCTTGATAAATTCGGAGTGTTAACCAATTTCGTTTCACCTGCAGTCTTTGAGTACATCGAAGGATATCCAAGCTACGAATCCGCTATGCAATCGCTTCAAAATGTTTACGTTAAACCAACTAACGAAATCTACGCGAGACACGTTCTTGCAACTCGACGACAACAGCCTGGAGAGACACTGGACCAGTATTTACAGGCTCTAAAGGTGCTCAGCAAGGAATGTAATTTCCAATCTGTTACGGCTGCTAAATACTGTGAAGAGAACGTCCGGGATGCCTTCATTACTGGGTTGCAATCAAATCAAATTCGTCAGCGGCTTTTGGAGAATAAAACTCTTGATCTAAAGACAATGTTCGATCAAGCTAGAGCTCTTGATTCTGCCATGCGAAGTTCTGAAAGCTACGCAGTTTCTCAGCCATTCAATGCTGCAGCCGTAGGTGTGTCACCTGAAACCACATCGCCAGCGTCATCTCAACCTGACCCCAATCTCTTAGCTTCAACACTGACGACCGGTGGTCCCAAATGGTTCTCCTGTGGAAATACTAAGCATCCCCGTGCCAAGTGTCCAGCTCGTGATGCTGTGTGCCATAAATGTCAGAAGAAGGGGCATTTTGCACAAGTCTGTCGAGGGAAACCGTCAAAGCCTGGTGACGTCTCTGCGGCCCTCTGGCCACCATCACTTGCCTCAGTTGGGACCCCGCAAGCTCTTAAGGCCTCATCTGCTACTGTCATAGTCAATTCAGGATGGAATGTGAAGGCACTCTTTGATAGTGGTAGCAGCGAAAGCTATATCCACCCAAGTTTAGTAGAAGCAGCTGCTATTCCTGTTAATCCTTCTCCTAGTACAGTGTCCATGGCGGCATCAGCATTATGTACAAAAACCGAGGGATTCTGCACCGTCAACCTTAACTACCAAGGACACAGCTATGAGGAATTTCGCCTGTCAATAATGCCCGGCCTATGCTCTGATCTCATTTTGGGACTTGACTTCCAGTCTCAACACGTCACGTTTGAGTATGGTGGAACAAAGCCACCCCTATCTGTCTGCGGCCTAACTACGTTAAACATCGACCCGCCCTCACCCTTTGCAAACCTTACATTAGTTTGTCATCCAGTTGCTGCTAAATCCAGACGCTACAGTGCAGAAGATCTCACATTCATCAGTGGAGAAGTGGATCGATTGCAAAAGGAAGGCATCATTGAACCCAGCCAGTCTCCGTGGCGAGCCCAAGTAGTTGTAACTAAAGACGAGAACCACAAGAAACGTCTAGCTATAGATTACTCACAGACCATCAACCGATTCACCCAGCTTGATGCATTCCCATTGCCAAGAATCAGTGACACTATCAACGAAATCGCTCAGTTTAGAGTTTTCAGTACCCTTGACCTGCAAAGTGCCTACCACCAGATACCGTTGAAAAACGAAGACAAGCCTTACACTGCCTTTGAAGCTAAGGGCAGACTCTATCAGTTTACCCGGTTACCTTTTGGAGTAACCAACGGGGTAGCATGCTTCCAAAGAGAAATGATGAGACTAGTCGAAGACCATAATCTGAAAGGAGTATTTCCCTACCTGGATAACATAACTATCTGTGGAAGGGATCAGTCTGATCATGACATCAACTTGAAATCCTTCATGGATGCTGCACGAAATGCCAATCTTAAGTTCAACGATAGCAAGAGTGTCTTCTCCACGCGCCGTCTTCCTTTACTTGGTTACGTCATTGAAGAAGGTACCATTAGTCCTGATCCTGAACGGTTACGGCCCTTGAAAGAGCTTCCTCTGCCACACAATTCAAGATCCCTCAACAGATGTCTTGGACTTTTCTCCTATTACTCACAATGGGTACCAAATTTCTCTGATCGAATAAAGCCCATCACAAGCTGTAAATCCTTTCCATTGCCTCAGGAAGCCAAAGAGGCATTTCAAGAAATAAAGAAGATCATCGCAGAAGCAATTGTTTCAGCCATAGATGAAAGTATCCCCTTTGAAGTTGAGACAGATGCTTCGGACGTAGCACTGGCAGCCACCCTCAACCAGAATGGGAGACCAGTGGCCTTCTTTTCGCGTACTTTGCAAGGAAGTGAGCTAAAGCACTCTGCTGTCGAGAAGGAGGCTCAAGCTATCGTTGAATCTGTAAGACACTGGAGACATTTTCTCACCGGTCGCCACTTCACTCTAAAAACTGACCAACAATCAGTTTCTTACATGTTTAACCAACGACAGAAAGGGAAGATCAAGAATGACAAGATAATGCGTTGGAGAATCGAGCTCAGTTGTTACAGCTTTGACATAGTCTACAGACCCGGTAAAGAGAATATGGCACCAGACACCTTGTCCCGAGCCAGCTGTGCTACGACTACTCACGATTCCCTCTACAAGCTTCATGAATCACTATGTCATCCAGGCGTTACCAGACTCTGGCATTATGTTCGAACGAAATACTTACCGTTTTCACTAGAAGAAGTCAAGAAAACAGTAAGCGCCTGCCCTGTCTGCTGTGAGTGTAAGCCCAAGTTCTACCGGCCAGAAGAAGCTCATCTCATTAAGGCTACCCAGCCATTTAAAAGAATAAACATTGACTTTAAAGGTCCTCTACCCTCCAACAACAAGAACAGGTACTTTCTAAACATCATCGATGAGTATTCTCGTTTTCCGTTTGTCTTCCCATGTCCTGATGTATCCACTCCCACCGTTGTGAGGTGCCTTACCACGCTGTTTTCCTCTTTTTGGCATGCCGGCCTATGTGCATTCAGACAGGGGAGCATCATTCATGAGTCGAGAGCTACGAGAGTTCCTGACTAGCAAAGGTTTTGCGATGAGCCGCACTACAAGTTACAATCCCGCCGGGAATGGACAGGTGGAGAAATACAATGGCACTGTCTGGCAGGCTGTTACAGCTTGCCTGAAGTCCAAAACCCTCCCAGCCGAGTACTGGCAAGATGTCCTCCCTGATGTCTTACACTCAATCCGTTCTCTGCTGTGTACTGCAACGAACGAGACGCCTCATGAGCGTTTTCTGGGCTTCTCTCGTCGGTCCTCTACAGGCAGCTCCATCCCTACTTGGCTGTCTGTACCTGGTCCTGTATACATCAAGCGTAACGTTCGAAAAAGCAAAATGGACCCCCTCGTCGATGAGGTTGACCTGCTCCAGGCGAACCCACATTATGCTCATGTTCGCTACCCTGATGGGCAGGAGACAACAGTGGCTACGAGAAGTCTCGCTCCACGAGGTCAGCCGATAAGTGAAGTCCCACCTGTGCAACCAACACCAGCTGAAGCACAATCTGCCACACCCCAACCGGCTGAAGTCCCGCCCGCTGAAGCACTCTTACCTGACAACGGTGCCAATCACGGAACTACCCATGAAAGTAAATAGGCCCCCATAGTACTGAGACGCTCTCAGCGGGGAAGTCATCCCATTGATAGGCTTAATCGTTAGGAAGGGGTGAATGTACTGATAATAGTGATTAATGTACCAAACATTAACAAAAACACTCTTTAGTAATTACTAGTTGTTGGGTTACCTGTGTAAGTGCCTGCCTTAGGTCAGCGGAATCTCACGTTTTGTAACGACGGCCATGTTTGTGTAAGCACATGGTTTACTTGAATAAAGCCTACTTTCACGGCTTGATCGTGTATATTCTTCACTACAGACGTATATAAAGGTACAACGTATTATGTTATTTTTCGACGCCTTAAAAATCATGTCAAGCCGGAAAAATCTGCCTTGGTGGCACGAATCTAGAAGGGAGGGAGCGTTTCGTGCTTTAACCCCCAAGGGGACCCCAGTAAAAAGCTTTGAGTGTAGTGATGACGGGAGCAGCTCCTCAGAACTTAACTATCTATCCACTGCCAAAAAGAGAGAGACCATTTGCGTTGATTTAGCCCTAAAGAAAAACCCATTTCGTATGGAGATCGATACAAGGTTCGGCTTTTACTGTTATTAGTGAAACAAGTTACCGGGAATACCTAGTACATATTCTCCTGTTAGATACCGGTTTTCAGCTGCACACCTATACAGGTAAAACTGTTAGACTATTGGGCAAGTGCACCGTAATGGTGACACATCAAGACCAAAAGAAAAAGCTACCCCTGTATGTAATAAAGGGAGGTGGCCCGGCGCTAGGGAGATTACCCTAGACTGGCGGCTGCTGAAGATGGAAGTCCGTGCAAGCGGACTGCAAAGCGTACTAGAATGCCATGAGACTGTGTTCTCAGACGACTTGGGTTGTCTGAGAGGATTGGGAGCGTCCTCAGTTTTGGAAGCCAAGGAATATTGCCTTGGCGCGTAAGCCGGCTGTTGACCAAGAGCTGGAAAGACTAGAGTCTCAAGTAATTTTGAAAAAGGTTACCCACAGTGAGTGGGCAGCCCCTATTGTTACACCCATCAAAAAAGATGGTAGTATTCGGGTCTGTGGTGACCTCAAGGTAACAGTCAACCATTTTATCGAAATTTGTGTACCCATTGTCCTGTATCGAGGACATATAAGGGAGTTTGAATGGTGGTAGTATATTCTCTGTGATTGACTTGAAGCAAGCATATTTACAGATGGAAGTGGACGAAGGTAGCAAACCATACGTCACGATTAACACTCACCGCGGTCCTCTACCAGTTTCAGCGGATGCGATATTGCCTCTGCACCCCGTTGAGACACTGCAGCACCTGGTCCATTGCTCGCTGTCACAAAGCTGGTGCTATGTTATATCGATGACATAATCATAACAGGCAAGACCGAGGAAGAGCATCTGGAGACCATGGACCAAGTCCTGTAAAGCTGGAAGAGAATGGACTCAAGGCTAATAAAGACAAATGCACCTTCCTCAAGGACTCCTAGAGTACTATGGGCATATCATTGCAGCAAAAGGCCTTCGGCAGTCCCCAAAGAAGTTGAAAGCCATCACTGACATGCGGGCGCTGCAAGATGTCTCTCAACTTCGCTCATTGCTGGGGATGGTACAGTATTATGCAAGTTTTTCCCAGGCGTGTCTAAATCCTCTGCACCGCCTGTTGGCAAAAGACCAAAAATGGAGCTGGGGGCAGAAGGAGGAGGAAAGTTTCCAAGCGGTCAAGAACATGCTGACAGAAAATAGAGTCCTTATAATAATAACAATAATTTAATCACTTATTGTGCGCGCATTCCATATAATGATCATGCTAGCATTACAATAATAATATGATGGCTGTGGCCATACTTGTTTGTTTAACTATAGTTTAGCAGTAGTTTAGCTTAGTTAAATGACATAATACAAACTATGGTTATACTCTTTCATATCAGGTTAAACAAATTTGAGGTCACACATGTGAGGTTTAACCATAGTTACACCAAGAACGACTCGCACTCCTTTGACTTATCAGTCAAAATCGTCAAAACACCAAAATGGTTGACAGAAGAATCTTGAAGACCATTCTCCTGTTATTCAAGCAAAATGAAAAAGAACGAATTTTTTTATTATTTAAGGGTTATTCAGTCATCACGGCGATTTAGATTTCTTTCTATTTCAGTTATCACACCTTTCCTAAGACGTAACCGACACTCGCAGATTGTGGATCCTTGCAAGACCTCAATTCTGGTTCAATTCTATACTAATTGCGTGTGTGCATGAACATGATCCGTATTGGCAACAGCAATTTTGAATATCAAGAAGTCCAAAAAACCTATACCTTAAACAAAAAAATAATTAAAGGAGAACACTGACTACCGTGTGCTACGCATACGTTTTGGCGGGACTGACTTGCACAAAATAACCGAACCTAATTGGTCATTTTTTTCTTAATAGAATCTATACCATGGGTTCCATTGTTTTACCTTAACGACCAGCATAGCAACTAAAAATAGTTAACTAAACAAAAGAGAAGCCACATTGGTTTTGAAGTTAACAATTGTTCGAATTGGCTGAACAAATATAATATATATATAACTAGATGACTATACACAATTAAGATGAATAAATAAAAATTGATAAATACCTAAAAATTATCAAAATGCTAATATAAAAAGGTGGGTTTTAAGATGGCGCTTAAAGGGACTCTGAGGTGCCAGACACATCATAGCTTAAAATGTACATCAAACCTAGTTGATTTTGAAAACCGAAATGAAAATTCCATAAAATGCGTTTTTTGGGGTGATATTGTCCGTCAAAGTTGCGAAATGACTTAAGTTGGGCTCCCTGTGGAATATCGCGGATTTGATAGCTTGGGATGCCTGGGCTGTGATGACGTCAGATAGTGGAACATGTTGAATAGCTGGAGTCGAATCAGCCAAATTTCGCTATGGAAGTATGGCTGTCTTTTATCAATTTGAGCCAGAAATTGCTTGAGGAGAAGAATATAATACACCCGATGAGAGTGTGAGCGAGGAAAATGAGCTAAAAGAAGTGGCGAACAAGGAAAGGCTTCAAGGAAATCGATTAAAGTCAGCAATGTGTCGTGATGGAAACAGCTAGATGATATGTGCTTATGTTGTTAAATGATCTTGAATCACGAAAATACGACAATACACAAGGTTATTAAGTATATGAAACATTCTATTTCACACAAGATTTCAATATTTTCTGATGTTAAACTCAACGCAGTTTTTAGACATGACATGCACCACGACTGTTGTGGCTGAATCGAGTGCTTAGGACTGCATTTTTAGTTTTTTTTTTTAATGTTACAAATAAGTGAGTTTTTTTAGTATTTTATATTACGTTCTTATATTCCAAATAAGTGAACTTTTTTCGGTATTTTCTATTTAATATACGTTCAATGCATATTCCTTTCGCTGAAATGCTTTTTTCCAGCCCTCTGCGTTGTGCTAGTTTATATCGCCAATTTACATGTGGAGTGCATGGTTATCTTAGCAATTAAGATCAGAATAGTAATCCCAGCATGTGTGGTATCTAAGATCTAACTTCCCTGAACGTATATGAGGAAGATACTGGCTTTATAGAAGATGGAATTGAAGATGAAGTTGTTGGCACGTACACACCACAGCGATTCCTTGAAGCCTTTCCTCGTTCGCCACTTCTTCTAGCTCATTTTCCTCGCTCACACTTTCATCGGGTGTATTATATTCTTCTCCTCAAGCAATTTCTGGCTCAAATTGATAAAGAACAGCCATACTTCCATAGCAAAATTTGGCTGATTCGACTCCAGCTATCCAACATGTTCCACTATTTGACGTCATCACAGCCCAGGCATCCCAAGCTATCAAATCCGCGATATTCCACAGGGAGCCCAGCTTAAGTCAATTCGCAACTTTGACGGACGATTTCACCCCCAAAAACGCATTTTATGGAATTTTCATTTCGGTTTTCAAAATCAACTAGGTTTGATGCACATTTTAAGCTATGATGTGTCTGGCACCTCAGAGTCCCTTTAAACAAACTAACATCTTTAATGGCGCGAATGGCGGGAAGTTCATTCCAGAGAACGGGTGCTGCCACAACAAATGACCTGTACCCCAATGTTTTCCTGGTCTAGCGATTAAATGGGGCAAGTAATATACCTTTACTAGATCTTGAGTTATAACTCCCCTTATCCTTTATGTTGATAAGCTCAGATATGTAATCAGGTGCGATACCATTAATAGCTTTGAAAACAAATAGCAAGATCTTAAATTGCGTCATTCTTTCACTGGTAGCCAGTGTAGATCAACTAATAGTGGTGTAATGTGACAACGCGGTGCGCAACAAATAAGTCTCGCGTTAAAAACGCGCTGTATTTTATTAAGCTGGCACGCTGGAAGACCATACAATAGGCCGTTGCAGCAATCAAGACGTGATGTTATAAAAGCACAAATAAGCGTAATAGCATCATCTTTGCTTAAGAACTTGCGTATTCGACCTATATTATGAAGATGGTAGAAAGCTGCGCCGCAGGTCTTGTTTATATTAGCAGACATACTTAGCGTTGAATCAAACCACGCGCCTAAGTTTCTTACGCACGATTTATAATTGACTACTTCATTACCTACAGTAATTCTGTTGATGTTAACTTTTGAAAGTTGCTGTTTAGTTCCAATTAATAGAAACGCTGTCTTATCCTCGTTCAACTTTAAATGATCGTTAGCCATCCAGGTACGAAGATCATCGATGCAGCTACGCATTGCATTGATTGCGTTGTCGTCCTCACCTGGTGTGAAAGCCAGATAAAATTGCGTATCGTCAGCATAACAGTGAACGTTTATCCACTATATCAAACAGCTTGCTTGTGTATATTGTGAACAAAAGAGGTCCAAGACAGATGCCTTGTGGTACCCCATGTTTGATTTTGAAGATATCTGAGATTCCTCCGTTAACGGCAATACGTTGACATCTGTTAGTTAGATACGAGGTGAACCATTTCAATGCGTCTTCTACCACTCCAAACCTTGAAATCAATCGATGTAAAAGAACATGATGTTGTACTGTATCAAATGCTGCACATAAGTCTAATAGTACTAAGAGTGTGACCTTTTGTACTTTCATATACATCAGTATGTCATTCTTCACTTTTATGAGAGGAGATTCAGTACTATGGTGAAGTTTGTATACAGACTGGAGATTCAGGTGCAGTCCATTTTTAGCCATGTGATTTTTCATTTGGTTACATGCGACTGACTCAGTAAGCTTGGAAACGTAGCGTAAGTTGCTTACCAGACGAAAATTCTCGAATTCCACTCCATACTTGCCAGGTTTAAGTACAGGCCACACGAGTGCGAGCTTCCAGATGGAAAGGTTCCAGATAGAAGAGATAGATTAATCAATCCGGTGAATACTAGCAAAAGAACATCTAACACCTGGAGTAGCACAGATGTAGGCAGAGGATCCAGAGGGCATAACTTTTGAGACGCGTTTCTAATGAGCTGAACAACCTGGTCTGTCGTGATTGTCTCAAAGGCTCACGGCGTGTACCGACGTGAGTTGCATAATTACGCGATGTTTTGAAAGCCTGATAGTCTATTAAAGACTTAGAAGAGCGCCATTTTCTTTCCGCTTTTCGTCTACATCTTATTGCATATTTGATGTCACAATTACACCAGTGAACACGCTGTCTGTTAACCACAGTCTTAGTTTTAAGTGGGGCATGCTTGTCAAGAAGCGAGCTCAGGGTTGATTGATAAGATTTTGATAGTTCCGTAACATCGATGAATTCGTTCATGCAAAGATCAGTTTCACGCAGATCATCCAGAAGCTGGTCCAAGTCAATAGCTCGTATTTTCCGATATGATATCTCAGTAACCTTGAGACGTGGTTTGTTCGTGTTCCATGTACAGGGTACAGATGCATGATCACTCAGATATCGATCGGCAACGGGCGTACTAGCAATAACAGAGTGTTGTTCACGGGTGATCAGTAGGTCCAGAGTATGACCTTCGATGTGAGTAGGTATCGTCACATGCTGTTTGAGACCCATTGACATGAGAATGTCAAGGAAAACGCGAGCATCAGGATAAGAGGGCCGACCACATGGAGACCAGATCCACCACAGCGCCGGTCTTGTCGATTGTGTTGTATAAATTTATGTGCTGCCGTGTCCCTGTCTTGAAGCCATGTTTCAGTTAATGCAAAAATGTCCAAGTCAGTATCACATACGTATTCACGTAGATCACTCAGCGCCATTAAGGCACGGTTTTTAGCAAAATAAATGGGGAAAAAATAATAAAAATAAATCATTTCTCGCTCTACATTCATTGGACTTTGATAAAACTTGGTAAGATTGTCAAAAGTGATTAAAGCTTTAAATTTGTGCATTTACTTGCCATAGAAACAGTCACGTGACTTAACTAATTTGCATAATATATTGAAATATATAGGTCAACTTTACTTGCTCTGAAGTCACACATTTTTACAAAAAAGATAATTCTAAAAGTCATTGTACAATGTGTTTAGGGATGAAGTCTGATAATCTAATTGGATAAGGCCTGATAATGATTTAGAATAATAAAGCTTCGTTAACCTTAGGATATCGAAATTTCTATGTTTAGCCTCAATTTTTAATGATAAAAGGTAGCTGTTTTTTAAATATCCAATTAGATCCAGTAAATAGACACGCACATAATAATAAAATAAAACAAATAAAATCACCCAAACGTTTAATGAAATTATAAGTTTAACACGACTTCAAGACCATTTTATTCTTCGTATTTGAATGAAATAATATATTTAACAGGCTAGCAGAAGCTTGTATGAAAGACCTAGATACGTCATGTACCAGTCACATATTAGTATCTACACTTTTTCTACAACGAGGTAAACTAGAAAACCTATTACATGACGTACTATCCTTTAAGGGAAGAGAAACGACAAGATGGCGGCCAAAATAGCGAACATAATCAACCTTTTTGTATTTCCTTGCAAGAGATAGGTACTAAAGGTCCAACCGCTTGGATAACACTTACAGAAAAAGCCAAATAGCAATAATTTACTTATTTCGCAACTACTGAGTACATAATAAGAAGTAATTAAGCAAGAAATGCCACGCTTATGAGGTAACGGAGGTCGAGTAATAAAACAAAATGCTTCTTTTAATTTTCTCCTGTACTTTGATCACTATCTTTAAATTAGCAAAATATTTTAAATAAAAATATTACGTCATTTTCCGCGCATGTATGTTGAGTTGTTAGTTTTAGGCGGGAATTTCAAGCAACAAAGTTCTGGAATAAATTTTCGTACGCTTCTCTGCCTTTATATATCATCGTTTACAATCAAATTTCACAAGTTTTTTTGAGGGAATAAGTAATTTAACTTTGAGATTTATAACTTAAATTACTCTTTGGAGATGTTGGGGACATTTCTGTGCCCAAATACATGTGGGTTTGCTCGAGCAATCGCTATGGAGGTTGAGAAGCACTCCACTGTTTTGAGATAAAAGATGGAAAACAGTACAAAATACCTGACAAGTTTGAAAATGGAGCAGTATAAAGAATTCAATGCCATTTTCAATGAAGGAACTGATGTCTCTGAGATTGATAAAGGGAGGTTTTTTAATGCCATTTCTAAAATTTCAAAAGAAATTACCAGGCCTCAAAGAGAAATAGTTAAGGGGATAGTTAAAAAGCTGGAGACATTTTCACGTCAAAACTGGCAGAAATTACCTCAAGCCAGGAAAAAGGAACATAGCCTCACCAAATGTAAGGGATGTGCTGTAAGATATCCAGATAGTGAGGCCTTTTTCCCTGTTAAATCAGCAGCACTGAAAAGTAGAGCAAAAGCAAATCCAGTGTTTATGGCAGAAAATGAATTCCAAGGCCTAAACATATCCAGCCCTCAAGTTAAGCCCCTGCAAAAAGACATAATTTGGCTTTGTTTCATTGATTTTAATTAAATTCTCAATATTTTCAGAATTTTCAGAATCCGACTAAGTTTCCCTAAGTCGAATAATCTAAAATAAAGATACTCAACCTCTTCCAACATATCATTACTTGAGCAAGTGAAATTGGAAGCTTTTAGATGCTGTTTGATGCCGAAACACCTACGTTAGTATACTATAGTCAGCATAGTATACCCACGATATATGTCAATGATTAGCAAAACTTCTTTTTTTTCCTGAAATGCTCCACCTCAGTTTTCCAAAACAAGTTGTGAGACTTATGATATTAATAAGAAAAGGCATAACATAATTATGATGTAAGTGGTACCTTTTGGAGTGGTTTATTGTCATGAAAAACTTCATAACAACTGGAAGTTCAAAAGTGATGTACATCGTAAAAGTCCTATGGCGTCGACTGCGTTACACACAGGCAGCCCAAAATCGTATTAGATTAAAAAATTGTTTTTGAGCAAAGATTTTTCTTTTATCCCTGTTTCCAAACTAAAGACAAGCTTATGTCCATTTCAAATAAAAACTTGTACTTTCTGGAACTATTTAGTGAGTTTAAATGAAAATGTTCCTTACCGACATAATATAATAAATTGTTTTCAAGTACGTTTTTTGGTTTGTTTGTTTTATGCCAAGTATCAAAAACATCAAACAAGAAAACAAAGTCTTAATTGTAATTTGTTGGACCGTAAATTGATTTTTTATTGATTCCTTATTTTTTAAAGATAATATAAATTTATATTTACTTAAAATAAAACAAAAAATACTTTTCGGAACTCACTCTAGTGAACATCAATCAAACTGATTTTAACAGTGCATAATGAGCTGTTGTCGAATTTTCCTTCACCAAAACATTCTCTACATTGAATTGACTTACGCAAATGTTACATGGCGTCGTGCGGCTACTCTGCGTTTGTTCGTGGTCTGTGTGGTTCCAATCTCAGTAATACTGAGCGTGTGATAATACGAATGAAGATAAAGCCTCCTTAGAAGCCCTTGCCGAGACGTACCAAAATCCCAAAATGCTGTTAGCTGGGACACCCGTAGGCATATCCTATCCATAATGGCAGATCTTGTTCCATACCCAGTACTTCAAAGATACATTCCCTGCATCACTCGATTTAGAGTAAAGACCGCTCGCCATCATAAGGTTAGATACGGACGTGGCGTGTCTGTACCTTCCTTAAGAAGCCCAAGAATGTGCGTCAAACCAGAACAGCTCGATCACTTCTTGACGTTTACCACCAGCCCGCATGTGATCCAGGATTTGCCTTATGGACAGCGGAAGTTGAAGCTTTCAGATGAAAGAGTTTTAGAAACTCCAAACGTAATTCGAACAATGGTTTTTCAACGTATCATTGATCAATATGTGCAGTTTTCTCTTGAGACAGACTTCAAGCCATTTAGCAAGTCTACAATGAAGCGTATTCTTTCTTCCCGCACTGCCACAGTTCGAAAATCACTACAAGGGTTGGATTATATTGCAGCTGATGGTGCAAAAGGGTTTGACAATCTTCACATGGTGGTTGAAAAGCTTTGTGACCATGGCCTAGACAGACAGACGGGCAGTAACTTAAAGCTATCTATAAGAAAAGGAAAACAATATCTCAAGTCTGATTACAAGGCATTATTACATCCATTTTGAAATCACTACCAAATCCTGCAATCTGATTGGTTCCCTGCAGCAGTGATTTCAGCCTAAATCGCACGATTTTGAGCTCTAAATTGCACGATTTTGCACATCATCTGATATCAACCAATCACAAGAGAGACATGTCATTTTCTAGCCAATTATATTAAGGAATCCATTGAGTGTTAAGCTCGCCGCTTCTCGCGAAAAAAAAAAACAGCCACGGCTCAAAAACAATTTTCCGAAGAACGATTTTACCGTAAAAAGTCGTTAAAAAAACTTAAGAAGCCGTAAAAAGGACTTAAAAAGACCAACTGAGCACTTAAAATTGTCAAAAGCATCTTGGTAAAGTAACTGCTTAAGTAAGGTGAAGATATTACAGCGAAAAGCAGTGGGGAAAATACAATCAGCATCTTTTGAATGTGACTTCTTGGCGATTGATCGTGGAAAGTGGTTTCCTTTTCAATCTTTAAAGCATAAAACACATCGAAAATACAGTCATTAAAAGAAGTATTTCTAAAGAAGAAGATTTTTGCCGAGCTACGTGACTTCTTAAGGACAACCGAAGGACTAGACAACCTTTGATTTTTGTTGTTTTCTCGGCACAAGTGTGATCATAACATGTTGAACAGAAATCGTAAAATACAAGCAGTGAGCTTTTGGACAGGATTGTCTTGCTATTTAATGTAAGTAAATGATTCTTAATAGATGCATGTAATGCCTTTTGGTCCTACATAAATACATTTTAGTTTTGGATTGAAAGTGTTGGTTTTCAAAATGAGTATCGTTGCTCGTGTGCTCGATCAATATGATAAACAAGTTCACTTGACAGCATGTTTGAATCGACTCCTCGTAGATTGTAAGTCATGTCGGTTTAACTAGAAAAAACGTCTTTTTCAAAAAAGATTTCAAAATGGAAGTAATAAAGTGGCAATTGAACTTCGTGTCTGAAATCAAACTTGCAATTACAAATCGCACTCCCGCTACGCGGTCGTGCGATTTTGTAATCGCGCGTTTGATTTCAGACCAAATTGCACTCCACTCAGTTCAATTACCATTATTAATCAACTCGAAGTTTACCCATACAATTTTAATAGCTTCGTCTCTAATACGAATTACAAAATTCCAAAAAAAAAGAAAAGTGAAGGGTGAACGTAAACGATGACGTCAATTACTGAGTCCAAAGTGTAAATATTCTCTTCCTGTCCGTATTTGATCACTGACAGCTATAATCAATTATAACTGAAATAAAATATATATCGAGGCCGCACCTGATGTAATGTAAGTCGTTTCCTTTTTTTTTTGGTACACGTTTCAGTTGCATCCCAATTACAATGAATGGTCTGAACCCAGGTGAATGGATATTTATCGAAGTAACAATATTTCTCGAAGAGATAATATTTATATTATGATCATCCGGGTGGATGTAGTAGTCCTTAGAAGGACTGTTTGATGTAACTGACGTTTCGACAACCTGTGCGGAAGTGATCTTCAGAGTTAAGTGAAGAAAAAAGTCAGATATGGGTCTTATTTATACTGCCACAATAAACAATAGAACAATAGGTGAAGTTCAGAGATTATTTGCGTCACTAACTTAATTGGTCTCTTGTGTATTTTTGCATTGTGTAATGAATGTTCTGATTGGGTTATAGTGACTATTAGTAACTAAATAGTGGCCATTTTGTTATTTTTTCATTTATTGATAGCTCTTTTGGAATAGCCCATTGATTAACTATAGAAGTCAGATAAAACTGTTCCATGCATTATATTCTTTGTCAGAACAATGATTTTATTTGGAATAAATGGAAAACAAGTTGTGAGTAACATGAAGACACTTCTCCCATTAATTTGATTTTTGATTGCATAATTTTTTTTCATTTTATAATGGACTAAGAAAAGGAAACTCAGTTTTCTCTAAAAGATTTACTCCAATAAATTTTAAAACGTACCTAGCTTTAAAGTGCCTATGGCACATCTGACAATATTCTCGGTATAGATTCTAAATGAGGTAAGCTATTCAATGACCAAAAAGGCCATTGTGTAAATGATGCTCCTAGAAGTTATAAATATTTTTGTTGTCATAATTTATGCTAATGTGCTGTCAAAATACCTCATAAGTCAATACACAACAAGAAAATTTTTTATAAGACCACACACAACACTCAAACTATGTAAAAATTGGTCATTTTGCTTATCTCATGTAGAATATATACTAAAAATATTGTCAGATGTGTTATAGGCACTTTAATAAACTAGCCCTAGAGCTGAAATGCTTCCATTGAATGATAAGGGTGAGTCATCATAAAATATTTTTTGAAAATATTTAAACAAATTATGTAGCAAATCATTGATAAACTTTCAATTTATGCTGGTTTTGATTCCATAGCATATTTGTAACCCTTACTTTGTTTTGTCTTACAATGATGATGCAGAATAGATTATTTTAAAGCTATATATAGTACAAAAATCCTGTACCCATTGAGGCCTGATGCTTTTTAAGATAGGTTTTTGTAAAAAAATGGTCTAAGGTAGTTTCATATTGACTTGTTTTAAAGTTAAATCATAAAAATAGTTTTTTCTTGAATGAATTGATTTAGAAGCACCGGAAATTTGTTTGATGATTTACACTATGTAAACAAGTCAGACAGAGAATGTCATCTGACAACTTTGTATAACACCAATTACAAACTTTCACTTAAAAATAAAAAAAGTAATATGAACAAAAAAGCCATTTTTAATATTTTGTAGCACAAGCATTAATAAGCATTTGTACGAAGTTTCAAGCTTAAGATTTGTGACTTATTTTAAGTCAAAACATATAAACAAACAATTATACTTTCCTCCAGTCTTTGATAAATATCCCTTCATCAGAGACACAAAACTGTACCAGTCAACAAACAGATGCACTCCAAATTATATAAATTCAACAAGGAAAGATGTATCCTTTATATCACAAAATATCATTGTTGACTGAAGCTTTTTTCTCTAGTTTTGTGGCCATCCAAAACCTCTTCGAAACACCTCACCCTCGTCCGCCATTTTGTTTAAATCTTCACACTTTAGCTAAGTGTCGTTTCACAGCTCAAGCTCAGAAAAAGCAGCTCATTTGATATGTTATTAATTGGAGAACGACGAACAAAATATCAAAATGTTAACCTTATCTCAGTTTTCCTGACCTTATCTCAGGTCAAAATACGAGTGCTGTTTTCATTGATTTTTCCCAAGAGTAGCACTTTTGTCATCCAAAATCATGCCTAATTATCTCAGCGATAAGACCTTCTACGTCGATCTAACGAAGACGTATACTTTCAATAAGCCCTGCAGATTATTTGACCAAGACCGATTGGAAATCACGATCAAAATTAGGCGCTGAATCCAATACGATGCAACGGGGTTTTTGGAGCACGGGAACTTCCAACGCGTCCGCCATTTTGTTTTTCACAATTTCGCACATGCGCAGCGGTTTTTAAGCCGTGTCTGCAGAAAGTATGCTAGAAACAAAGCTGAACCGATGATAGTGACAGAGATGCCAGACTATCCATGGCAAAAAGTAGCATCTGACCTGTTTGAGTGGAAGTAGCACAACTATCTGTTGGTGATTGACTATTATTCAAGATACATCGAAATTGCACTGCTATCGAGTACTACCTCGCGCAACATCATTACGCATCTCACGTCAATCTTTGCGAAACATGGTATTCCGGAACGCGTTGTGACAGACAACGGGCCTCAGTATGCTTCAACAGAATTCACAAGCTTCGCCAAAGAGTATGGTTTCAACCACGTTACTAGTAGCCCACGCTACGCGCAAGCCAATGGAGAAGCAGAGCGTGCCGTGCAAACAGTCAAGAGATTGTTGGAAAGATCGACAGAACCCTATTTAGCACTTCTCGCTTATAGGACGACACCGCTTCAGCAAGGATATAGTCCAGCGCAACTGCTCCTGTCAGGAAACCTGCGTACAACAGTTCCTGTCATCCCTTGTCAGTTGAAACCCAACGTAGTAGACTCAACCTACGTGAAACAAAAAGATGCGGACATAAAGCTGAAACAGAAGATAAACTACGACCTCCGCCACAGAACACAAGAACTACCACCTTTACAAGAAGGAGATCCAGTCTGGATCCCGGGACTAAAAACGCAAGGAACCGTGAAAGAAGAATACGGAGCGAGAAGTTTTGTCGTGGAAACACCCAACAACACTCAAGTACGTCGGAACAGACGTCATCTAAACACTCTACCCCCCGTGCTTGGAGAGAAGGAAGATCAAGAGCCTGTACGTGCTCCGCCAACAATGTCAGATCCAAAGAAACAGTCAGCAGATGACGATGATGGAGTAATGACAACTAGAAGTGGACGAAAAGTGAGACCACCACAGAGATTCATAGATGAGTACTAGGAACATTGAACATTATGTTGCACTTGATATTTTTGAAGATAAAAGAACTGTTAAGTCCAGAGATATAGGCATGAACTGGGACACTTTATTTTTGTTGTTTATATAACGTTGTAAACCCGGTAGGGGAGGTGTAGTATAATGGGTTCCCTGTGGTTCACAAGATAGTATATGGGTTCCCTGTGGAAACACATGCGATGTAGAATGGCTGCAACATGGTTGTCCCACAGCCATAATAAAGAAAGTTACATCCGACCAGTTTCACTGTTTAATGTGCCATCCTAACATTACAGTCGCAATATCGCCACTTCTTCGATTTATGTTCTTTGTCGCTAGTTCTCGCTTTTCAAAATAATTCCAAAGCAAATTTTGACAACACGCGGCATTCCTTTCAAGTTGTTGCGAACTTCTAACGCAGGATTTGATTGCCTCTTGATAAGACAATAGGCAAATTTCGATTGACCCATGATGTCGCATCCATAAGAATAGGAAAGGAATGTTCGGCTTAAGTAAGCAGACGTTTGTCGGGAGGGAAACGTTGTTTGACGACCCTAAGAATGGCTGCGAAGGAGGCTAGGCATTCCCATTCCTGTAATTGCAACTTGGGAATTACATAATTTCCAGTCTTGTATAAACTACCGAGAAAATAGCCCCAGCTAGACATTTATCCTGGGCCCTGGCATACCCAGTCCTGGGTATGCCAGGACTGGCAATTGCAACTTGGGAATTATATAATTACCAATATCATACAAAGTTGGGAAACTGTTCTTTTTTACTAGGTTGGGTATTGCAGAATTCCCAATTTGGAAAAGCAGTTTATACCCAATGTAGACCTATTTTTGACCAAAGTTTGGAATTGAAATTTATCTTCAGCGTGGTAACTACTACTTCTGATGATATTATTCAACAATACCCTGATCTATTTGACAATAATACAGTAGGGAAGCTCAAGGATGTACAAGTGTCTTTGAAAGTAGATGACAATAATCGAAAGGGTTACACATTCAGACTGGGCCTCTCCGACAGTCCCTGTGGTGAAGCCTGATGGCATCATGAGGATATGTGGTGATTACTCTGTCACCATAAATAAGCATTCAGTTTTGGAACAGTATCCCGTACCTACCCTTGAAGAGCTACTTAGCAAGTTGTCTGGTGGAAGTAAATACACTAAACTTGATCTCTCCCAAGCCTACCACCAATTAGAGCTGACACCTGCAAGCCGGAAATACACTACTATTAACACCCACAAGGGACTGTACCAGTACAAACGCCTTACTTACGGTATCAACAGTGACGTCTCTATTTTCCAACGAACAATGGAAAATGCCCTTCGAGACTTCCCCGGATGATGTGTCTACATAGATGACATACTCATTACAGGGGAAACTGATGAAATACACTTAAATAACCTACATGGAGTACTTCAACGATTACAGGAACTGGGCCTTAGGCTCAAGAAGGGCAATTTCCATTTCATGATGGATGAAATAGAGTACCTTGGATTTTCCATCCTGGTGCAGGAGTTTCACCTACGAAGAGGAGAGTTCATGCCCTCAAGGATGCTGACCCTCCTACTAAGGTTGCCGAATTACAGTCATTAATTGGTTCTGCCAATTTCCTTCGTAAATTTTTCCCAGATTTTGCAGAGATCTTGTCTCCTCTGTACCAACTACTCAAAAAGGAAACCACCTGGATGTGGGGAAAGAAGGAGCAGGTGCTATGTGCTCAGATACTGTTTTGCGACATCATGATTCTACGGCTGAACTAGTTCTTCAATGTCATGCCTCTGCTCTGGGACTTGGGGCAGCCCTATTACAACCTGGCCCTGATGGTGTGCTACAACCTGTAGCGTATGCTTCTAGGACATTGAACAGTGCAGAACAAAATTACTCCCAGATTGAGCGGGAATCCTTAGCTATTGTGTTTGGCATTACTAAGTATCGCCAATACCTGTTGGGCTGACATTTCAAACTGATGACGGATCACAAACCCCTTATCAAACTCCTCGGAGAGCACAAACCTGTACCACAACTAGCGTCTGCAAGGATAAAGCGATGGGCTCTTCTTCTAGCCGCGTTTGTTGCACCATTGAGTTCGTGTGTGGTAAAGACAATGTGTTTCCAGATTATCTATCTAAGAAACCCGTGAAGGCGGAATCTTCACCCGAGGAACATGTAAATGTACAAGTTATGTTTATTGAAGGAGAACAAGTTATTGACTCCACTATGGTGGCTACTGAAACTCGGAAGGATCCAATTTTGAGCAAAGTTCTGTACTTTACTAAACATGGGTGGCCTGAGAAACCAGGTCCTGAATACTTCCCCTACTACAACAAGAGGTTGGGACTTACCCACGAAGATGGTGTCTTGATTTGAGTCCCTTCGTGTCATACTACTAAATGACCTACATGCAGAACACTTAGACATGGTTAAAATGAAGCAGTTAGCCCGTCGGTACCTATGGTGGCCTAAACTGGATAAAGACATAGAGGAAAATGTTAAACTGTGTTCAGCTTGCCAGGAATCTGCTAATCTGGGCAAATTTAAATTTTCGAATGCTGGCTGGAGACATTTTTAACTACGTGTTCCAAAATTTGAGTCAACCAAGTCGCGAAAAACTGGATACAACTTAAAATACGCATGTCCCAAATTCGATTTTAACGCCAGTAATAAATTTGGCATAAATTTCCCGCATTTTGATACCAAATGCATATAGCTTCTTAACAAGAACAAGAGAGGTCCACACAAAAAAAGCTTCCACGAAATACACAAATAGGCACCAGGCTAGAATAAAAACCAAAAAAAAAAACAAAGTATTTCAACACTTTTATTTCTTCGACAGTATGATTTCATAGCAATACGGGTAGAAGTATTCAGTACTAAGACCCAAGAATATTACGCAATCCACATCATTGATAAAGACAACAGACTTCCTTTCACCGATTGCCAAAACCCTTACGATAAAGATATTGATGATATTATATATGGATTTATATAAAAGATAAAGTCAATATTCCAAATCAAGGAATGACTGTTAATGAAATCTTCTGATATACCAAATACATATAAAATTGTAAAAATGATTGTAGAGATTAATGCACAGTGGAAGTTGACTCCTCCTCCAGGAAAGACAGGTGGAATATAGGACCACCTTTAAAGAGAGTATAAAGGAGCAAATTAAAAGACTGAAAGATAGAGGAGACATGAAAGATCAGACTACCATAAAGATCGAGTTAAGTGAGGATGGAACTAATATTGGAAAGAGACACAAGATTGTCAACCATCATAAATGAAAAAGAAAATGCAATGAGTGAAAAGGGGAATTACATATTGGCAAAAAAAATAGACGCTCGATGAGGCGCATGTGGCTAATGCAGAATTGCGGAACTGGGGTTTAGTTCAATTATTTTTACTACAATGCTTTAACAAACATGTTTTTAAGGGTTTGCTGAGAAAGTAAGTGCAATTTATATATTTTCGTCTGCGTTGAGGGGACAGTATACACAAGATTTTCTCCGAAGTATGCACACCTGTTGTTGTATTGCTTTTGTATACCTACTTGCAAGGAAGTTGTCATAGAAAAAAAGAACATTTGTAGTTTAGTGAAATAGGAGTATATTAGAATGACAAGAAAAGATCACTGACGGCGAACTCATTCTTTTGTATTCAGAATTCAGCTTCATTGATCTTCTTTTGTCTTTTAATTTAGTTTCTCACTAAATTAGTTATGTCGCGTTTTTCTATGACAACGTTTTTCTAAAACGTTGTGCGTAATTGGAATACAACTATGTACACTACTGTGGTTGTTGTTTTCATATTATGGCTCGCCCTGGCACCAGTTTCCTGTCTTTGTGTTTGGTAATTTTTGGCCGGGCTGGGAGCTGAATGTTTTGGAGCCAGAGACGTCAAAAGAGTTGTTTCGAGTGTTCCCAAGCTTCGTTGAAAATGTCCAAATATTATTTTCTGTTTGCTGTGGTCGCTATAACTTTTTTAACGGGTAGAATTTAATTGTGCTTTATACTGAAAAGCCTTTAGAATGTAGAACGAAGCAGACCATTTAACGTATATCTACACGATTTATTAAAATAAGAAGTAGTTCAAGGTATTTTACAACTTCCTTCTCTGTTATCAGGTTGCGTGACGTTTTAAAATGTAAACCAACTTAAACGAAAAACAATATTCCAAAAGAACGCGCCAAAATTAGTAAAAAAGGCTCAATCATCTTCCCAAGAGGCTCAATTATTCTCCAAAGAGGCTCAATCATCCTCCGAAGAAGCTTTCGCTTTCCCAATAAAGGATTTTTTGCATACAAAGCTTATTGTCTGTGTTCAACAAGGTTTGTCTTCCCTGTCCTGCCTGGCCATTTCGACGTAAAAATCGGTCTAATATTTGAGTAACCTATTTTAGCTTTTCCAAAACCTTTCATTTAATAGTACAAAAAAAAAACCAAATGAAACTTGTGATAAATAAAAGTGAAAAATGTTATAAAAACACTACAATTACTTGAGCTTTGAAAAATCAACCATGAACAGTCGAGTCTCCCACCACGAGGTTCCAAGGTCGTCATCGGTTGTCATCCCCTTCGGCAATAACCGGAGTACAGCGAGATTTTGTTGTTCAAGCGTTGATTGGTTCCACAGTTTGTTCACTGTTTCGCATGGAATCGTTTGTTATTGATGATGATTGCTGATTGGTTCGGAAGTTAATCACAATGGCTCGAAACCCTTTCGACTAATTCCGAACGTTTGCCGAGTCACACACTCACTCACTCTTACGGACGGACGGACGAACACAACTCGATGGCATAGTAGCTTCACCTCTTCGAGGCAGTAGCCACAAAAACCACAGAAACACGACAAGTTAAGAGAAAGTCTTTCAGACTTGGGTCTAAATTGGCTCAGTTCAAGGAAATTGAGGTAAACAATTTGTTAAGTACAAAAGTACAGTATTGAATATTTCTTAGATGGAGATTGGAAATTTCTAGCTTGTATTTGTGGGTTGGGGCAAGGAAACTAAGAATATGCTTGTTTGTGGTGTGAGTCTTGGATGGATAAAAGATTTGAAACTAGCAAAATTTGGTCTATGACTGATAAGAAACATGGAGCAAGGACTTGTGAAGATATATCACAAGATTAAAAAACAGGAAGTTCAATTGTCAGCACACTCCTCTCTTTGATTTTATTCCTATGGATCACGTGATTATTGATACTCTGCTCTTATTTTTGAGAATATCCAACAACCTATGTGAGCTACTTTTAGAGGACTAAGAAAACAAGATGTTATTCATTTAAAAAAAAAACATTTCACCATGGATTCAATTGGAAAAAGTACAACCATATCTCTATATATGAAAAAGTTATTAAACAGCTATGAATCTCTTTTGAATTGAGAATACAGCCAAATACCAAACAAGCTAGAGTACCGAGATCTAACTGGACCTGAAAAGCTACGTGTTTTCTAGCATATAAATTTCCACTCTTTACTACCAAACTTCAACGATTTTGACAGAATAAAGAAACTCTGGAGTGATTTTATTGATATCATTGGTGATTTAAAACTTGATTTTCTTACATATGAATCAATTAAGCAACTTCAAGAAAAAATACAATCATGACTACTATAACACCCCAGTGTGTAACAGCTAGGGGAGGGGGGTGGGTCCACGCCCATCTACAACATATCGGATTGTAACAGGTAGCGGAAGGGGTGGAGAACAATGGATTCCGAAATTTGAAGGGATAAGAACCGCCACCGGCTATTGGCTGGCGCACTTAACTTCCTCGATTTTTGGGGAAAAAGTGTGAGATCTAAATTTAGACTAGTGATTCGAGAAGCAAGAGCTATCATAGAATATGGGTCTAAAGGCACTTATGGACACATGGTGGTAGACATTGACAGTGTCGAAGAAAATGAAATACTATGAATTTCCAGCATATACAAAACTGCGTAATTATGTTGAATCTGGACCTTCAGATACAAAGTCAATTTTGTAAAGAGCACTTTGTATACGAGTGAAGCTTCACGATTACCCGTTGCGTTCATAGACTGGAAGTTGGAGAAGTTGAGTGTAGCGTCGAGAGAGAACTTTCATGGTACACAAGTACCAACGCGCTTGAAAGAGATTTGATAGCTCATGATGTTCTAAAATACGCATTAGAACCAGAGAAATATTTTTTAAGAGAAATGTCAGAGAATTTTTATAGCGGAGCACCATACCTAAGAAAAAATGGTAAACTATCGAGTTGATTTTTCATGGATTGGCTGACATCACTTCCGTCCGTCCGTCCGTCCACGCGTGTACACAAGCATTCCGATTGGCTGGTTAATTTTTTTTTGGCGGGAATATCGACGCGTTGCAATATCCGGGTACACATTTTTCATTTTCTATTGGTCTCAGTTGTTCTTGTCACGTTTAACTGAATGTAAACTTCCCTCGTTCTGTAAAAGACGAAATTATTAAAGTTAGCTTATATTTTGCTCACCCTTAACCAGTTTTCAAGTCTGTTTTTTGGTCTTGATTTCAATTTCAATAAAAGATATCCGAGGTAAATTTCACTAAACTTGATATTGTATTGCATTATCTGTAGTTATCTTTCGTTTTTTTCTTTCTTAGTAAGAGAGAGTCAAAGCCTAAAAATGTCAAGCTGTGGTGCAAAACTAGTTATATGAAGGTCTATATTTCGAAGTTCTAGCTATATGGTACAATTGGTTATTGAATTCAATGAACTTTTGAAAACCTTGAATTAATCGAATTAAATCGATTTCTGTTACGAAACAGAATATGTGATATTTTTTCCTCCTCGTACACTTTTCACGGGTAGGAAACATGACAATGAAGGTCAAACCCCCCACCTTCACATTTCAAAATGGTGTTTTTATGAATGAAAAACAATGTACAAATAAAAATATCCATACATTCATATTTAAGATACAAGAGGGGGGAGGGTTCAAGCTGCACCTATAGTAATAACCCCCCACCATTTTATAAGGGTGTGTGAAATAAACTCTCATTCCCCCTCCATACATTAAGGTGTGGCTATGCATAGGATAATCATTACGTAACATCATATCTTACTTGAGGAGCGCCGCAAGCGCGAATTTCACTTTCTTGCATACTACGAGAGAAGTTCACGAAGGCTAGACAATAATAGTGAGTTTTGACAAATGGTTTTGCCTTTGCACACCAATCCAAGTCTTGACCCTTTTCGAAAGTAAGAGAGGGGACGCAGTATGTTAAGTGTAAGAAAGGGGTATGTAGATTTTTTCACAACCCCTGAAAGGCTCAATGACTATGTACGTGCGCTGGACTCCATGAACGAACACTTTAGGGTAGTACAACATCCTGTATGCAAGCATCATAAACCAGCAGGTTTTTTCGTCTCAAGGAGCAAAAAAATCCAGAAAGGTGATATTTTGCATGTAAGAACATTGCAGAGCAGAAATGTAAGTTTTTTCAATGGGGCGACGAGAAGCCAAGTAAAGATACTCTCGAGAATTGGTTAACCATGAAAAAGATTGAAACAAAGGATGTTGAAACCTTAACCGACGAAGTCCAAAGTGAGGGTACATTACAACCACCTCGCAGTGAAGAGAAAAAGCCTCTAACTAGATTGATTAGAAAGGATATCAAAGAGGCTGATTATGAAGAATGAACTGTTCGTAAATTAACGAATTTAGCAATTTTTGAAAGGTTACGCCTTATTATGTGAATGTAAATAAGGCATTTGTTTCGGGATTTTTCTATATTGTAATCAAGAGTCGTTTCTAAAGCGTTTTAAAATAAATATTGTTTGAAAATTAAAAACAAAAATGGCTAGCTTTTTCATGGTATGCTTTGCACATGGCATTGATTAGGAGAGGGGAGGGGGGTTGATTTATATTTTTTGCACGAAAACAAAAATCCAACAAACAATAACTCGACTTAAAGAGAGGGGCTCAAATTCATTATTAATGTTATTATCATATCAGAATAAGACGAAACGACTAAGCTCGCTCTCCTAGTGCGCAAACGCAAAAAATAAAAGATATATTTAATTCGTGCTGGTAAAGAGCAGAGCAGAAGGAAATCTGATCTAGAAAAGGTTTGAAAACTCAAAGGAAGAGCCACGAAATTGTTAGATAAGACTATTATAAAGGCTTGTAAAGTATGAAAACCAGCAAAAACAGCGAAAAAAAACGATGTGTTTAAATCAGAAAAGGAAGGAGATGAAAACGAAGAGAAAGAAGTAGTTGAAGCTGAAGAAGGGATTAGTGGTGGAGAGGAAAAACAAGATGTACAGCAACACGACGAAAGCACCATACTACTATAACCCAGCTTTGGACTCACCCTCCTCCCCTCTCACTTTAGTGATGAATTTTTAATTTCTGTAATATATATATTTAGGCACTGCCTAAAAGCGGAGCTCCCCATACGGAAGTCACAGGAAGAACAATTTTAATGAAACTGAAAGGTAAAAATAAGATCGGGGGGAAAATATTCAATTATTTTTTATTCGAAATGATGATAATTTCTCCCATAATAAAAAGCATGCAGTGAAATTAAATCGAAATGCACTACACCGCTTTCTGTTTCTTTTTTGCGCGAGTGTTCTCTCCCACTTAGGGATTTTGTACACAACTCACCACCACCCCCCAAGGGCTAGTTTTGTTCTTGGAAGATTTTTCGACAAAGTTTTCCAAGGCCGACAGTTTTAGGCTTTGAATCTCCTTTACTTAAAGAAAAACGAAAGCTAACTACAGATAATACAATACAATATCAAGTTTAGTGTAATTTAACTCGAATGTCTTTCATTGAAATCGAAAATCTGGAGATTTAGGACAATTCAAGACCAAAAAACAGACTTAAGGTAAGCAGAAAATAAGGTTTACTTGATTAGATTATTTACAGTTTTCCAAAAACAAAGCTTACATTCATTTAAACTTGACAAGAACAACCGAGACAAAATAGAAAATGATGCAAAAGGCAATGCAAAATACAAAATGACTAATTTTTTGGCAGTAAATTGGCGTTTGTAAATGTTTTTGAATATTTCTTAACTTTTTAAAGTGAAAGTCTAGTAGGTCTTTATACAAATAACATCTCTCAACAAGAAAAATTTAAGCTCGTTTTTAACTCGTGGACACGCGAAGCGTAGTTATTGTGCGAGGTCTGAAAATGCAAATGTGTCACTCACTCACTCACTCATTAAGATGTTAGCAGATCGAATAACTAAACGTTTGTCGATCGTCTTACGTCATCTGAGTGCGAATGTTACACGACATTAACACCAAAGCTCTTACACCATAAAATATATATTACTTTCATATTTATATGAGGAAACGAAAAGCTGATGTTCCATGTGGGATACGTTTCTAGCACTTGTAGACGCCTTGGGGACCCAGTGTGCATGCGCACACTGCCATATAGTGCTATCTTCGAATTATTCATATTATAAGAATCGAGGAAAGATGCAAGTTGAAGTAAAATTATACAATTAACGCCTGAAATGAAAATTCAATGAGTGAGGCCTTTTTATCTGGTATTGTGTATGAAAACCAAATATATATCTGTATGAAAACCAAACGAGTATTTTGATCGTGGACGACTTGATGGCTTCATGTTCTAATGATCAGCGTATGGCTGACCTTATGACGAAACATACCAAGAGACCTCGTCAAGAATGAAGCAAGCAAGGCCGAATCCCATCAACCAGGAGTTGTAGAAGAACGACATTTATCGGACAACGAAATATCGGAATCTGTTCCATTTCCAATTCTGTTTATCCAAAGATAAAATAAAGACAAAATTGTCCACAGGTTCATGAATTAATACTTTGCAAAGAACGATTATTATATTTCCAACTTTTGGACTGTTCATCTAGAAAAGGTTCATGTTCATTAGAAGATTCTAGAATAATGTACTACCAAGAGAAAATTCTAGAAAGTTCTAAACATAGATAACTTTCATGCCTGAAGTCATGCATGGGTTCATATTCCAGAAAGTTCTAGAAAATTGTTGAACATAGGTATGATGTAAGTTACTAAAAATAGCAACAAACAGAACATTCTAGAACATAGCTCAAAAAGTACATAAGTTGGAACTTGGGTTCACGTTGCGGTGCGCAATTAGTACAGTTGTATAGTAAAGTTAAAGTAATCAAAGTTCAGAAGGTCAGGTTGTAAAGAAGTGAAAATCGACTAATAAAATCCTTCAGAACATTTCAAAATTTTCACGATAAAAGTCTGGTAGATTTCCGTAAATATCTAAAAAATATCCTCTGTCCTTAGACGGAAAGTACATTGCCAGCCAGTGTGATCCTTTTTCTTCTTGAGGGTCAGTATAAGTCCAGAGGGAAAGTGTTCAATGGTGATAGGTATAGTGTCAGAGCCATTCACTCAACAAAACCTATTGCGACTTGTGGGATATTTTTCCATGACTTGTGTTAACTATGAAGAGTTCATGATGTATGATCGTTTACAGGACGTTTCGCTCTCGATCGATCTCGACAATGTTATCGAATTCCCCAATGCAAAACAAATTTATAGCTTCTGCCAAAGCCTGATTAAAGACGATCTCAAGTGAGAGATTGCCTCTTTGTCTGAGGCCTAAGCATTCAGACACATCACATCCATCAGGTCGTATTTCGAATACGAAGAATCCATATCCTTTGTGGTAATCATCACGGGTGATGTGGTTCCCTACATCATCATGGTACTTCCCCGTCCCTGTGAACAACGTCTGGAAACTTTCTAGGTACATTTTGTCACCCCCTGTCAAATTGAATTTCAGCGGTTTCGATGAATTTTGTTCACCATCAACATACACGCAAATGGACGATATGGAAAATAAATTCATGTTGAAGGGATTTGTTGTGTAACTTCCGTTAGTAGTGGCAGACTTGTTCATGAATACGATGAATCGCTTGAAGATTTGTCCATTAAACACATTATCTTTCACGAGGGAGAGAGTTGTTCCTGGTACGGTAAAGGACTTGCACATGGTTCTTGGCACGCCGTAAACAGCAGGAGCTTTACTCGAAGCTGATTCGTGAGCCATGATTACATGGTTAGTAATCTTGACTTTTCTGACCTTGAGTTTGATGGAAGTAAAACTTGTCTTATATTCTTTTCCTGCTTCTGCAGACATCAGGAAATACTCAGGTTCAATAGACCTTTTCAGCTTCGTGGTCACGTGGTCTGAAATGGGTAAACAAAATGAAATCCAATATGGCGGACACTGGTGTGGTTTGGCGAAAATCACTTTCATTTTTACCTAAAATTACGTATCCAAATATACTTGAGCACTTAAAAGGCTGTGGTAAAAAGAACATTGGTGAAAAAGGATACAAATTCTTTGCCGAAGCTTATATTCACGATGTACGTTGCCAAAATGCCAGGAAGTATTCATACGACGAAAGTCAAGGCACAGTGCTATCGAAGCCAGAGGAAAACGGAATCCCCGCATTCAATGGAGCTAGAAGTTGGGACTGAAGATAAAAAAACTAAAATAATCAAAGCCAAATGTTCGTGCAAAGCCGGGTAAGAGCCACTTGAATTTCTGTGTTAAGTTTTAAATTGTTTCAATTTATTCAATGTTCCATTTGTGGCAAATGAAGCGATCGGCATACAATAAGTTCAGTGCCGAAGTTTATCCAATATTTATTGATCAATACGATGAGTAATATTGATCTTTTTTTTGTTCACAAGGAATGGAGGACACTGTAATCACTTATTTGGATTATTGTATACGCTGAATCACTGGTATATGTTAAATCTCAATGAGATTCCAGCTGACAAAACATGCACAAGTATGCCACAGACTTGGCATAAGCCTAGGGGTCCGCAAATTCAACCTGAACCAGTTATGAGCTGCTTTTTTGGCTGTGCAGACACAGATAAAAAGGGAGAAAGAAAGAAACCACCTGTTCACTGCAAAATTTACGATGCCAGATGAACAGAACTAAAAGGTGAAGGTTGGAATAGAGAGACTGTGTTTAAGGAATGTTCTCAACTCAGCAATCGCAATAAAAAGCATCCTGCATCCTACCTTTTGTTGGATCAAGAACCAACAAATCTCATTAACACTGCTATTGGCAATGTTCCCATCGGGTCATACCTGGGTTATCAGTTTTTTGATGAAAACAATGAAGAAATACAGTTTGTGTTTGATAGGCGAGAAGAAAACATCAGAAGTGAGAGTGATGTATTGAAGTATGTAAAGCCATTCCCTAGTTTACCAGTAGGTGCAATTGACAATATTCCCTTTGTGCCTCCTGAAAATCTTACGCCTGAAGAAGTAAGAGTTTTATCGTCTATAACATTAACTCTTGAGAGGGCTCAGGAACTCTTCGACAAAACTGTAGGACAATCATTACTTCCTGAATGGTTTGAAGCAAGAAAGATAAGACTAACAGCCTCAAATTTTGGTGCAGTACTTCACCGTAAGAAAAAACCAACAGAGTCATTTTTGCAAAGCATTTTTGATCCTAAAGACCTGTCAAATGTAGAGTCAATAAGGCATGGGAGACAAAATGAGCTGAAAGCACGAGCTATATATGCATGTGAAATGCAAAAGAAAAACAGAAAATTCACTGTCGTTGAGGCAGGGCTTGCTGTCAATCCTTCGCTGCCTTTCCTTGGTGCAACACCAGATGCAAAAGTATTTGATCCAACAGAAAAAGAGCCATTTGGGCTTCTAGAGATCAAATGCCCTTTCACTTGGAGGGACATGACCTTTGAAGATGCTTGTCAGGACCCAAAGTTTACCTGTGAGATTGTTGATGGAAAGTACTGCTTAAAGAAGAACCATAAGGCTGGATACTATGCACAAGTGCAGGGACAGCTTGCTTTGTCAAAAGCAAGGTGGTGTGATTTTGCAGTATATTTAACAGTATCTAAAGAAATGAATGAACAAAGAGTCTATTTTGATGAGGCATACTGTGATCAAGTTCTGCCTAAACTGAAAGACTTTTATTTCAGGCATGCTTTACAGTTCCTTGTATGATAAACTGTTTAGTGTTACACCGTCAGTAATTACTGTTATGCAAATAATATTTGGTTGTGGTACAGAATGCCTGAATAGAAGTTAGTCAATTGAATAAATGCAGGTGGTTAAAACTTACAAGGAATAATATACAGCTGTTAAAGTGTTTCAAGACAATGTTCAATTTCAAACATGGGGTTTACACCTTGATAACTATTATGACCTATTTAAACCACATTCCATTCCCTGTAATAATTCATCATTCCCTTAGTTAAGGAACGTGTCATATCAGTGTGTTGTAGGCTCCACTTTTGCTGAATTGTATAACAACAGGATGGCAGGTATTAGTCTGCTACTCTAAAATAGGGTCCATGAAGTTACTTATTACACAGCAGACTGTCCAAAGTTGGTTAACAGTACCAAGTAAGGATATAGGTAATGGCTTTGAAAAAATCCCAAACCTCCTGACTTTTCCTATGGCTCTTTCTACATGTATTCTATGTTGAGCAATTGTTTGAGTTTTTAATACATCTGACTCTTGAAACTGGGCTTCTGAGCCCAAAAATGGTGGTATATTTAATTGCAAACCAATACCCTTTAATTCATTCTCTATTTCAAAACCTTTATCAGCCATTATGGAGTCATTAGGTAATATTTCCCTAAGTGATAACTTCCTTCCTAGAATATTCAAAAACCCAGACCTTGTTACTATTTGCTTGTCAGATATAGACCCAGTATATAGCTGTGATATAAAAATAAACCCTCCTTTGGCATCAACTACCACAAGGCTCTTTAAAGTATTAGTACTCTTATATGATGAGTAACTCTGTGACTGTTTTACAAAAGATGAAGGTATCTCTATCTTGAGTTCTGTACAATCAATGATAATGATATTATTGGGGTATTTTCCTTTAAAATCTGAGGGCATATTGTTAAGCAAAATATTTCTGTGGGGCCACATCTTAAGCTCTCCTAAGTGAATATACAAATAATTTAACCATGTGGTTATTATATTACTTACAGATCCCTCAGCAATGTTAAAACGAAATGACAAATCAGTGACAGTGAGTCCTAATTTAAGCCTCATCATGAATAGTAAAAATTCATCTTCCAGATCTAACTTGTGTTTTCTTGCCTTATTTCCACTTCTGCCATTCCCTTCATATTCAGTATCACCATCCAACTCTCCACTACTAGAATTATCATCACTTTTACTGTCCTCAGAATCTGAATGCTTGGTTTCCTGTATTGACTTGAACAAAGCTGAAGTGTCTATACGATTATTGCGTGCTTGGTCTGTTCCCCAGTATACAATGTTTTCTCTTTTTAATCCTGGTACTACAAATTCAAGAAATTCCTTAAACTGCATGTAGTTTTTGAATCCAGTGTGATGTGAGAAAAACCTCTATTCTTTTTTGGAAGTAGGGCACCTTGTTTTTAACATTTTTATTGATAGTTGGTGAGAACATGGGATGTCCAAATCTGTTTGATTGCCACGATTTGCTGTAGATTCTGAAGCCATATCATAGAATCCTTCTCCTTCAGAGGCTGATTCTGTTTCTTCATCTTTAAGCATTTCTCTTTTCCTTTGAAGTTGTTCTCTTCTGACTGATAGAGTTTCATTGCTCTCTCTATAAATGAAAAAGGAAAATTGTATTAAGATTTTAAGTACATATTAGCCTTCATTCATAGTAATGTATGGCAGGGAGGGAGGGGGGGGAGGGGGGGAGGGGGCAAATGACATTTGGGTGGGGATCACAATTTTTTAATGAGTTTAGGGGGTTTCTCTTTTTTGAAGACTGCAGATTTTGAGTTCATGTCTAAATCTTTATTGGCCTATTCTAGGAAAGGGGCGTTCAAGAATTTTGTTCTTATCACAAGGGGGATCTTAAATTTTCCTTGTGTAAAATAATCATTTCCCACCCCTGTTATACATTATGACTGGAGACTTATTATATATTATGTCTTCAGTAGTTTCTTCTTAATTTCAAAGGTAGATTAGTATCGTAACCTACGTTTTGGACCACGAAAAAATCGAGGGACATACTTCTTTCTTCAGTCGCCTAGATTTGCTGTCTAAGAACTTGTAGTCCGTATCTAAAAAATGTGAAGAGCAAACTTTTGTGCTGGGTGTTATCCTGAAGTCTTTACTTGGATCTCTCTTTATTCTTGACGTCCACTTCTACATTATAGACATAGGAAAAGGCGTTTGCTGAAGTGTTAAGCTTATATTAAAGTCCGGTATTTAAGTCTTAATAAAAGATTTCGTGAAGCGCACCTTTCAAGAGACGACATTGTAGTCTGTCAACACCTCATTGTTTGACAAAACTAAGAGAATTTTAACCTCACCTTTTGAAGACTTTTGTCTTTTGGGAATCCATGAAATGAAAGCGTCGTATCGTTTGAACTATTATAACAATTGAACACGCAACAATAGTGAACCATTTTCGAGCTTTTAATTTTCCACTTCGATAGTATTTGGCTGAAGCGTGCTTTGAAGCGTGCGTGTTTACCCATTTCAGACCACGTGACCGATCGGTGACGTAGGAAGCTGAAAGGGTCTATTGGAACGTGTTTGATCTTCAGGTATACGTAACTCAACTCAAACTCCTCGGACTCCTTGACGAGTGCATTTCGACTTTTAAAAACCTGAATTTTTAGCGCCAACCCTAGCATATTCGAATGCACCAGACGTATTCCCACACCACATGGCAGCTTGTAGTTGAGACTTTTAGCACCCATTCCAAAGTTAAGGAGGGTCTTACTATAGCTTTCGGGACTGTAAGCATTGGTTGAACTTGATACCGATGTCGAACCAAAATAGACAAGTACCTGCCGCCAAAGTCTGTGCAGTAGGTTGTTCACGGGTGCTATTTTTTCGTCCGCATCAAGATCAGTACCATTTTTTTATTTGATGCGAGTCGACAAGTAGAGTTGAGTGTAGGGAAGATGAACATATTCTTCAGTACCAGGGATGTTAAATTCAACAGATGAAGAACTACTACTATGGGTTTGATATTCTGTCTTTTTCACTTCACTATTTTGAGTTGGACTGACAGAAAATAAATCGAGTTCTTCCACCATGCATTCTTGTGAGCGAGGATGAATTAAGGCCATGTTATGATGATTTATCCAAACATATCTTGAAATGTTCTCGGCTTAGTAGCTTTCGAAGTTGTGAGACTTTTTGACTTGTTCTTGCGTTTTATGCGTTTCGGCTTGGCTCTCGTTTGTTTTGGCTTTTTCTGTGGGACTCCATTCCTTTCCTGTTGATTTCGCTATCGCTTCTTGCCGGAACCAGTTTGACCGATTATTGCATTTTTACTTGTTGTGACATCACGTTTTATTTCTATTCCCGATTCTTTCAATCGATTTCGGAGAGTCTTGAAAGCGCTGACCCGCAGCTGCATCCGCTAGGACATTGGCACCACAGTTGTTAACGCAACTTTCTAGCCTGTTTGGATGCGCTTGCTAAGATAGGTACAGACTTCCGAAAAAGTTTCCAATACCTCTTCCTCATTGACTATATCCTCGTTGAAAAAGCTTTCCCGCGAAACAGGATCCAACGCGCCCTTTCTGTTGAGCTTGGTTCAAATAGTAATTTTTGTAAAGTTCAGGGAGTGAAATGTGTTTCCCATTCATTTTCTTCTTTTTTACAAGATATGATAAGTGTCGTTTCCTAAATGCAAGTTAACGACTACGCGTCTGAAACCGAATCTTTCGACCTGATCTATCCCTTATATCAATCTTGATGTCTTGGAATTCTTTAGTTCCAACCAGGTAGTAAGTTGGAACATCGAATATTTGTAAATGGTGTCTCCATACTTTCGTTCTACTGGAAGGACTTTCAGCAACCTTGCTTTCGTATCTCCCACGATTTGTAGCTCACAATATCAGAATAGACGTACAAACACTGCATGCCTCCGCTGAGATCTCCAACAAAATCACCGTATTGAGATTGAGAGATTAATTTTTCCTCATTCCTGAAACCCAGGATTTGGGATAAATTCCTTGATAACATCAACTTATATCTGTTTTTAATGGTCACGAATACTTTTTCTGACCGAGGATGAAATTTCACTTTACTAGATAAACTTCAGCCAGAGAAACCACGACAGGATTTCCACTTTGAGTTTCACATTAAACCTTCAGGGTTAAGAGAATCAAAGTATACGTACAGGCCACGTTTTAAATCGAGTTTGGATCCGGCTTCCAATGGTGGGTAAATTCTTTAGAAATTTTTGTGCCGATTTTGAGCTTCTATATCAGATACATAGAATATTTATTGTTTCCGTTCTTATGTGGACTATACAAATAGATCTTAAATCAAGCTTATAGTATTTAATATTAGATTTAATTTGCATAAAATATCTACATTTAATAATTTCTGTCGAAACAGAAGCTTGCAGTAGTACACTTACTGTACAACAAGAAAATGATGATTTAGAATTAATACAGGAAGATGTCGAACCAGGTGTCTATATAGCTCTGTCATGATTATAAACGTTTAAAGATTTGTTTAAGTTTATTTACTTGTTGTCAGCTTTTCTTACTCTCCTATAATTATAAATTCAGTATATGCTTATTTCTTGTAATCGCTAAAATGAAATTGAAATTGAAAATGATTATTTTAATTGATTCAGAACATTTTGGTTGGACAACAAAATGATAATCAAAATTTAGTATTTTAATTTTTATTAATTGAACAGATCATGACCATCACGAAAAGCTAGAAGAGACTATAAAACGATGTCAAGAGATGGTAGATTCTCTCCCAAAATGCCATTAGACATGGGATGGGAGGATGAATTCTTTAAATAAAAACTGGGATAACTGTAGGCCCCAAATAATGGAAGCTGTTGTTGCTGAAGTGGCCACAGAAAAGCAATTATGTTGCTTAATTAAGTGCTATTCATGCAATGGTAGGAGGTTTGGCACAGCCTGTGATTTGATTGCTCACGAGCATAATGCATTTCATGATAGAGATGTTGGTGAATGGTTTTGTCCAGGCTGTTCCGCCAAAGACCTCTGTCAATGATAACGGCAATCTTGTGACAATAAGTAAGCTGAATAAGTCATATCTTAAGTGCGGGTTCAGGATTTTGTTTGCGTTATGTCCCAACTACTATAGATCGTGTTCATGTGACGTCACGGCATAATCGCCGCCATTTTGGAGCACATCTACCCACGTGTATCATATGCAAATTATGTAAACAAAACTCTGACAGCTAAATTTAAGATGACGTCTTTTCGAGATCCCTCAATTTCTTCTGCTAATAACGATGAAGAATTATCAGTTCCTCTCTCACAATATGCTAAAAAATTAGAAGGAAATGTAAAACAGCGCTACATGGAGGAAATTGCGAAGATTGGAATCGATCCTGTCTTGATGGAGGGGAAACGTGTCGAGCCGAACTGCCTACCACGAGTCGAATCAACTGATTTACTTTGCTATGTAGTTTTAGAAACTAGTTTCTATACTCCGAAGCAATTTAGGGTGTTACTAAACACCGAAACACCGAAACACCGAAACACCGAAACAGTACCAAAACGAAACACCAGTGTACAAACACTTTTCAATATAATAGTTAAAAGTAGTAGATCAATGAATCTTTTGATTTTGAGAGCAACTGACATCATTTAAGACCAGTTTACAATGTTTTAAGAATCGTATATCTGGAAAGTTTTATGTCATCACCTTGCACACATTGCGGGCGGCCACACGGGAGCCTGGCTTTATATTGCTGGTGGTGTTGGATATGATGCAAAAGTTACTCTGTTGGCGGTCGCTCGATCAATCCAAAGACGAAAACACGGGGAGGGATGGGACGTCCGAAATTGTCAAACCACCCGTGGATATCAAGCTATTGGATACCGCTATTCACTACTTCTTATAGCGTGTTCATACTTTTCGTTTCTACTGTGCCGGCCGTATTTATTGCATCTTTATAAAGTTTAAAGCATATAATTTAGTGTATTATGACTATGAGCTACGCCGAAGTAACCGCTGGGTACAAGTCCGTTAAGGAAAGTACAGCTAAAGTCGACTACTCTGCGTTCCAGCAGAGCACCGAAGATGATGCCCTGGCAATTGCAATTGCCAGGTCATTTAAGGTAAGCAAATATCTGACAATATCTCGATCTCGCATCCTTTTTACAGTATTTTGAAGGCAAACGGTATTATGGTATATGTTAATTGCATACAAGTAAAATCATATATATTCTCACAGGACAATGATCACGACAATACCCTCAGCGAGGACGAATGTTTGGCATCAACTTTTGGTACCAACTCAAAGGTACATCATCGAATCACGGGACATTTGCTTTGGACGAATCATGTAAAACGATACTTTTAAATTCGATTGTGCTTCAGTTCTGCAATGTTCGGCGCGTAAGAACTTATTTACATGTTTCTTGGGTCTATCTGATGATGTTGTGTTAGCCCAAGAGCAAAATTAACTGCTCATTTTTCTTAATGCGAGGACCCTCATCAGTTTAGTTTTTTTAAAGTAATTAATCTATGGAATAGGTCACTCTGTCACGTTGCTCTGATTTAGGTCTCAGTCACGTTTTAATCCCAGTTATCGGATTATGACAGTACAGAGTGATGACATAAAACTTTCCAGATATACGATTCTTAAAACATTGTAAACTGGTCTTAAATGATGTCAGTTGCTCTCAAAATCAAAAGATTCATTGATCTACTACTTTTAACTGTTATATTGAAAAGTATTTGTACACTGGTGTTTCGTTTTGGTACTGTTTCGGTGTTTCGGTGTTTCGGTGTTTCGGCGTTTAGCAACACCCAGCAATTTAAAGCTTTCTGGAGTCTTGAGGCATACAACCAAATGGTTTCAAGCTTTATAAGCGACGTAAAAGGACACAAAATCGTAGACAAGTTGGTTGTGTTGGCCAAGGTGCGACCTTTTCAACGAATGAATCACACATTGATTTCATAATGGATTATTACAGAAAACGATGGAACAATAAACTGTGCTCACTTGTTTGGGATGTAAGGCAGGATTAGCCGATTCTTGTTCCCATGTTGCATGTGTTTTATTTTACCTTGAGGCTTGGACCAAGGTAAACGGAAAGATTTCGTGCACTAAAATGAAATGTTCGTGGATCATACCAACCTTCGCGAACGATGTCGAGTATGCTACAGTCAGCGATATCAACTTTAAATCAGCCAAAAAAAATGAAAGCCGACCTAGATGAAAGTATAGACATTACCTGAACTATCTGAAACCAAAACAAACTCGAGAGAAAAACCTGACTGTGCCTGCGCCGAGTGAGCCGGAAGTGTTCAGTCGAAGCCAGTCATACTCTCCCTAGTTTCTCCTTATACTGAAAGCTACGTTCTTTCAAGCCGCAAAATACCCACAGTGATGGATCTCTTTGATGTAAAATATTCAAAGTTGCCTTATAATGAGTTACATAAAGTATGCTAAGACATCAAGATTGAAATTACGAAGGAACAAATCGACCGAGTCCAACAAGACACAATAAAACAAGCTAAAGGCAACGACTTCTTTAAACACAGAGCAGGGAGAATCGGGGCTTCCCAAAGTAAAGCTGCTGCCTCTACTGACCCTTCACTTCCTGCACAGTCATTGATACAAGGAAATTGTTATCCAGAGCTTAACAAATTAACAAAAGAAGCAGTTGTCTATGGATGTTAACATGAAGCAGGGGCGATACATGCATATGAACAGGTCATGAAAACTAAGCACGTGAACTACAAAGTCTTAAGTTGTGGTACATTCATAAATGAGGATTATCCCTGATTGCATGCTACACCTGACTTCCTATGCTCATGTAATTGCTGCGGAGAAGGGTGTGGTGAAGTTAAGTGCCCCCTCTGCATTGAGAACTTTGATTTTGATACTTATGTTAAACAGCCATCCTCATGTCTAAAGAAGAACAAAAACAATCAATTTGAATTAACAATAAAACACCAATACTATTACCAGGTACAGCAACAGTCATTCACAACAAAGTTGAAGTACTGTGATTTTGTTGTCTGTGCTGTTGGACACAATAATGAGATGGCACTTGTAGGTCAAAGAATTAAACCAGGCATAGAACATTAGAATGAAGTTCTGCCAAAACTTGAAACATTTTGGAGGGTTGGTGTGCTACCATAAGTGCTGGGTAGATGGTACACAAGGCGGAGGAATGTTCACAACTTGGCACAGAAGGATGCTGTTGGTTACTGCAGAGAGATGACTGAGGAAGAAGTTGTTCATTAATCAAACCCTGAATGTGTGATCAGTCAATTCCATCTGTCATGTCTGGGAGTCAGTGGCATTCCAAAATCTCGGTACTGCCCTAATTGCAGAACATTACCACAGGTCGAGAGAGGAGGTAAAAAAGATTTTTTTAGAAGCCGCTAAGGCCTATCATCTCGGTAAAATCCAAGTGCGACAATGCATTACAATATTCAAAGTAATGCTTAGAACTCTTTCTCTAGAAGTAAGGCTTTTAGCGGGCCAAGATAGAAATTTTGTGGTGACTAACTATGATAGTTGGGCTTCAAGGGAAAATTGTTTTTTTCTGTAAGATTGTATAGCGCATTGGAGAATTATTGCATTGAATTTGCCCTTAATTCAATGTTTTCTCTAGCTGCTCCGAACTGCCCTTAGCATAGTACGAAAATAAAAATAAAGAAAACGTCTTTATAGCTCAAATAACATGTGTTGATAGCTTAAACATAGATAAATCAGTTGTGGGATTTTCAGTTTCCAACGGCCTTTCGTTACAAAAATGCTTCATTTTCCACCCATTTCGAAGGCCGCCACACGCCTTTGTACTTGAATTTCAACTTTTCTCAATTTCGGCAAAAATAAAAATCGGTCAACCTTTTTAATGCTATTTTCGAAAATAGTTTACCATAAGGGTCTTTTGGGCAAAGTATGGAAAAATTGAATTTTTCACAGCTGTTCGACCATTCTCGATTTTAGACAGTCGCTCATAATTTGCATATTTCATAAGACATTTTGGTAAAAACACGAAACGTCGGAGGTTGCTGAAACAAAGATACATAAAAAGGGCAAAATGCTTGATTTCAAAAAGCCGTCAAATGGGTATGAATACTGATTTTTTTCCTTTTTTCCCTTTTGCTAAATATTCAAAACTTTGCTTATTTTTTACACTAGAATGAATGTAAAAGTCAGAAAAATAATAGTTTGTTCAACGTTTAATATTTTGCGAGCAGTGACGACTTAAATATGAACAATTTTCAATTGATAATGAATGCAAATTTAGCGATAATGATGGTCCAGGATTTATGCGCTTAAAAAAATCATTTTGATGAATTTCGAGAAAATAAAGTCATTTCCATTACTTACTAGTAATTACCTTTCTATGGTAAAAGTTTGAGCGAAAACTACTTTCTGACCCGAAATGCAGTGGGCCGCTCTTACAGAGACTGCATCTAAACGGCCTAAAATCGGGCTGAAACTTCTGAACAAAGTAAAAGCAACAACTGCAGCAAGTTTTGAGGCAAATTATTGAGTGAAACATTTTATTTTCGTTACTTTATCAGAACTCCCATACATTCCCCTATAAACCATACACAGGAACCTTGTTTGGGCTGCCTGTGCATGAATGAGACTTTTTTTGGAAGGTTAGCCATGTTTAGAGATATCACTTAAGTGGTCAATAGAGTCGAATACATACCTGATATCGTTGTTAAGGGTGCAATTTTGTTTTAAACGCATTGTGTGTGTCGCTTTGTATTTTCCGATAAGAAAAACTGTTTGTTCAGCTGCAATACGTGTACACTCGCTTTTTTTGATGTCGTTCATCTCTTTCAATTTTAATTTAAACATTCCATAATGTCCAACGAAAAAAAATCATCCTTTGAAAGGTTTCATTATGTTTACTTACAATCAGATTCTCCTTACAATCAGTTTTCAAATGTTTACTTCATCGATTGCAACATCGAAATTTCCTTTATTTTTCTCATTAAGACATATGAAAAACAAAATCAGTAATACTGTGAATCTTGCTTATCTTTATTTGTCGACTCACCCTACAATAGTTGAATGCCATTGTGCCGTGGTTTCTATGGTAATAAACAAAGCAAGGGACTGCGTTGTCTTTCCTATCTGATTTTAACTCGTTTTACCTCCCACCCACGGTGATGTGTAAGTGACTCTTTTTTTTTTAATTTCCATTTGTTGAAGTTCACATTTCTAAGTTACGATGACACGAATATATATTTGTATCAAGACACCCTTAACTTTTTTCCTTAATTTTTTTTCACCACGAAATTAGAAGTCGAAATTAATCTGAAACATGTGAGGAAACCTAAGAAATGTTGTGTGTGCAATGTGTTTTTGCGCATTCACCCCTTTTTTATTAAACATCCTAAATTCCATATGTATCCTTCAGCTTTTTTCAAATCCAGCTATTGTTTTTCATTACCCAAACTCACACACACTTACAAACCCCCAATCAAAAAGTATCACTGTTTTTTTTTTTTCGATTTCTTCTCAGTGAGGTTTACCTTTTTTGGTACACATTGGTATACAAATATTTATGCTTTTTTTTTTCTTTTGTCTTTTCTCGATGAATTTAGACCTCAAACTAAACCGTTTTTCCCCCAATTCCTTTACTTGAGAGAAACGAGACTAAAGGCATCAGCGTTATGCTCAATGAGCACTTATATTACGTTTCTTCAGCACTGTCAGATTTATCTTGTTTAAGCGTCTTTAGGTACCTACGTGTTGCCTTTAATCTACCGCTTTATTTCTTAATCCAAGACATGGGTAAATGAAGCTTTTTTTTTAATTTTTATTCAATGAAGTTTACTTAAGAGTTATATCCACCAAGTTACAATAGGAGTCAAATATTTGATCTCTGTTTCGCTTCACATGCGTATGATGATAGTTTTGTTGAATCATGACACGAAACCCCTAAAACTTAGGATGAGTAATGGAATACGTACTTGGTGCTTGTGGATACTCATTAAAAGTCTTGTTTTAATCTCGGTTTTCTTGCTTATTTTTCTCTGTGCTTGATTTTTATGTGAGTCACATTTTTTATTATTTTTTCATGCAGTTTACTTTTTCTACCAACAATGGACGCGCGCAAATATTTAGTTGTTTTTCTTGGTAGCTAAGACGCGTTATTTTCCCCTCACATTGTGAAGGTAAGTAAATAAAGTAGAGGATTTCCAATAGCTATTTTGAATATCTATTATGCATGAAACGTGGTATATTTGAATTACAAAACAGAACATGAAAATTGTTTCCTTTTATTTGTAGTATGCTCCTCAGAACCAACATCTACTACATGTAAAGCTAGGTGCTTCAAGTCACAAAAGAAAAGAGAAAATCCCTACTATATAACGGTGAGCTAAATTAATGTTTATCTATCTTTAATTTGATAAAAAGGACAAAACTATGCATAGCAAGCTGATGTATAAAGTTTAGCTTGTAAATTAAACTTTGTAAATTAATTTGCCATACAATGAAAGCTAATGATGCATTGTCGTAATTTTTCTAATTGAACCTTTAGGTAACAATCAGTAAAACACCCTCAGTGTCAATTAAAAGTGCCAGCTGTACATGTCCAATTGGAAGTGGAGAAAGATGTGGACATGTGTGTGGTCTTTTGTATCAGATATCTAAGTACAAGATGCTGGGACTTAAAGCAATCCCTGAAGATATAGCTAAAACATCACTTCCACAAACCTGGCATAAACCCAGAGGCCAGCAAATTGAACCAGCAGAAGTGCAATGTTTGGTGGTCCATGGATACCATTCAAAGACAGATGATGATTCTCCTCCCAAGTCAGTGAAGAGCACACTTTATCTGCCAGTAAACCGAGAGGAATTCCCTTCCACACAAGCTTTGCTAGAAAGTCTCGAAGAGGAGATTCCTGAGTGCCAGATCATACCAGGTCTAAAGGAGTCATGCCTACCACACCAAGCTATTGCTACAAGATATGGAAATTTTCCCAAAGGTTCACCAGTGAGCTACCAGCAAAAGCTCTCTTCCACCTACATTTATAATATTGTTAGTCCCTATGATGTCCCTGATTTACCAGTAAGAAATGTCATGAAAAACAACTACAATGCTGTCCTGACAGAAGAAAAGCTAATCAAATTTGAAGATGTAAAACTTTCTTTACAAACATTGATAAAATTTGAGAAACAAACAAGGCTACAAAGCACATCACCTTTGTGGCATAAACTAAGAAGAACCAGAATCACTGCAAGTAAGATAGGAAGAATATATAGCAGGCAACGAGCTGATCCAGTCAAACTTGTAGAGAATTTAAAGAAGAAAACTGTACAGACAGAAGCCATGAGACTGGGAACAGTGAATGAGCCCCTTGCAGCTGAAAGATATGCCAATCATATCAACGAAGGGAATGTCAATGTCTTGCCTTGTGGTATTGTTGTTAATTTTTGGTGTCCCTGGCTGGCTGCAAGTCCTGACAGAATAGTTTATGACCCTCAAAAAAAAACCTTATTTTGGTCTTTTGGAAATAAAATGTACTGTGAAGAGCCATATATGGCATGGGATAGGTAAATCACATAACTATGCAATAAGGGGCCCCCTAAAGTTACTTAAAATACATGAAACAGTCCAGAATTGATTTACTGATCCTGCCATAGAAAGTGGGACAGTTTTTGCCCAAAATGAATCCTCCCTAATTCTCTTAATGGCCCTTTCTCTACATGCACTCTAAGCTTAGCAATATCTTCTGTCTCCTCTATTTCAGTTGGACTAAACTGACCTTTCGAACTCAAAAAAAGTGGGATGTTTAGAGTAACACGTTTTTCAGCTAGAGCAGCTTTGATCGTAAAACCTTTATCAGCCATGACATCATCTCCTGGCTCTAACAAATCTAAAATACCACTTAATTTAGTAATAGCAACATCAGATATTGAACCAGTGTATAAACTAGATATAAATGTAACTGCTCCATGAGGGGCAATTCCCACAAGGGCTTTGAAGGTGTTGGTTGATTTATATGAGGAATAAAGCTGTGACTTTAATACAAGGGAAGAAGGTGACTGAGTTTTAATCTCAGTGCAATCTAAAATGACTTTGGTATTGGCATACTCGTCTTTAAAGCATGCAGGCCTTCTTTTTTCAATTTCTTGCTTAGATAACCAAATGGGAATGCTTCCCAAAACAAAATATAAGAAGTTGACCCAGGCAATAATTAGTCTACTTATAGTGGGAAGTGAAGCATGAAATCTTACACTAAGGTCATACTCGGTCAGACCACACCTTAGCCTACATAAAAACATAAACAATTCATCAATAAGTTTTAGAGGCCTTGGTCTACCTGCTCTACTTAGATAATTTGAGGCCTGGACATAATATGGACTTCTCATTTTAGATGCAGATGGCTTGATAAAATTGTAAAAAATATAGAAATACTTATGACTGGGAAATCCAGTATAGTGCTGTATACTTTTGTTATCTTTACCAAATCTTTCTATGCCAAATTTTTCCATTGCCAGCTTTTGCTCCAATTCTTTAATTTTAGCTTCTTTCTCTTTAACTGTCTGTTCTAGTTTATCTATCTGATTTACTTGGTCTTCTTCTTCTACAGCATGGCTTAAGATACAAATAAAAACAACACATCACAAGACATGTAAAAATAAGTCTTCTTGAACTTGTTCAAAACAACAAATAGATAAGCTTACACTTTAATTAAAAAGTATATCAAAAATTACCTATCACTAGTTGGATCATCATTTTCACATGTATGGAAATCAGTATTGTGAGTAACAGTGTCAGAAGAAGGCTTTGGAAGGTCAACTTTAATAATTGGACGACGTTGTGGCGGAGGAGCTGTCCAAGGAAAGATGCTAGGCACTGCTTCCGATTTTAAAAGTTTCCTATTAAAGGTTAATCTAAAATCAGACTTCTGAAAGTGCCTAGAGCACACATAAGTCTTAGAAGTTATCTGTAATAAAGAAAGGAGAAAAATAATTGACAAACAAATCTAAACATATTAAGATGGTCATTGAACTATATTATTGACAAAGGCAACACTCGCCAAGAACCAAAACAAACAACGAAAAACACGTTTTAAAATTACCTTAAAGTCCGGACCGGGGTCTCTTCTTATTTTTACAATCCATTTTTTTCTTCTATTAGGTTCTGGGGGGATTTGATGAAAGGAAAGCTCCGGGTTTCTCCTTTTATCCCCGGAGCATTCAGGTTCACAACAGTGTTCGGCCGCCATCTTGAATTTCTGAAGCGGGAATAGCCTCGTTCTCATGCTGCTCATTAATATGCGCATAAATATTAAGAAGGGTGAATACTTTGTTTTAACGCGTCACAATGCGTTACCACGCCCATAGAAATTATGTGACTTCAGATCTTCAAGTGCCAACCCATTTCAACTCCCATTTAGCGCTTATTGATTCATTTTGGTAGTGTTCCTTGAACTTTTCTTTCTTTTTTCGAGTCTCCACGAACGACACGATGGTTTCTTTACAAAACTACAAGTGTTTGTGAAGCCACACATGGTCTAGAGATATTCACAAGCAAGAAAGGTGTCCAATTCCTAAGATGCAAGAAAGCTGGCTGCGGATTTTTTACCATCGCCAACGAATTCAATCACTATCTCAGTGTAATTGACGAAAAACTCCTAACGGATAACATGCAATTGGATGTACCGATGTGCAACCATTTGTTGCCTGCCACGCTTTGAATTTCAAAGTGTGAGAAGAGTTCTGGCAGGCCATATTTTAAATGTGGAGCTACGAGTACTTAAAGTGGGGGGATGGATCACCCAGTTACACCAGGCTAGACAACATTGAAAAAAGACGCAAGTGTACGGGTACTGCAGATAAGGCCACCATGACTCATGGTGTTGAAGTACTAGAGCCACCAAGACCTAGGTAAAACAAAGTCAGCTCGAATAAGGAATGTGCAAAGAAGATGAATCACAACAGCGAACCATCACAAAAATGAACAAATGAACTGCACCTCTGAACTACCTTATTGATACGCTTGTTTGTTGAATGATTTACTATCTTAATAAAGAAAAATGTGATTTGGAAGTTGAAACATGGTATAAAAAGGTAGATAAGAATGGAGGCATTGGTGGGGAAGAGGGTGGGTGAGTTAGAGAACTAATGCTGAGAGAATCGAGCAGTTGCTGTTCATTGTCAATCCAGTAACAAATGGGAAGTTCACTATCTTATTGCAGATACGCATCTGCGTCTGTGTTGGCTTCTGGTGCAACTTCTTTAACTAAACTATCAAGCTCCTCATTAGTTTCATCGAGGTCAGCAAAGGGATCTTCCTCCTCGTCTTGAATTTGTGCAGAGTTGGACATTCCTCCAGCAGCTAAACATTTACTAGCAATGAGGAATTGAACTGTGCCGAGTCTCCAATTCAGTCTAAGCAAGTCACAGTGAGAAAGCCGCAACCACAGGCGCACAAGAAGGTGCATCCCCCAAAACTTTATTATACACGTAGTGGAAGACAGATAAAAGCACTGAACCGTTTCAACATCATACTGCAAGGGGGCACTGTAGTGGACTTTGGGCTCCTTGTGGAGACCAACTCCCCGCAAGGGATTACTGGAAGATTTAATGGTGCTCGATACGTTTTATGTACGTCAAACGTGAAGTAAAGTTTACTATTACACAAGCAGTTTAGGCGTATTTAGTAGTGTGTATAATTACATTTCTTAATTAAGAAATAAAATTAACGTTAATATTACCTAATGCTAAAAACCGCGACTCCTTTGGTAAAACAACAACGTTATCTACGAAACAAACGAGAAAAAGTAATCAAGGGACAGAAATAATTGGCCCAATTTAAAAAACGAGCTTAAACCACTTGGCCAACAAAATAAAAATGTCATTTCCCCCCGCCTACACTGACATTTAACTCAATGATACATAGCGCATAGGTATAGGGAATTTTCAGTCTGCACAGATCACAATAGAGTGTAGTACCTGTAATGCAAAAACTGAAACAAAACTTTTATTTTTAGCACTTCCCCGACTAATTTGCTAGTGCTACTCAATGTTTTATATCTTTTTTTTTTCATCTTCGCAAAGGTACAAGGGTTTCTCTATAACACTATAGGTGTTTCTGTGAAGCTACATTGGGCTTTGAGGTATTCACGAGCAAAAAAGGGGAACAGTACGTAAGATGCAACAAATCCGGATGTGGTTTTTTCACCATCGCAAGAGAACTTAACAATTATCTCGACGTGATCGAGGAAAGAGTCCGTATTTTAAAAAAGCTGTTAAGCTGTTAAGCCACATTGCCCAGGAAATTGTTTCAGCTATCTTAACGAATCAAGAAGACGAAGAAATTACAGCAAAATTGAAAAAAAGTCATATGAAGAAATTAGTACGATTGATAGCTAACTGAAGAAAACAAGCTAAAACATTAACAAGAACCAAGTAAGTTCTGCACTGCTGGGTAAGCGACGGATAAAGTAAAGTGGAACAATTCTTGAAAACGTGTCACCTGTTTGGTGTCCATATGTTGTGAAGGACATCACCACACTTGAAAAAGTACAAAGGGCCTCAACACTGGTGCTTCGACAAGCGAGAGGCAAAATGCCATTCAAAGGGCAATGTAAGACATTGAAGTGGCCTACACTCATGGCCCACAGAGACTATATGACTCAGGTTGAGAGTTATAAAATAGTTTTTAGTTTATGTATTCTGAGCTTTCATGTTTTTTTCGAAATTGCAAATGTTAACTCTATTAAAGCTACCCATTCCTATAAACTTCACGTCAAAGCAGTAGTAGGGAAAAAGCGGTCCTGCAACATCCGTTGCCGGTGCTACCAGGTGCTCAGCCCCAGTCCCCTCCCGGTCATCTTACTCGGTTGTCATTTGCTATGGAAACCATCTATTTTTTGAATGCTACTTTCCAGCTCCCACTCAGTAACACCAGTGCTCGACCGCAGCGAGATCTTGACTTCGATAACACTCATCAAAATATTTAGTGCTTAGATCAGCGGATCTTTTGTCTTTTGATGCCTATTAAACGTGTTTAGAGAACTACGTAAGAGAAATAGGGCTATAAATTGGAGTTGATTATCTGCTAGCTCTATCATTACAAACTGAAAATAACCGACTCGTCACTCGAAAAACTCTACGATCGACCCCGAGGTGACTGACTTACTTTCACAATGGATCGAATAAAAAGTTAGTAAAAAAACCTTGATTTCAGTTTTCTTAAAGTAGTAGTTATCATGATTTAATAAAAATAAGAAAAGTGTGAATCAGTAAGATATTTTAATAAACTACATTTTAAACCATGGTATAATACATAAGGATCTAAAATGTTTCATCATTTTTTTTATTTTCCTAATATTCATTTTAAAGTTTAACGAATGTAAGTGTCCCCAATGTGGAAGATCATTTACTCACAGACAAAGCCTACTACAGCACGAGCGAGATTGCAAATGACAAAAACATTTACCTGCCTCAATTGTAACACATCATTCACAAGAAAACACGACCTGAATAGGCATGAGAGTGGCTGTAATGGTAACTGTTCGAAGAGAAAGTAGGAGAAAGAAAACTTTCAAGCAAGGAAAAGGCAGAAAACGAGTGATGAAGAGAAAAATTTTACGACTACTAACTAGCAATTATTAGCCAGAAAGCGAATATTCATTTTGCAAGGAACCAACCTTATATTACTTTTATTTTAGCTGACAAATATTCCACGATTTATTTGTAAAAGAGTTCGTAATGAGTTTATAAATATTTGAAGTGACTAATGATAGGCATCCTATTTCAAGAGGTGAGAGTATGTGGACCGCAAAAGGTAGTACACTTAGATCTGGGGATTGGTCCCTTAAATCCCCTCGAAGGTACCACTGCCTAAAAGAATTAGAGACAAAAATCCAGTGCTTAAAATCCAAAATAAAGACCAGAAATGTTTTCTTTGTTCAGTCTTCTTCTCTCCCAAACGATACGCCATCCTGAGGAAGATCATTCTACACTAACAATCAAAGAAGTGGGAAAGCAGCTCAAAGTCCCATTTGTGCGTATCTTGAGTCAATTTTTGGATGACCATGTGAGCGGAACAAAAAACACTATCACCAACCCCGTGGGTTTTGCTATACTGTAGTGTCCATAGTATACCAGTATAACAAACGCCCGATTGTGTATAGGGGTGAGGATGCTGTAGATAGGTTCCTAGACTGTTTAGTTCAGGAAGAACATCATATTTCTCAACGTTTAAGCACTGTAGTTCCTATTACTAGTGTTAATCAAGAAAGTAAGTTACAAGCAGCCACTGACTCCCATATCTATGGAGAAGTATTGGGGGCTGACATGGTTCTGGAACATTGTCATTTGATGGGTGTCTATCGGGAGGCTGCCCATAACGAGCGTAATATCAATTATATGTTCCCGCGTAAGATCTGTCGTCATCCACAATCTTTGCGGGTATGACAGTCATCTTATCATGAAAGGGTTTTTGGAAACTAAGATGGGAAAACGTTACTTGCATACCAAGTAATACTGAGAAACATATCTCTTTTTATGTGGGAATCTAGTCTTTATAGGTTCCTTATAGTTTTTGAATAGCTTTTTGGAAAAACTATTTGCCAATCTAAGTAGGGTAGGGGATGGTAAGTTTAGGTTTCTCAAAAAGTATGTAGAGGCATATAAAGTCCATCTCTTATCGTGGAAGGGGGTCTACCCTTGTGAACCCAGGCTCCCTTCAAAGAATCACATTTATAGCTCATTGAAGTAAGAACACATGTGTGATAAAGATTACGAACATGCCCATGGGAGACTAATATGATCTCTACTTAAAATTAGATGTTTTACTGCTTGCAGATTTATTTGAAAATTTTAGGGACATCTGTCTAGAATATTATAAACTTGATCCCGGTCACTTTTACACGAGTCCTGAGTTACCTTGTCTGGCCTGATTGGAAATGGCTGGAGTTGAATTAGTTAATCACCAACCATGATATGTATTTTTTCATAGAGGAGTTACTTGGGGGCATTTCTATGATTACGCATAGATATACCAAAGCTAACAACCCCTACCTTACTGATTAGGATTCCAGTGTTCAAAATAATTACTTAATGTGTTTAGATTCAAATAACCTCTATAGCTGGGCCATGTTGCAAGCTTTTCAGGAGAGTAATTTCGGTTTCTTCACCAAGGGGAAAATAGCTAATCTTGACGTCACAACCATTCCGGATGATGGAGAGGAAGGATACATTCTTGAGGTCGATTTAGAATATCTGTAGGAACTCCATGAGTTACACACCGACTGTCCTCTCACACCAGAAAAACTCAAAGTGTCGTGTGATTGGCATTCACCTCACTGTAGGGAATTCACGACAAATTTAGACATGAAATCTGCAACAGCTGAAAAACGCGTAGCCAATGTCAATAACAAAACAAATTATGTCGTCCCCTATTGTAATCTTAAACAGTATTTGTCACTGGGTATGAGACATAATAAAATCCATCGAATTCTCAGTTTAATCCAATCTCCATGGTTAAAAATCTACATTGATTTCAATATGGAAAAAAGAAAAAACGCAGGGATAATTTCGAAAAGGACTTTTTCAAACTCATGAATAACTCGGCATCCATTAAGACTATAAAGGGTCTTAGGAAATGAGTCAATATCAAAAAGCAGCTGTAAAAACTCTCGGCCTCTCCACTATTGATTCTTCAATGAGGATATTGTTGCTGTGAACATGAAAAAGCTGTCACTATTCCTAAACCGCCCCAACTATGTGGGATTTTGTCTTCTAACTTTGTCAAAAGTCCTCCTATACTACTTTCATTACAATTACATCAAAGCCAAGTACGGAAATCAAGTAAACCTTCTTTTCACCGACACTGACTCTCTCTGCTACAAAATCCACACAGGAGATGTCTAACAAGAAATGTATGGGGACCAAGATCTATTCAATAATTCTGAATACAACCGCCATCATTTTCTCTTTTCGACTTGCAATAAAAGGTTATTGGAAAAATGAAGGATGAAACTCATGGAATTCCTGTTCAGGACCCAAAATGTATTCTCTTCTCTATCGAGAAGGTGACGTTGAGAAAAAGATGGCTAAAGGCATCGCCAAGTACGTGACCCAACGTCAAATCCAACATGGCCACTATCAAGATTGCTTGTTTCAGATAAATCGAACAATGGCTGCTATGAAACAAGTTAGAAGTGCAAAAAGTAATCAAATATACATTGTAAATATTAATAAAATAGGCCTTAGTCGTAATGACGGTAAACGATATATATTGGGGGATGGTATGACCACTCTTGCGCACTGTCATAACGAAATATATTTGTATTGAGTGATCAAAAGTTGGTTTTACCTTCAGCTTTCCAACTATTTTGCCATTGGACATTTATTGAATTCTGACGAGAGCAACCCCTGGTTAGAAAGAGCATGAGGGATAAACATAAATTTACTCATCTCAAACTTAATGAATTAATTTACCATCAGCTGTCATACAGCATGAACGTGCGTTTTAAACGTCTGACGTCCTTAATAATCTATGGTGCAACTTTTAGTGGAAACACAAATGCACTGAGAAATTGTTAAGATGTGCTAACGATGTTTGACCAACCTATTCAAAAGGTTGTCTATTGTTATGAAGAATATCAACCTGGATTCTCATTATGGAAAAAGAAATTCCAAACATCCAGTTCGTCGAGGGATTTCCACAGGATATCTATAACCTTTTTCATCAAACCCCAGGCCTACTAGTACTAGATAACTTGAGGAATGAGAGCATGAAAAACGACGCCATGGTTGCTTTAATTACATCCTCGAGATATCAACACCATGATTCTAATACAAAATGCTTTTCCCCAGCAACGTTTTCAAGAAACATAAGTCTTAAGCCCATAAAATTGTAGCCTTTAAAAAATCCCCGAGGGTCTCTACATTATCAAAACAGGTTTTTCTTGGTGAAATATTTTGTATGGAAGCTCTTGAAGATGTGACCCAACAACATTGTGGTTACTTGCTGTTTGACCTTCATTCCACCACGACTAAACCATATCGATTATGAACATCTATCCTCCCAGGAAAGCAACCAGTGGTTTATTGTAAAACGTATATAATGTTGTTGTCTCATAGTTGAATCATTAGAGGATATCTCGTCGACTGAGTGAGGACAAAGACTTCCTTAGAGTATTGGCAAAGTCCAACCCAACAGTATGATGTGCTATTCTCAAGTGCTGCAACAGAGAATTGATCAAAGCTATTTGTGAAGTGACGATAAACGTGTTGAAAGGTGTTGTTCCCATCAACAAGCGAAAGAAAAAGAAATTTAAGCGTTACGAGAGAGTATTAAGAGAGCAACTGAAACAGGAGGTAACTTTCTTCCATTCCTGATACCATCTGTGTTGTCTGTTCTGGCAGGAAAATATATTTGGTTCCAGAAGAGGTTATGACACTCACACAACAGCAAAACGACAACCATACTTCATCATTGGTGAAATCCATGAGCTCTCTTAGTCAGCAGTTGAGCGACACCCTTTTCAGCTCCCAATCAACCAGCCGAAATGAAATCAAGAACATAAACAATTCCTTCAACACTACTTGAATTTACAATAACAAAGAGAGAATACCCCTACAGTGATACTACAAACAGCTGAAGCAATACCTCCACCACAGGTACACAATCCATCACTACCACGAGAACCCCAACAGCAACCGCAAGGATGACTTGGCAAAACTCAATAACCCTGATGATTTCGTAAGAAATGAAGACTATAGCAAACGATGGGTCTTTTCAAGGCCAGGGGAAGACTACCCTTTCTACGCCCACCCAACTGCAGCAGAGAGAATGGGCACTTTCCTACCTTCACCACCCTCAACACCTAAAAAGAAATTGTTATGTCCTCTGACTCGGAAAAGAGGGCTAAAACCCTCCACGAGAGGGAGGAGGAAAATCGAATGGTTTCCTTATTAATACACTTGTAAAGTTAAGGTTCATACAAAAATAAAGATGAGATAAAATACATTTATTGCAAGGTTTTTATTTCATACACATATATTATCACACCTACTTAGACGTAAAAAGATGCACGCTTTCATCAGTTCGATCGAACCTAACAATTTTACAATGGAATTCATTGCCACACCTTGTGCTGGATGCATTAGATAAAAAATGTTATACTCTCCACACACAGCGGTATAGAAACTTCAATGTTTTCTGATTATGAATCCAGTTTTGACTGTTCCTATTCAGAAAGTTTAAAAAACTATAGAATAAAAATGTGCAATTGGGGTGGTCGTCCATAGCTATCGAAACATTCTTTTTTCTGGGGTGCTAAAGTACAAGGCTACCCAATGTTTTCCTGGCTGGGAATAGGGCTCAGTGTTGGTGATAACACCACAGGGGTAGACTCCAATATCATGTGGTAAACGTTCCTAAGCAAACACATTAACAAACATCTTGCCCATAACAGGGTCGTTCTTAATTGCGTTTTCTATCAGCTTGTTGTGTTCATCCTGAAGAGTCAAGTGCGTGACCTGCAAAATCTAGCTCAACCGTGGATTCAAACTCTCTGTAAACAAATGAGGTTAGAGGTATTAGGTAAACCTGAACTGAACTAAACCTCTAGAAATATATTTCCTTTCTGCTTCTGGTTCAAATGAGTGGATGAACTGCAGAGATCAGGGTTTAAGTGAAAGACGAGAATGGCATTTCTTTGGTTTTAATCCTCTGGTGCAATATCGGTTATAGAATCTGTAAACAGTCGATCTGTTACGGAGAACAAAGGCTTAAAGGCTTCAACGAAATTCGTTTCACTGGCAATGTGCCGGGTTTGAAAGGTCTCTGTTCTCTGTTTCTTGTAAGACTTCTAGATTTTGCTCCATACAGCTTAAAATTGTAAGGATTCCTATTGAACGCGTCAGAATCAACCATGGCAAGTACTAGACGCCTAGGTACTTGCCTATTAAACAGATTCCTTTATGAATGGAAGAATTTTCTGAAGGTATGGTATAGAACTTGCAGTCAGTTCTCCTCATGAGGTAGATTGCGTTCACTCCTTTCTTCAGCTCGTTTAAGTGCTGTAATTAGAGCGTAGGGCTCACTTTCACTGCAACTTTCAATTGGCGCTTTAATCTAACCACTGAGGAAGTACTCATCGGCGAACGTCACTTAATACTCGCATATCATTTTCAATGTCTTTTATCTTTCTCTGGACCGGGTTGTTCAAAACTGGATTAGCGCTAATCCCGGTTTAGCTCTATCGGTCTTATTAAGAGTTAACCCAGGATTAGCAATAATCAGGTTTTAAACTGGGCCCTGGAAAAAGGACGTGAGGAGATTGGGTCATTCTCTGTCAACACGAGATACCATCCTTTTAAAGTATATGCAACTTTTGATCAAAGATGGTGGTTTAATAAAAATGATAAAAATCTATGATGTAATAATGTGGTGCAATCATTAGGACAGGTTGGATATAAAAAAATCGAGGAGCAATCGGGCTGCAATGAACCTCGTACCAAATAAAGAAGTAAAAGAAGGTATTGATGTCCTAAATTGCAAGTGGGAAGGAGTAGGGAGTCTACCGAACAATTCCTATGTCTTTGCCAGAAAAAGTAGTTCCACTCATGAGGTACTGGGGTCTGCCTTAATTATGAGATGATGATTTTAATGATAAAAATGATAATTTTAATGATAAAAAGCTATGCCTACAGAGTCCAGATATAGTATCTAGTACACGTCAAAGATAATAGGTAGCTATCATTATGTCCCAGTCCCTCCTGGTTAACAACTTGGTCTGGTTTACAGAACAAGCAATTAAAGATTTAGATGTTCTTCCTGACAGCGTTAAAGGGTACATCTTGAAAAATGACCTCATCTAAAATTATGAACTACATTAAAAACACAACCAGTATCCCCCCTCCCCCCTGGCCACAGAAGGGCAAAAGGTGTCAAACGAAATGCACTCGCTAGACTTGCTCCAAGTCTCACTCGTGATTTTTTCGGTTGACGAGTCTTCAAATTCAAATTTTGGGACTTCAGATTACAACAGATTTCCAAAGGGAATGGCCCAAACAAAATGAAAAGTGAGCGAGACTTGTAAAACTCGGCATCTCATTACTATTCGCGGAGAAGATTCTGTCCGCTGACGTAATATATCGACTGATTCTCAACCAATGAGGAGCAAGAATATGGGAGACCAAATCTATGTCAGGGGGGGTCGTATTGCACAACTTTATCATTTATCGTCGACCATTGGTAAAATTTGATTTGGTTCTTGTATTTATTAGTTTAAAACTTGTGGCCATCAAAGCCATCAAAGCCATCAAAGCATTTAAGAATTCTAAAGCTAGAAAAAAATTGTCTTATCCAAGACCACAAAATTCTCGTCTTCCAGCCTTCGCATCAGCCTTCTCCCTCTTCTCATCATCTCTACCAAATTTATGTGCATCACTGCTATGATTCTTTTGGACAGTAAATAGTGACCGTAAATGACTGATGTTGACGAGGATGAATAAATAAGTGAAAATTTCGATATCACTTTCAGTAATGCGATCTCTATGAAGGCTAATGCGAAAGTGTCAACTCACTGCTCTTGAGCTTATGCCCCCTGCAAAGGACTTGAAATAAGAACCCTAGAAATGTTGCCCCCAACTCTTGTCAAGGACAGCCCAATCTAGGTCACTTGGACAAGGGGGCAATGCCATCTTTAGATTTCAAGACTACAAGACTAAAACAACCTATATGGATCTACAAACTGATGATAATGTGGGGCACCTCGAAACATGTCTGGTCATAAACCAAACAGCTTTAACATAAAAATGTCTTCATAACAATCGATATTATTAGTTTCTGGATTGGAAGAACGATTTCGTTGTTATGGCAATTCCTATTGCAATGAAATGTACATCATTACAAACTTCAATATTCGTGCAGTTGGGTAAAATTCAAAAATGTAGGTGCTTGCATAAAACAGCCACAGCCTTCAAAATCTGACTGGTTGAGAACTAAGAAAACTGTATGAAGCCTCCTTACAAGCTTTCATTACAGAACTGTGTATCATTTCTATTTTAACTTTTCTATTGTATTAAGGTACAACCTGCTAAAAGGGCAGAGAGTCAGTCGTCATTGCAGTTATTACAGATTTAAACGCATGAACAACCCGTAGTAAGCAAGGTAAAAGCAGATATAAATACACTGGCTACATTGGCTCACAACTGGACAGTGGCAAGCAAGCAGACGTGATCATCCTCGCTATGAGCAAGGCGTTTGACAATGTTGACCATGGCCTCTTGCTTGATAAGCTACACCGTTTCAACAACGTTGGCAGGCTATACGACTGGTTTCGCTCATATCTAACTGGCTGACGACTTCGTGTCGCCATCCTTGAATCCACTTCAAATGAACTACCAGTGACATCAGATGTGCCGTATGGGTCTATTCTTAGACCGATGTTCTTCTTGCTGTTTCTCAACGACTTACCAGATAACGTAATGTCATCAAATATTGCCTGTTATGCTGATGATACCAAGATATATAAAAGGATCGATTCCATTACTGACACCGCCGCTCTACAGACCAACCTCACAGACCTAGTTAACTGGTCAGAATCGCCTGGTATCCTATTCAACCGCAAACATGGCAAGTTTCAGAGCATCACATGTAAGCGGAACCCTACACAGTCATTGAATTTCATCAAAGGCGATAATTTAGAGAGCTGCTACTATGAAAGAGATCTTGGGTTTAGCATTTCAAGGGATCTTACATGGTCCAAAAAGGTCAGTGAGCAATGCGCCAAAGCCAACAAGCTTCTAGGTTTCGTCTACACTCCTCCAGGGACATTAAGAACACAAGAACTCGCCGAACGTTGTACTTTGCTATCGTACGTCCCCATCTGGGGTACGCTACCCAAGTATGGTCTCCTCAGTCAGCTGGACTCATCAAACAAGTGGAAGGCATACAACCATGAGCAACCAAGTATGTGCTCAAGCTTCCATTCCGCTGCGACATAGAATACAATGAAACACTCGAACTAACAGAACTGTTGCCAATCTCTTATTGGCATGAAATGCTAGACATCTTCTTTTTTAAAGTGATTAATGATAATATAAGCGATAATATGTTGACCGTGGTATATCTGTTATAGTATTTGCCACCTCTTTTTTGTTTTTGGTTTTTTACTGGATCCATGTGCTCTTCGCTTCCATAGGAGATAAATCAGGCATCAACTGTTGAAGTGCCAAGTGTCAATAAGACGTTCCCAATGTTTCCATATACCAAAGTCCCTTGAGACACAGAGTGGTGGGCAGTGCCTGGCCCATTTTATGTAAGCTATATAATTTGAAAGCAAAATCTTTGGGAATAAACGAAAAATTTCCTTACTAGATATCTTTTTCTTTTGTAGATTACAGATTTTCGTTGGTCAACAACAGTGACATTGAAATTAAGAGAGCATGCTGATGTCATCAGACGAATTTTAAAAAATGCCGATCATGCAGCGAGAATATGTGAATTTTTGAGAACTCATAAAGTAATGTTCCTGGAAGTTTGTCATCATTCAAGTAAAGATCTCTGGATGACAACCATCTGATTACTAGTCTCACTAGGTCAATCGATGGGAATGTTGCACCTAGTTCAAGGAAAGAGTTTTATAAATTGCAATATTGTGAGGAAACTCAAATTGTAGTGGGATATTTGTCTGTAAATTTGCTTTACCCAACATACAACGTAATGTATATAACGATATAGGTTTTAATTTTTTAATCACATTTTTATCTTTTATCTTTTATGCTACGTCGTAGGTTGCACCCTTTCTTTTGTTTAGCATTTGCCAATATGTGAGGAAGACAACGATTTTAACAACAAAAGATAGACAAGATAGAAGTGGAAAAGCTGCAAAAATGGGGATTCCCAGAAAATAACGAACACGCCCAAGACATTTGGTCCGCAGGCATCAGTAATGACTGGCACAAACGTCCCTGGAAAAAATGTTAACACATCTGCACTTCAACTAAAAGTACTACAGCTGCTGACAATTTTGTTAACAATCTCGTGCACACTGCTATAATGACATGCAACATGACTTTCTAACCAAAAATTGATTAAGTCAAATCAAGCAAGAGAAGCTTTGGCCTCTAATTCAAAATCAATGATTACATTTTATCACTAACTAGCTATATATAAACCCAATGCATCTGCCCTAATTCTTTGCTCACCAGAAGGTTGCTTTTGGCCAACAAAATACTGGGAGCTAGCTCGAAAATCTAATAGTTTATCAGGCTTGTCGTCTACATATTAACCTCTATTAATAAAGTAACCTTTTTAAAGTAAATATTTTATATGTTTGACGAACATAAAGAGCAATAAAGATTCTATTCTATATATAAATAAATTATCGTTAGAAAGATATAAAATTAGTGAATGAAAGTCTTTAGCCTTGTTTTGCCGATGGGACCCGCGACAGGAAACAAACAAAGCTGCATTTTTCTTGAGAGAAAAACATACGATATTTGGTTTAAAAAAATGAATTGTATTACAAAAGTTTAAAAGATTTACAAAGTTAAAAAAAATGAAAGAATATTTTTTATATGCTCTCTGTGTAAAAAAAATCGTTGAAATATTGTGTGGTAAAAAAACACACACCTGAATTCTTGAACACTTCTTGATCCATCTTTTACCACAAAAAATTGTTTTTGGTCAATAACCTGTCCTAAAGCGACTTTTTCTGTGCATTTGAGAGCTGCATTTGTGAGTAGTTTTGCTTTGAAATCAAGCGGGATTCCTGTGTCGTGTACACGGACGTATGTACGTATGGACGGACGGATATGACGTCAGCCAAGCCATGAAAAATCAACTCCATGGTTTACCATTTTATTTTCAGTATGGTGCTCCACTCGGGCGGGCCTACTGAGCATCCAATGTTCAAAATTGCGACTGATATAAAGTATCGTTATATAGAAAAACATGTTTCAAAACTGCGTTTCCTATGCTTTAGCGAAGTTAGAAGGTTGTAATATTTCAGAATTGACTAAATATCAATTGGATGCTTCGTATTCTTTCTTTAATGGAAGAGAAACTTTCGTTCGTATGCCTACTGGACGTGGCTGTCGGAGTTAACCGGGAATTTCGGAAATGAGTCATGTATTCCAGTTTAAAATTGTTTAAAATTGATAAAGAAATATTGGCATTCCCGAATCATTTTATTTTTTTAAATCTCAATCAGAACGCAAAACTAAAAATTGACATTACGTTTAACTAAAAATCGACATACCGTTGGACTAAAAATTGACATTCCCTTAACTTCTTTTTCTTCTTCAAATTCTGGCATATAATTTTTTTTTTTAAATAAAATTATCAGGTGTCCGCTATGGATGGAACATGTTGCACGGATGGCTAAGGCCAGTCAAGGCACTTCTGTATGGAAAATTGGCTAACTGATCTAAGAAAAGTTGGAAGGCACCACCAAAAGCTTGCATAAATGTGGAGGTGCTCACTATATGGAATTCTATCATAAAAAAACGTAGCAAGTGCAGCCTTCTTATCTACAAAACATGTCAGCCAATCAACCACAAAAGGAGGGAAGAAAATGCAAGGTATCATGCTAAATGGCATAACCAACAAAATAGATTATCTTAACTGGTAGAACTGTTTCTCGACATCACTTCTTTACCAAAATGTAAAATTAAGAATTGTTAAACAGTCTTCCACTGATGGACAATAAACGACTTTTTTTTGCTTATTCGTCTGGATTGCTCTTCAACATGTAAGACAACACGATATTGCTGTCCAATATGTTGTTAAAAGTGACAGTCCAAATGAAGCCAGTTAAGAACAGGATCAGAAGCAATTGTAAAGGAATCTGTATTTCTAGTTGGCCACAAGTGGAATTATGATGGTGATACCCAAATACTAAATCAAAGCACTGAAACATAATTGACCAGGATTCCCAAACGGTTCTTCATGTTCTTTTGAAGATCTACATTAATCTCAATGAATTCAATAAAACAATGCACAAATATTAATGCTTAAATCGTCAAAGCATATATTCGCTTAATAGATGTTATAAAAAGGTTTGAGCATACTTTTGAAGAATCTCTTAAACAACAAAAAGAACAAACAATCCAACACATGAGATACAATAATTTCCTTCCTGAAACATTATTAGGAAAGAATAAAGCGTGATTAGGACACAACAAAGAACACAAAAGATCATTGAAAACATCTGAGGATTACGATAAAACAGCAACACAACCTCTAGAAACCCTTAGATATGCCTTAAATTAAGTTTTCACAATGTTGAAACTACTATACTATATTTCTGTATTCTGAATGATTTATCGTTTGAGGGCATCCTTGTGCGACCTGTATTCTCCAATAAATACATAATAAAACTAGAAAAGATCGTTTTCGTCTCTTCATGAAATTGATAAATACTTCCCGAAATAAATAACTTTATCTTTAGACAAATAAACTATTTAACCAAAGATTATGCTACCCAATCGATTTAACATTTAACATACCAATGCTCTATACATACTTTGTTTTGTTTCAGAATAATTCGTTTTCATAAATGATTTAACTAATACAGTACTTCAAGCCTTACCTTGCGTCAAGCTACTGCAAAAAATAATCACAAGATTAATGAGAAAAAAATCAAAGAAGCTCACAAGTCATGATGCAACTTTACAATTAACGTTTCAATTAACGTGTAACTTTATCAGGATTCTAGTCGTCTATATTTAAGCATTCAAAAAGTAAAAAGACAAATTAAGTTAAATAAGACACATCAATCCTGATTCAATTCAAGATATTTTATAACTTAGCTTTAAATATTTCTTGTAATTTTAGAATATAAATCATTTTGAATGATCTAATAATGTATATGCAATCCTAACGACACACTTACACATTAACAGTTCTCAAAATGAATATGTACGTTACATAGATCCTGAAAGTGAACTTTTTAAAGAAAGACAAATGAGAATTTTAAACACTTTGAAGAATACAATTGACTATTGAACAAAGTACTAAAGTTTGCTTTCTACATTTCTACAATGCCTTCAAACCAAAACATCTGACAACAGTCTTGCACAACAAAACAAATCAATATTACAATACATACGACTAACATTTAATTCATACAAACTGTATAAACTGGAGTGTCTACTCGAACATTTTTCTCCCTCAGAGTAACTCATACAAGCAAAATAACGTATGAATATAGCTACCTGATTACTAATCACAGAAACGTAAAAGTTTGGTTTGGATTTAATCTACAATTAGGCATCAATTAGAAAAAGCACAGAAATGTGCTTCTTTTGGGCAGAAACACATCAACCATCCATAAAAGAGATGATCGCAGAGTTATAACTTGACACAAAATACTGTCAGTCAGTATTTGAAACGTGGCCAAAAAATGCTTTGGCTCTTATCAGTGATCGTTTTTTGTGTTCTTCCTTTAAATACGCTTAAGTTACTTGATCATTCTGGGTATTTAAAAATTTTTACCTACTATATAACGAAGTCATCGCTGAGCTCATAAACAAGAACAACTAATGCACGAATTGACCCATTTTAAAACCATTTAATAAATTCTAAATCAGAAAAGTTATATCTTTCTCTCTTCCAAAAACGATTTCAACATCCCTTATAAACAGAAGACTCATTATTAAAAATCATCATTGATCCTGAAGGAGACTATTCGGTATTTAATGTATTTTGTACATTCAAAACCATTTTTAACATAGTGAAACACAGGAGCTTCTTCTGTATTGTTTTATCTCAGTTCATATTTTTTTCCCGAACAACTGTTTATGCTTCATAACTTGTTGCTTTAACTTTCCTGTATACACTTGTTAAACGCTTAAGTTTAGCATCATCCAGGCCTAAGCACTGGTATCAACAAAAAAGGTGATTTTCACTGTAATGTTCATTGAAACCTACACCTCCTGATTCCTTAATGCTGAGCCGTTTGGTCCTGTTCCCTTGTCAAAGAATTTATCTACAAAGGAGACAACTCTACCACGAACTTGCTTGTAGTCTGTATTAAGATCAGCCAAATTTGAGGATCGTAGAAAGTCTTGGGTCAGCTCACGTGCAAGCCTTTTAAACTCTTCCTAAAGAATTAGAATTGAGCTGAAGCAATTGTCTCAAAATCTAATTTACTTTTCCTCGTTGCACGAGTACTCTATTGTTTCAAACTTTACGCTATAATATATTAAGAGAAAATTAACATTCCACTTGGCAAATGGTTTACCTTATTCGCCAGTTTTCCTTGCCTTAGGTATCGTGTCAGATGTCCACAAACAGTATGCCTGATGCGTGGTTCATATTCGTCATAAAGAGATGTTTTTTGAAGATCATTGTGATATGGATTTTCTACTCTGATGGTAATTCCTGGTTTTCCCTTTGATGCTATAACATTTCTAGTAAGTTCTGTACTGCCATCTGATTCTGACAATGGAGAGTTCTGCATCTGCCGTTCTGGAGGAGGATTGGCTAAGAACCACCTCCTCAAACTGCGAGGGTTGACGATAACTTCCTGTAAAAAAAGAGTACTCTTAAGAAACTAGATGGACTCTATAATTTAATGATGAATGTTAAGGTAAGGAAAGAAGAAAACAGAAGAACGAGGAAAACAGAGAGAAACTAGAATATAAATCGACAAAAATGTTTTACACATAAGTACAAAACGTCTTGAATCCGAGTCTTACCCCAACTTTGTCCGACTTTCCGCAGCTGAGAGGGGGATTAAAGTCACTACAAAGTATATCAATTATTTTTTCTTGCATCTCTTTAGCTGCATCAATCGTCATGTCACATGCAGTCCCATCGCTTTCCTCCTTGGTGATGATTATTCTCAGTGATTTAAAATGCTTTTCATCGTATGGCAACTGACTTGCAATTCTGTTTTGCTCAACATATTTGTTCAAAAGCTGTAAATGATGTTCTAAGTAAAACTGAATTTCAAACTTTGAGAAGGTAATCCAAACTGTAGCTTTCCAAAGTTCATCTCCTGTTGGAAAGGCTGGATAAGCACCTTGCAAACAGCTGCTCTTGAATATTTCACTAGCTTGTACAAATCTTGCTATGTTACCCAAGCATGTCACTAGAGCTCTAAGAACATTTGGATCCCTCGAAATTAGTTCATTTTCCATTTCCCTGATGACACCAATAGCATCATCAACCTTTTTCTCAGCAATATACTTCTTAAGAAGTTCATTATAAATAGACTTGAGAGAGGTCATACCAAATACGTCCTTATCACCAACATGCTGAAGCAACTCGTAAACTAAAGCATAATTACCAACAATTAGATAATGAGCAGAAAGCTTCTCAAAAGTAGAACGTCTTTTCTCTGCCTCTTCTGAGGAAAGAAAGCTTCCATCTAAAGGAATGGCATAATTGCATCCTCTGAGAACTTCGACAGCACCATCAAACTGTGGGTCTTTGTTAAGGCATAAACACATGTCCGTAGCAAGGAGAGCAATACTTTGAGAAGAAAGCACTTTTCCATTTGGCACAAAGGACGCTGTTATAGAATTCAAATTAGACGATATAAGAAAGGAAGTACGAAAAAGCAATAAATAATAATTTCTGATTGAAAACCTGAATGCATAACACTCAATAGGTATCTATTATCAAGTTTAAAGCCTTATTATCTTTCAATTATGTACGTGCTGCAATAATGAATTTCGGGTTTTTTGTTTTGTATTGAATGTGTCCCCCTAAGGGATGTTTCATTTCCATTAGAATGACAATAGATTAACTAGATTAGAACTCAGAAGAGATAACTAGTTAAAAAATAGTGTGAGCTGTTTCGGTGTTTCTAATGAAACAGTAATGATAAAAAGGTAAATTATAAACCGTGAAAAGAAGACTTTTTGGACGTTCGTCCTTTGTTGGAGTAAAAGAGCTCTTTTTCTCCGACGAAGGACTAGCATCCGAAACGTCAATAAGCTTTTTCATCTTTTCATGGTGTATAATTTACCTTTTTATCATTACTGTTAGATTAGAACTCTTTTCTCCTATTCATAGAAACACCACAAAATTACCCGGAAATTGAAAGTAGTTCACTCCATACTGATGCAACACATGAAGAATTAGGTACCCTTCGTCAAGTCGTTTTTGCAGCCTGCAAAACTGCATCAATGCAACTCCAAGTTCACCAATGAATCTGAGATCATCAATGTCCAGAGCCTCTTTCTGACTGGAATCTTCATCTATATCAAGATTGTCCAACTGGATATCTATGATAGCTACAAAACTTGACAACGATTCCCCAATGTCTTTACAAGTAATGAAACAGTTATAGAAGAGTAGAAGCATTTCATTGTTTGCAGGTACTTGCTCTTTCTTCATTTGTACATAAAGTCTTGCAAGCTCTTCCAGGTCTTTTTCTTCAGTAGCTTTCTACATAACAGAGAAAAAGACTACATTTTACTAACATTACTTCACGCTTTAACTCTGTCAGTTCAATTGTTATCAATTTTATTTTATATTGTAATGCACAAAATGGTGCAACTCTTTTCATCCAGCTACAACATTAAAGTTCAATGGGGAAGTGATTACTAATGTGTCTGGTGGAGAAGAAATATATCAATGAGTGTGAGTGTTTCTACTGTGGTTCCAAACACTTAGAAGCTAATAAAATCTTAAGGCCATCAGCCAAGATGCTGATGAAAGCATGAAGCCATTAGTTAAATTCCTTTTAGGCTTCTGAGTGCTTCCAATCCCGATTAAACTAACACTTATTTTTGATCAACGCAAAGGTCCCACTTACTAGTATTTTAGCCTTATAAAACTGCACTTCTGTTTTGACTGGAAAAAGGAATCCTTCATTGCTAAGAGACTCTGACATGATAGGAGCAGAATGTGAGCCCCGTGTATCTGTAGTACATACTGATGTAGCTGTTGAACCCAAATCAACACTGTGCCGTTCACCTCCAGCTTGTATGGAGCTTGGAATAGACATTTTTTGATCATATTGGATGCTTGTAGAAGCACTGACAGGAATTGATGGTGAAAATAATGAACCTTGAGGAAAACCCAATGGAAAGGGCATTCGTGGAACAGCAGGCGGCTGTAATGCTGTTAGAAGATTGGGGTCTTTCAACACAAATGGGCTACTTGAGGCAAAAACTACAGGGGACTGTACCAATGGATTAGAAGGAGCTGCAGTACTCAATGGAAATGGAAATGCTGGCGGCCGAGGTGGAGGTTGCATTGGCTGTCCACACAATGGAAACGATGCACTTCTCAAAACAAATGGATTATTTTTTTCTGACGATGGGCTATTAATGGCAGCAGCATCTGTTAACAAAATAAATTCATTATTTTTACTTATTTACTGTAAAACATCTACAGCAGACACCATGCAAAGTACTAAAAATGTCTGTTAACTCTGGAAATAAGCAAAACATCAAAAATCGGAGACGCTTTTGAAGAACTATCCAAGATGACTTCCTCAAATTTCAGTTAAATCGGTCAAATTCCCTTTGACAACGAAATCAAAATGTACGGGTTACTGAACGCAAAATCACTTCCGAGAAAATCGCAAAATTGTTTTTCAAGCCAAGAGGTGCCTTTGGTGACATGAGATTATGGACAACAAGATGTGTCCCCCATGACAGTTAACGTAATGAGAAACACCAAGATCGAATTACTTTATGATTGTTATTCAGGGTGGGAAGTCCAAATGAATCCAGTAGTGTTTTTTTAGGCATTCATCCCTATTATTCAAGTTCAGACGTTTTGTTGGCTCAGGGTATTCTTTTTATTTTTAAATGTACACCTAACTAAAAGAGAAAAGCGAGCAGGCAGCACGAAATCGAACTGAAGGTCCAAAAGCGTCCATGGTAAAACAACAGTGGCTGAAAGAGACATAACAACAGATCCTTGACAAGTGATCATTGACAAGTGATGTCAACCATAAATCAAAAACTATTAAAGCTAAAAAGCCGTTTTCGTAAAATTATTTTTGGAAAATGATTTATTATCATTGTATTCTCTCGCAAAATGAAAAAACCCAAACTTCGATCTTTCATAGCAGTTTATCAATGTATCACAAACCCATGACTTTTTTCTTTAATCTAAGACGATCTTAGTAAATTTCTTGTTGAAGTTTTTTTCTCCAGTTTTTCCTCCTACATTAAAATCAACTTTTTCTGGTTGAGTAATCAAGCACCAAACAATCCAAGTCGAGGCTCCGGGTAAACTAATTATTATTATGTTTCCCCAGAGCCTCAACTCAAATTGTATTGCTATTGATTACTCAACCAGAAAATCGAAAGTTGGCTGTTGGAATCCACTTTAAAACGTCTCACCCAGTGGAACCACTACTTAATCACCATTTTGCATATCGACATTACAAACCTGACTGTCCAATGAAAGGTGCATCCGATGGTGCATGGGAAAATCTACATGCACTCTCAAATATACATCCTTTGGTGGTCCAAAAGTATCTGCATGCTTTTCTCTTTAAATGTGTTCCATCACCTGATGTCATGCCACTAAAAAAATGAAAGCAAATTCAAACACTCTTAGATATGTATACTTAGTAACAAAACAAAATCTACTGGCTTTCCCAGGCAGCGGAGCTGGCCATGTTTAATTTCCCTATGATGTCAACTAAAAACAATCTATCGTTATAAGGCTAAGGATTATGGCAATGACAAAGGAATTGGAGTTCTAGATTGAGTTATTTGATGACTTTGATGAGTATGGCATAGATACTAGAAACGGCTTCCAACACTGTAGTGCAAATGTTTCCAGCTTATTTTTACTTCTCCTTTAGATTCTTAGAGACTCTGATACTAGTAAGCCTTAATATATATATTTAGGCACTGCCTAAAAGCGTAGCTCCCGATACGGAAGTCACAGGGAGAACAATTTGAATGAAACTGAAAGGTAAAAATAAGATCGGGGAAAAAATCTTCAATTATTTTTTATTCGAGATGAAGATAATTTCTCCCATAATAAAAACCATGCAGTGAAATCGAATCGAAATGCACTACATTTTTTTGTTTGTTTGTTTTGCGTGAGTACATACTCTTCCACTTAAGAATTTTGTACACAACTCACCACCACCCCCAGGGGCTAGTTTTGCTCTTGGAAAGTTATTCGACAAAGTTTTCCAAAAAACCGACATTTTTAGGCTTTGAATCTCTTTACTTAAAAAAAAAACGAAAGATAACTACAGATAATCCAATACAATATCAAGTTTAGTGAAATTTACCTCGGATGTCTTTCATTGAAATCGAAAATCTGGAGATTTAGGACAAATCAAGACCAAAAAACAGACTTGGAAACTGGTTAAGGCGAGCAAAATATAAGCTTACTTTAATAATTACGTATTTTACAGAACGAGACGAAGTTTACATTCAGTTAAACTTGACAAGAACAACTGAAACAAAATAGAAAATAAAGGCAATGCAAAATGACGAATATCTTTGTCAGTAAATTGGTGTTTGTAAGTGTTTTTGAATATTTTTTACGGCTTTTTAAAGTGAAAGTCTAGGTCTTTCTACAACAACATCTCTCAACAACACAAATTTAAGCTCATTTTTATAATCAGACTTGCTCGAATAGCTTAATAAACAGTTGAATATTTGGTGTAAATTTATATTTCATTCAATACTTAAATAAATTATCTGTAGAATTAAGATTATAAAATGAAAGTCTTCGTTGTTTTGAAGATGGGACCCCGCGATAGGTGGCGAATCTCTCTTGAACGAAAAACTTATACGGATAGTTAGTTAAAAACAACCGAATTGCTAAAGATTTACGAAGCTAAATAAAGGACGAATATTTGTTGTAATATGCTCTTCATGTTATATTTACTCCAACATTAAAATAAATTAAGCTTATCTACAGAAATATTAAAAGTTTTGAGGGAAAGTCTTTGATTTGTCGATTCGTCGAGAAAAAATGCTTGTCAAAAAATAATAAACGATTGTTTGCTAAACAACACACCTGATTTCTTGGAGAACACTCTTAATCCATCTTTGAATACATGAAAGTTTTTTCAATTGTCTTTGGTCTATAACTTGCCCTAAAGCGATTTTTTTCTGTGCATTTGAGAGTCGCCTTAGCTAGTAGTTCTGCTTCAAATTCTTTTGTCTTTCACGCTCATTTTCTCTTTGTTCATTCGTGAAGTTTTGACTCAATTTCCTTTGTATATTTCACGTTTATTTTCTCCTTGTTCATCCTTCAAGATTTGCCTCATATTCCTTTTTCTTTCACGATCATGTTCTACTGTTTATAATCGAAGTCCCGCCTGGATTTGCGTTCTCTATCTCTCTCTCTCTCTGTTTGCCGCTTTTCTTTGGTGAGTCCTTCGTCTTTGCTTTCCTTTTTCACGCCAGCAGAGTTTTTCCTCCTTCGAAAAAAACTCTTTTACTTCAGGCCTTTCTTTTTTGGCTTCATTCTCCTCTGAGCTTTCTTTCGACATATCGATTTCGGAAAGGGGTTCCATCGTAAATAGAGTTAATATAAATTATATAAGCTTGAATAAAAAATTGTGTTGTTATCTTTCGGTATTTCTAATACGTGTGTAAGACGTTTTTTACAAAAGTTTAATAGCTGGATTTACCTTTATGTGTACCCGGATGTTGCAACGCGTCGATATTCCCGCCAAAAAAAAAGATAATCTAACCAGCCAATCGGAATGCTTGTGTACACGCCCGGACGGACGGACGGACGGACGGACGGACGGACGGACGGACGGACGTACGGACGGAAGTGACGTCAGCCAATCCATGAAAAATCAACTCGATAGTTTACCATTTTTTCTTAGGTATGGTGCTCCGCGCGGGAGCTCCGCTACCAACCAGGTCTGGTTTATCATTACTTCAAGACATCACGACAAACATGTGAAATAGATGCTGGCAAAGACCATGTTACTAATTTAAATATATTCCTTAAAGTGCTAGTCTTACGAAAATTACACCATCTCTGGAGATTGTACCATATAAAACTAGATATGTAATATAGGTTACTGTCCAAATTCGTTTTCGATACGAGACTCTGGGAAGATGATGCATTTAGCCGGTAAAGTTTGGCAATTTGAGTCCGCCATTAAGCGATTGCATTCCTGGCAATTTTTAATGATTCGAAGGAAGTGACATCATAAACCACCCTTCAAAATTCGCGGCTTTTGTGTAATTGTAAAAAAATTTTGACTATTTTTGAATTAAAAATGCAACGACATGATAGATGCTCATAGAAATGGCGGACGAGCTTTTTAACAATTTTCGGAAGTAAAATTCAGGCGGGAAAAGTTTCTCTTTTGAACCAATTATTGTTTATTGGTGAACATTATTACCTATTTGAGCATATACAAAATCGGGGATTTTTTGCGTCATTAATGTTTTTGTTAATATTTTTCTTTTGATTTTTCTTTCTGAGAAAGTGTTCTGCATAGTTTTACTGTGCATTGCTGATCAACTCAATTTAAAATGCCCACTTGTTTATTTCATCAAAAACATCAATAAATCACAAAATAAATGCCCCAAAAGTGTAAATGTCCAACCTTTCCTGTAATCACAACACATGTTTCGATATCATGTAATATCTACTTTATCAGTAGTTTTGGAAGCTCAACCAACTAAATACTCCATGCATGTTAAAACCAGGTCCTCCACTCCCCCCTTCAAGGTATCCCAGTATACCCTGCTCACAGGGTCTTGTTACCTTGAAGAACTGTTAATTTGCTGTGAGTTGTCTGGAATGATTGGATATGATCTTCTCATTGCTGCATACACTGCGAGTGAAGCTGCAGGGTTGTCAGCCCACTTTTCAAGTGTTGATACCAGTTTACGAAAGACAGATACTGGAATTTCATCTTTTATACTCTGCAACTACAGTAAAGCAACACCTTGATAAATATTCAAGATAATTATGTAACAATGAGTGGACATTATGTGACAATGAGTCTTTTTATCCTAGAATTAAAAACAATAATACAGCAAAACCTTAGTAATTAAATAACATAATTGCTTTACATTTAAAAAAGTCTTTGTTACAATTATAAACCAAAAACTTGTTATTGCTATTCACCATCGCCAAGTGCAACAGTAAGGCAGTATCAAGGCTCATGGGGGTCAAGCGCGAAAGCAATGAAAAATGATTGGTACCTTTTTGAATAACTGATGAATCTCTTCAAATTTTTTCTCCAGCTCCATTTTCGTTATAAATAAAAGGAGGGCCTTTTCCTCTACCTGTAAAGGACAAGTAAAATGTTTGAACAATATTTTGGAAAAGCCTCCTCTTTGTGTTCAATACAGTATCAGTTGGAAATATATTTTATAATTTATAACCATCACTCCCTAGTAAACTGACTGTTATCCAAACGCCCTTCAAATATACATCAACAAGGCTGATATTTCTGATCTGATAATTTCATGCTAGTTTCTGCAATTATACACAAAGAAACATTATAACATAACTGTCATAAATCCCACCTTGTTTGGTTGGAAGCGTGTGCATCTTGAGCATACACTCCATTTTGTCATCCATGTCCACAATAGCAACTACTCTAATTTGTATTTTATGACAGAAACCAAAAAACTTGCATGCTGTGCTGTTTTCAGTTATAAAGCACTCCGCTATACATCACATCCTTCTGCGAACACTTTTCTTATGTTCTGCCAATTCCATCATGCTTTATAACTGCACACAGCATTTACACAGGTTTTATAATTGTTCAATTTATTAAACTACAAGTATATAAACTTTCTCTCTTACCATTAGTCCATTGTCAACTGCAAATGTAACCACCAACTCTAGATCTTCAAGCTGCTTTGATCTTATCAGAGCTCCAATCAGATAATCAATGCAAGGTCTGTAATCATTGACTTTCAAATGACCAGAAGCTTGGCTCAATGTATTGAAGACCTCCATGGCAGATATAGTTTGATTTGCCTCGCTTAGTGCACAAAGCAGACTATTATAGCCCTACAAGAAATCATTGAAGCTTAGTAACTAATAATCACACTTCAACTTGAACAAGCAGTGTGAAGGACAGCTACCACCTTTACTTCAGACTTAACAAGCAATTATTTTCCAAAGGGGGTGAACATGTCAGAAAAACTATGTCTTACCCCCACAAACCTACCATATTAAATTCGCAATGAACATTTTGAATTCGCCTAAGGACCTTATGAGGGAGAGATGCAATGGTGGTAAAACCAGCAAGAAAGACCAAAAAGCTAATATTTAAAGAATTCTAGTGAACTACAGTACATTGCAACCCTATATTATTGTTTACATTGTTCACCTACACCGTTCTTAATACTCTTCCATGCACGGATAGAGCAAATTTTTTTGCAAATATGTTATGCCCAAGTCTTCAAATTCCCAAAGTTTTCTTTCTTTCATTCCACAACAAATAGGTAGAATCTTTCAGAGATCCTCTTTGAGACAATATAACTTATCAGCCGTACAACTGGTAGACAACACAAGTTTCAAAATCTACCTTAGATTGGTTGCCAAAAATATAAAAAATCTCATAAAAAGGATGAAATTGATATGTCTAGCAAGAATAGCAAGATCAATGGAACTGCATTTTTAAATCACTATTTTGCTGGGCAGAAAAAAGGCCGAGTGTTTTGATTACTGCTTTCAAGGCATCATAGTTGACTAGGATTCTTTTAAATGCTACAAAAAACCGAATCAAGAGCTAAGCAAACATGTATGTCCATGTTTGACTGTTATGAATGACCACTTGCCTTGTCTTTCACTATTAAGTTTAATAATATAGAGTGCAAACAATTAATTCATGAAACGCTAATTACTAAATAGTACAAGATAGTGCTAATTAAACAATAAAAAAGAATGAAATTTGCATGAAATTGTGCTATTTAGTATCTTTAAGTTTTAAAAACAGTAAAACATTATAAAGTTCTCAAGTGAGACGTCACGAAAAAATGAATTTTGACTTTATTCATGACCATTTGAAAATATATTATTTACCCAATACAAATCACTGTATTTTGCCTTTGCTCAAGACGTTTTGAACTAAGCTGAAAATATATTGCTTTGTATGGGGTAATTATACATTCAAATGACCGTATATGAGCTGATATTTGTCTGATTCTGTATCGAAATTGTACAAAAAATATGATCAAGCAAAAATTAATAATTGTGACGTTATCACTTGAGTACTCTATTCGAATCATGTAAAAATTAGAATAATGTACCTCAGCTGTTAAAGGAATGTTATATCGTTTCATCATGCCATATGTTTGTTGAGCCTCAGCCACCAAATTAAATTTATCTGAGTAACAGTTTCTCAAGAGAACATTCCATGTCTGAAAGTAAAAGATCGGACATACTTAAAAGATGCTTTCCAACTTGCTAACACTTGCTTTGTGATTGGTTTGTTTGTTTGTTTTTTGTTTTTTAATATTGATACAGGGACGTCTCAATTATAGAGCCCCATTATTACAGTAGACCTTAGATCCCTTTTCATATATCTTTAAAATGCCTTATGCTGTGTGCAAAAGTTAGTGACTGTGATGTCTTCTGAAATGTAACCTGATTTATTTCTTGCACAATGTGATTTGTCTGCCGTGACCTAGACGTGACCATGTTAACAGAATGTTCATGCCATGTTTCAGGTACTTTGAACCCATGTTTTATTGAATAGAGAGTTTATTATCATGCAACCTATTTTTCTGTTGCATGCCTTGTAAGTGGCATTACCTTTTTACAACTATAAAAATTGTAAAACCACTGTTTTCACAGTTACACACTAATCAGGCCAAAAGTAGGTGCAGTAGACCACCATCAATCAAATAAATAGAGTGTTATTAACATGTAACTTAATAATTTACTCTAACGATTCACTTGATTCATGGCAGTCTACTGCCCAATTGTCAATCTCAACCTACATTAGCACAAAAAGCACATTAGCACCTCCAGGATTCCACAAGCCATCAAAAAGATCTATTTTCGGAAGTCTAATGATAACAACCTATATATATATATATATACTGTGCAGTAGGCATCTTAAATGACATCGTAAAATGCAGAGGGAAATTCATTGACTACACAGTTGTCAGGATGTTTGAATTTAATGGTAGTTAAAATGTGGCAAACACCAAAACCTCGTATTATTTGAAAACATAACCCTTCTTCTCTATGCTTTATCAATTTTTCGTGTTTGCCATCTCAGCATACCATAATTCAAGATGGTCATCATACCAGTAAAAAGGCCTATTGGCAGGGCAAAAGCAGATATGTTTATTTACCTCAACATCTAGCAATGGATCTTTCTTCTTCGCAATCTCACAGACACTAGCCACATTTATAGAAACCATTTCAGCATTGCCTTTAGAGTGTTTGATGATTATTTTGTTGCATTTTGCAGATGGAACAACAGATGGATCATTATGCTCAACCAAAGCATCCAGCAGTTTTTGGCCTTCATTATTTTCAGCTAATAAATCAAGAAGGGCCAAATAGGATTCTTTTGTTGGTTTGACAGAGTTTTTCATCATGTCCTATGAGGAAAAACAGAAAATTCAATTTTCAAAATAGCTATTTCCTGGGTTCAGTATTCTTAGAAGTTTTTAGTCCAACCAATCAGAATTGATTTTCTGCACCAGGTACTTAATTACGCTCAGACTGGACCACATTTTTTTCAGTATTATACAAGAGGTCTTACTTAATTACGCTCACATTGGACCACATTGTTTTCAGTATTATACGAGGTCATTCTGAGCACACATACAAGTACTAACAAGTCACCTGACAAATAATGTATTTATCTGTTCATTGGTACTGTACAGGCACTCTTTAGAAGCAAAGACAGGACTTTACACATTCTAGAAAGTATTTTGAGTTTCCACAGGAATGTAGTGGCCTTCTTTCCCATCTAAAGATGAGAACGTTTTCTGGATTTCCTGTTTCCACACCTTTTTCGTTTTTCCTCTTTTTTATTTATTCATTTTCGTTTTTTAATTTAGGATATTCCAACTAACATTTGAAAACGCATTTCTAAAATACTTTTAATTTAAACTTACAATTAGTTGAATTACAAAAGTTTTAAAAGGATTTCTTATTCTATCTTGCATTCTAAAAGAGTTTGCAAGCAAAATGGGTACTCAAGATTATGCAAACAATTATCCATACCTTAAACAACATCCAGGTTCTTTCAAGAAGTGGTTTCCCAGACTTTGCCCCCAGAAGGATAAGAGCACTGCAGATACTGCAAAAAAAGTGGTCATATATCTTTATATCTCAAACTCTTAATATGTTTTAAGGCAATTCACGTTTGGTCCGACCTATTTTCAAATTTTCTCAAACATGAATCGGTATTAAAAAGAATGTTACAAGCACAAAAAGAAAATATGAATGCCTTCAAGCTCAAGGTGGTGTAGCAGTGGTGGACCACCTCTCACCTGAAGTTTTCAATTTGATTTTCAGAGTCCACATTGCATGTGAGTGGAGTAATATTATTCATGGAATATGAAGCAGGTCAAGGTTTGATGAGTTAAATACACTGATACGCTTACCTTCCTTTAAACAATCCTAATGACTTCACTTCTTCTATCAAATTAAATGCCCTGAAATAAAATAAGATAACTGTCATAAGTCCATAAACAAAACACATGTCATACACAAGCCATAAAAAAATATAAGAAATATTCTAGGGTGGTTTTCCAACAAGGATGGCCAGCATACAAAACTTTGTCTATTAATGATGTTCACAAGGCATTGCTTTCACACAGCTTTTCTATGCATGAGTTTAGTGCGTATGGGCTCATTCCGATGATTCTCAGACTTTAAATACCATTACTAGCTAAGTAATTTTTAAAATGTTCAATTGATCCCCAGAAGTCTTTTCCTATTATTTTAAAACCTAATGAAAACATTACTTAAAGGTTTTGGTTAAGAAGGCCATGAAAGTTTAAAGCTGCAAGAGGGTTCCACAGATCAAATTGAAATTAAGAATGTTGAATTTCAAGAGAGAGAACCTGGAGAAAACTGAATCACTTTTTATTGGTAGTAGAAATTTAAAGCGCCTTCCATAACTACGCGA